>OU426980.1:58135813-58686754 GCA_911387785.2 Aelia acuminata | reverse complement strand
CCAGTGCAACATCGCTGAAAAGGTGAGTTTTGAAAGTGGATCTGTTACGGTGTGTAGAGGCACCACATTACAATAGAGGACATACCTCCTCGTGTTCACAGATCTTCCATAAAAGCAATTTGGTTTGTCACGGAGCTTCTAGAGGAATGTGTGATTGCCTTCATCAGCCATAAATTTCGCACGACAATGCCTGGCCATTCACAGCAGTTAAGAAAGTGTAAAGGAGGGGATCCTCAGTACTGGATAAGTATTGTTTGGTTTAATTAAAGTTAAGTTACTCCCCTGAAAAGGTCCTTCACAGGTCCTTCATAGTTCACCCCTGAATATCTGTATTTCTCAATCCCGTAACTGATTTTGATGCTAGTTTGAGTTGACTTTAAAAAAGCATAAATTGAGATAGACACGTATGAAGATAGATCATTAAGGCACGCAGGCCACTATTTTGTTGACACGTTAAGAGAAGAGAGCCTAGAGAGAAAAATGCTTTCCATAAATTTCATTGGCTCCGGGGGGAAAAAAAAACAGAAGAAAAAAACCCAGTAAAATATAAAAAGCAAGCAGATGGCGAAATTATAGGGAAAATTTGGGTATCCGAGCCTGGATGAATAGGAGGCAAAGGGTGGGTCGATGAACAATGAAGTCAATACAATTAAATATTGATTCTTAAGTATTTCTATCAGAAATAGTTTATTTGTATTTTTAAAAGACGCATTTTTTACGTTATCATTGAAATGTGTAATTTTACATGGGATTTTTATTTACAAATTTACGATTTTCAATTTGGTACACTCTGTAACAACAGTGCGAATTTTATCGTCAGTAAAATTATGTATATATTTATTTATTTTTTACCTTCGGATGGAAAATAAGTACTTATAAAAGTGGATGATAATAATATAATATATAATAATATTAATAATAATAAAGTGTTTTATTTACATTTTACAAAATAACAAAATTAAGTCATAATAATTTACACAATGCAGGATATTGTCCGTCTGCAGTAAAAGTGGTTGATATGATGATTGTATCGAATTGACACGTTTTCCATAATGTTTACTTTTCTAGGGCAAGTGAGCCCACTGGGTGGTGAATCTGGGGAGGTGTAGGGATCAACGTCTTTAAGCTAGTAGTGCTTTGTTTTTTTAAAATTATTGTTTCACAAAGGGTTGTATTATATTTGACGAAATTGGAATATTGATCAGGTGGAAGGCTTTGAGTGAAAAATGAGGGAAGGCGGGGCGGTTCCTATCATAGCCTGTGATTAATGAAGGGCGATAAAATCGGAGAAGGCTCACGATCGCTGAGCCAATATTGGACCGATATTAGAAGGCTCATCATTGAAGCACTTAGCTAAAATCCTTTTTATTTTTTATTCTTATTTCTTCAACTCCTCTGGGAACTGATGGTTCTCGACTCCGAGTCCTCATTGATGATTAGATCTCTACACTTTTACAATCAAAACAAATTTAAAAAATAAAATAAAAATATAATTATTAAAGATATATTGAACCAAAATTTAAAAATATTCAGATAAAGTTTTTTTTTTTTTAATTGCAATAGGATGATTAATAGTCAGGATTTTCAGTTAGACATTTTTACTTGCACTTACCTATATATGAAATATATAGTAAGGGATAGTATTGCGATCGTGAAAAATTTCGACTTCCGGTTTTCAACGGAATTACACGTTTTGGGGTCCCCTGAGTCCAAATAACCAAGTCCCGCGAAATGGTCTGTGTTTGTGTGTTAAAACACTAGCTCAAAAACTATAAACTTGACCGAACTTTAAATTGTGCATTTGGTATATGTATCTACCCGTAATGTGACAGCTAAAATTTCATCAAAATTGGTCAAACGGAGGGTATACTTTATTTAATAACTTTTACGTTTTTTTAGATTTTCTCAAAAACGGCTCTAACGATTTTGATAAAACTGGGTATTTGATTTATTTATATGCCCTAGATACGACTGAAAAATTGATCAACCGGAGGGGGCACTTTATTGCATAACTTTTTTCCCATATTTACGTTTTTTTTTCGATTTTCTTAAAAATAGCTTTAACGATTTTGAAGAAACTCTTCATGTTTAATGAGAATCAAATATTATTTAATATCAGGTAAGCTATATCATTATTAAAATGTTCTGAGGGGGCTCGAATGGGGAAGGGGCCTTTTTTGTTTTCCTATAAAGTACCTATGTTTTTGTTACTATAGAGAAATTAACTGTCTCTCGTTTCGCCTAAAAATAAGGAATTGTTAAATATGAAATATGAAAAGAATCAAGTAAACATATACAGGAGGAAAAAACAAAAATATTCCGTCAACTTATAAAACACGATGAGCACACGCGTGCGCATGCGCAGTACGCCTTCAATGACCGACTGTTGTTTATAATGAAAGATGTTATGTTCATTTAGTGGAAATTATTTGTTTCATGGTTACTATATACAGTGTTCAACAACTACATAGAGAGTTACAAAATTAGATGACTTGGAGTATTATGCTTGCATTGCAGAATTGTCACAAGTAAAAACTTTTATTTAATAATAAACAAAATTAGTGTAATTTAGAGAGAAAATACAAACAAAAATAAGTGTAAATGAATGTGGAAAATTGTGTGGATTTGAGAAATATCATAAAACGAAACACGTAAATTTCTAATTAAGTAAGTTGGTAAGTGAAAAATGTGTGTTGCGCGGATCGCACCAGATTTTTTATTTAAAAGCCAACGTTTTGATCCCTACATGTGGATCTTCATCAGTGCTTGTCGAGTCCAGAATAGGTAATACAGAGACTGTCACTGATGAATGATTCAACAAGCCCTGATGAAGATCCACATGTAGGGATCGAAACGTTGGCTTTTCAAAAAAAGAAAATTGTTTAACTGAAAATCCTGACTATTAATCATCGTATCGTAAGGAAAGAAAGTTGAATTTTACACACCTCTAATTTTTTTTCATGTATAAAATAAGATAAAAATGGAAGATTTAAAAAAAAAGAAGTATGAGCAGTCAATCGGTCATGGTTTTACAGATTAAGGCCAGAAAATTAATTTTATTTATTTTTTTATTTGGTCTACATGTACGCCATCTTGTTTTTTTTTTGTTACTGAATCGGCGAAAAGTAACCGAGTTAACTGTTTAATTTTTTCTGGATACAAATACGTGTAATTTCTTGGCATAGTCAGAACAATTAAAAGCTCTCGGTTTTAACTAAATAATGCTTTTTCACACTTGTTGTAAAATTGATATGAGATTTTTTTTTTTTAATTTTAATTGAAGTAGGGAGGAAATGCCAGTTCTGGCGCCTAAATTTGTGGAGCCAAATTGGACTTTGGACCCTGGGCTTTGCCCAGCCTTAACCGCCACTTGGTCCAGGGCCAAACCAACCTTAACCACCACGTGGTCTTAATCCCTAATCCCCTAATTAATCCTTAATCCCCTAATTAATCCCTGATCCCTAATTAATCCCTAATCCCTAAAATATATCATTTTCAAACTTTTTTGGACATGTTTGAACTTGTCGAGTGCATGTCGGAACTTGTCAAACATATACAAAATATTCAAATGCCACTGCCATCTTGATAATTTTTCGAATAAGCACTACCATCTATATAATTTATCGAAATATTTTCGAATAAGCACAACCATCTATATAATTTATCGAAATATTTTCGAATAAGCACTGCCATCTTGATAATTTTTCGAAAAAGCACTGCCATCTTGATATTTTTTCGAAATATATTTTCGAATTGCCACTGCCATCTCGATAACTTTTCGAAATATATAACATAATCGACATAACCTTACATAATAACCACATCAGCTGTTACCATATAATCGAAATATATTTTCGAATAGTTAATGCCATCTTGATAATTTTTCGAAATATATTTTCGAATTACCACTGCTATCGAGATAATTTTTCGAAATATATAACATATGATCGACATAACCTTACATAATAACCACATCAGCTGTTACCTTATGATCGTAAATATTTTCGAATAAGCACAGCCATCTTGATAATTTTTCGAAATATATAACATATGATCGACATAACCTTACATAATAACCACATCAGCTGTTACCATATCATCGATAAAACCTTACTCTACATGTCGGAACCTGTCGGAACATGTCCAAAACTTGTCGGAACATGTCCAAAACTTGTCAAAATCTGTTGTAAAGACAATAAATCTATAACAAGTGACCATAACATGCATAATTTCTTTAAGAAAACACCATATGTTTCCAACTGTTTATACTATAATTCGGGAGGTCGGCATAGGGGGATGGCTAGCGCGCTCGACTTGTAAAGTAAAGATCATGGGATCGAATACTGACCTCGTTATTATTTTTTTTTTTTTTTTTTTACTTTAACTTTCTACATGAGGTTAGGGAGGTTGTGAATAGTATTTTAGTCAATTTTAAATTTAAAAAAGATTTTTCTACCGATCTATATAATAATTTTTTACTTAAGCCTCCTTACCGCGTCAAGGTGAGGGTATATGAAGGAGGTTTTTTTTTTTTCAATTTTAAAACACACAAAATGGTTTACGAGTAAATCAATACCACGCCAGTGACCAACAAACACACATTGGTTTACGGGTAAATCAATACCACGCCAGTGACCAGCAAACACACATTGGTTTACGGGTAAATCAATACCACGCCAGTGACCATAGCACACATTCGCTGTGCAGAAAAAAAAAAAAAAAGAAAAAAAAGAAACATAAAATATCTTCCAGTAGTATATTTAAATTTTTATAAGTATTTCTAATAATTTTTGTATCTTTTTTAAGCTAACCTACATAAATTTAGAAATCAAATCATGATTCGAATACATACACTCTGCTAATAAATGAGAGCGATAATGTGTACACAGTAATTTTAAATCTTTATGAATAATACATGGAGCTATTTGTAGACTGGGTAGTTTATCGACTTGAGGACATTGAAAATCCTCAAGGTTGAATACAACGCAAGAGCGTAAAAATTTTTACAAAAATTCCTTTTTTTGAAGACCTTTAACAAAAACATAATTATAATATGAATCCATGTTTTTCAAAATCGATGATAAACTGTGGTAAGAAACTTCTCCATCCTCCCAATGTAAACAATGATATTTTCTCGCTAGCCAGCGGTTCGTGATTAAGCTTTTATAATTGTTTACCCCTGGATAAGTGGGCGGCTTGAATCCAATGGCTTCCATAAATAAATCCAATGGCTAGTCGCATAATGTTTTAAATCGAAAATTAATAATTCTTTTACAATATAATTATTGGAATCGTCTATGAAGCATTGAAATTCTACAACCGCGCTGCTCGACGACATGGTGAAGACTGGAGTAATAGAAACAATGAAAGTATACTTATATCCTTTTTCTTAGGATGCTTATAAGTGGATTATATTCCACCACATTGTCATGTATAATGAGGCAGAATGCTGTTGTTTCAGCCGGAAACGCTTTAGATGCGTCGAATTCCAACCTGACATCGACCGGTCCTGATTTTATTGATTCTGATTGTTTAGAACAATCGATTACGATAATCGGTGCTTTTTTTTTTAAATTCTTTAGCGAGAGGAGTGGCTGAGTCGGATATCCCCCAGGATAGTAGAATTTTTTAAAATTGCAATACATGTAGTAGAGTACCGCGAATCGATTCCTATCGAAATCGATATTTAAATCATCATAAGGATATGATTTTGAATTCAAATACAGTTTAACGTTAGATATATTACAATGATCGAATTGACTAGCGTCCTTTTCGACTTTGGTGATACGATCTATTGAAAATGCTAGTACTATGTATCTCGGTTTTCCCATCTAATTAGAAGTTTTTACCACCCAAACCTGTCTCTGTGTGGATGGTAGAAGTGGGTAAACGAACAATTCCCAGCTTCTGAACTCTACCGAAACCACTATTTCCGACTTGAGTCTATGTAACAGTGTTAATCGTGTAAATTCGTTTACTGATACATAAGGTAATTTCCAACATAGCTTCGTTAATTCAATGTTGGCTTTCTATGCCGCAGCCGTATGCCTAGATATGTAACTATTGTCATCAGTCCGACATCTAATGAGAATTAACTCTTGTTTAACATTAACAATAATCTTTTGATAATCTTCGGCGATCCCAAGTAATTGTGATAAGGGGATACACATGTTGAAATAACCGTCATTCGACACATCGAGTGAATCGGATGTAGGACAGCACCAACCGAGATGCTCCACAGAGGATCCACCCGGTAAAGACAACATCCCTTTTATAGTGCTAGTAATCCCCAAGTTGCGTTGCAATTGCCCAAGTCTATCTATTTCAACTCCACATAATCCATATCGAATTTCATCAAATAAATATGCCAAAGCATTATTCGTTAATTTAGCCGTTGCGGGTACAGCTCTACCATCCTCTGTTAAAAACCGTTCCTCGAAATAAAGAAAACTTCTCGATGGTAGGGTCATAATATCCTGATGCTGGACTAATATTCTAATTTCATCACCTCGAAGTAGTTTTGTCGATGCGTAAGGGAAATGGGAATGATATTCTATCCCCTCGATAGATTCGGTAAAAGCAGCGGTTGAACCTAGATCAGTTATTTCCTCCATATTACACGATAACCTGCCGACTTGAGAAACTCGATATTTTCTTTTGTTAGAGAAGTTACTCCTTTGAAGTCGGATGGGGGAATGAGCTTTTTTCCTGAATTATCTTTCCTTTTATACACTCTCCAAAAGTCTAGCCCCATCCTATTTAGATAAGATTAGAAAGAAATAATAAACACAAGTGCCCACAAATGTTTGTATCGGGGTCTTGATATCTTTTACTAATGAAACTTATCCGACAATCCTTGAGATATTTGACTAGCTCTGAAGGAGGCCCTCTGTTACCGGAGCTATCAAAGAATTTTACAAATTTACCCCAGAATTTTGTTATAGCATACCCAGTGCGTTCCCTGGCCCTTTATACTATCCAGATTCAAAATGGCGCGCTCACATAGCCACGGCTTCGATGGCAAGTTATCTCCTGCAAAGACTCCGCGGAAATGAGGGATCTTATGTTTTTTGCCAATGATATAAGATCCGTATTACTCAAACTCATTTTTGGTAAGGACCTCAACATCTGATTAGCCTTATCGCTGAAGGCCCCACCGATTTTTTTCGGAGGACGAATAGCACGAACTCTCTTCTTTTCTTTAGTTTTAGCCATACCGATGTTATCTGTCGAAGCGTCGGTGGGCGACTGAGAAGGATGAATAGCACCCCTATATATTTATATTCTTACTGCTCTCCCAGCTGTTATGCTTGGAATCGAAGCCTAACCATTTTACTAAAACCTTGTCACCTCTCCGTTTCAAAAAATTTTCAACTAAATAAACGTTTGGATACTTTACTTTTTGAATTTCTTGCTCATAAAACCCACCAGCAATTTTTTGATTGGATGTATCTTTAAGAAGATAGGTTAAAGGAACGGTTTTCCTCACTTGATCGACTTTGAAGATTTCAGTCGACCAGGAGGTCTTGACTAAGTCTTGATATATCGTAATCCATTTATATGATCCTTGTATACTAAATTGCTTCCACATTTTATTTTTTATAGTTCTTATGAATCGCTCTACGATACAGGCTTTCATTTTACTAAAAGTAGAGTAATGATTTATCCGGTTGGATTTCATAAGTTTTTGGAAAAATGTATTGTAAAATTCTTTTCGTCGATCAGATTGTAGATTGAGAGGTTTTCTACCACTGAGAGTCAAAATAGTTTCAAATGCCGTTTCTACTTCTTTATCGGATTTCGATTTCAAGGGTATTAACCATGCGAATTTGGAAAAACAGTCAATCACCGCTAAAATATATTTATATCCTTTATTTTCTTTAGCATAGGAACAAAGTTCGATTAAATCTACCATCCACAGGTCATCGATACCCTTTAGAATTACCCTTCTCCTCTGAAAGGACCGTCTAGCCGGTTTATGTAATTCTTCTACTACCTGTTTCTTGATATCCGACATTTTAACTATTTTTTTTTATAATATTATACCTAAAGTTCTAAGTCTTTTTTCAATATTTGAAATTTCTTTTTCAGAACCATCAGTTCGCAGTAATATTTTAAATTTTTCAACCAACTGATTCGGGTCCTCAAATCCTTTCCCTTTGATTTTATCTTTGGGAGGGAAAAATTTAGAAATTACCTTCCTATATTTTTGATTTCCTTTTTGAACATTTACGATCCCCGTAGAGCTATAATCCAATCTATGGGCATTAGTTTTCGTTAATAGTGTTTTGTATACGTGTTTATCAGTTTTTGTTACTTCATCCATATCAGGGTTTTTTAAGAATAATAGCTGGGAAAGCCCTGGAGTAATTTTGTGTAGCGTGTCATCCACGTCAAGCCAATCGTCACTAATTGTTATAACCGTATTACCGAGAGTGAATGAAATGAGAATGAAATTTTCCCCGTTATAACATATTCCGTAAATTTGATCCAGTTCCTCCGTTTGATTCGTAGTGAATTTGATTATATATTTCGTAGCCTCTTTACCAATCTGGTCTAAATAGTTATAAACGGTTTCTACTCCTTGAGGTGTCGACGCTTGTTGACTTATTTCTTCTAAAGGTGAAGTACTCTCATAGGTAGCAGATGTTAAAAAAATATCCAAAACATTGGGTCTGAGTCTGGAGGAAGTGGTAATAGGGATGGGTGTGGAAAACTTGGGAGGAGTCTCGATTGACTCTTTGGGGAGTATGGTCAGAGTTTCTTCTTCTTTTATTATGTTTGGTGGTTCATGGGCCGGTTCTCGAGGTAATACGATAGACTGAAGCGGTTGTATCAAAGGCTTATATTTTTCCTTCAAGTACTCTTCTCTCTACTCTCTCTTACGTTTCAAATTCTTACATTTTTCACGAATGATATTACGAATTTCTTCGGTCTCTTTAGCTAGCGCATAAGATGTTGCTTCATCCATGGCCAGAAGCTTACTGAAAGACTAGCGACTCCTATACGATTATATATGAATCGAGCCCCTTACGATATCGACCATTGTTCAAATCGCGATCTTTATCAATGACCATGAACCCATATTTCGTCTTCCAACATTCGAAGCATAATTTTTTGAATTCAGGAAACGTCATATCAGAATTAACATGGTCTTCGTATATCCTTTTAGAACTGAGATTATCTTGTCTGAATAGAATAAGAAAGTTGGCGTTATCCCGACTCAATAGTTTCGGTACAAGAGTATAGCTCTGATAGAGATAAAAGCTGTCGACGCTACTATGTCTACCCATGCAAAAGTAAGATCTCACTAGATCTTGTTTATCACAAGCAATATCATCGAAAATGAATACTGAATTTGGAGCAGCGTCTTTCGGATAAGGAATATTAGTATTATTGTCGAATGGGTGGAATCCGACCCTTTCGATATTTGATAAAACATGAGCCAAATATTTATATTTTGGTTGATGAAGTGATTTACTAAACAGATAAATTATCAAGATGGCTGTGCTTATTCGAAAATATATTACGATCATAAGGTAACAGCTGATGTGGTTATTATGTAAGGTTATGTCGATCATTTGTTATATATTTCGAGATATATATTTCAATAAATTATCCAGATGGCTATGCTTTTTCGAAAAATTATCAAGATGGCAGTAACTATTCGAAAATATGTTTCGAAAAATTATCAAGATGGCTGTGCTTATTTAAAAAATATTTCGATAAAGTATGACGATAGCAGTGCTTTTCCGAAAATATTTTCGAAAAATTATCAAGATGGCAGTGCTTATTCGAAAATATTTCGATAAATTATATAGATGGTTGTGCTTATTCGAAAATTTCGATAAATTATATAGATGGTAGTGCTTATTCGAAAATATATTTCGAAAAATTATCAAGATGGCAGTGGCATTTGAATATTTTGAAGAAATTAATGTATATGTTCGACGAGTTCCGACATGCACTCGACAAGTTCAAACATGTCTGAAAAAAGTTTTAAAATAATATATTTTAGGGATTAGGGATTAATTAATTAATTAATTAATTAGGGGATTATTGATTAATTGGCTTATTAATTTGGCCCTGGACCACGTGGTGGTTAAGGCTGGGCAAGCCCAGGGTCCAAAGTCCAATTTGGCTTCCCAAATTGTGGCGCCAGAACTGCCTAGGCATTTCCTCCCTACTAATTGATATTATTAATTTGTCGTTTCATTTTATAAATACTTATATTTTAAAAAATATCAAAATTATCTGCTACACAGGTGTGCAATTCATAAAACACGGATAGCAGCTTTTATTAGAATGAGCAACACAAAATAAAATCATTGTTTTTAATAAAGTTACGATTGAAACAAATATAAGTAATAAGTGATCTAGGAGAACTAGAGACATTAGAACAATTCTATTCCCAACATTTACGTGATTATCTGAACGAGAGTAGTATTACACCGCTGTTGACGATCGAAGATTATCAGACATTAACTAATGTGTATTACTACACCACAAGCTACCTCAAGTTAAGGCAATTAATAATTAATAGTAATAACATATAAATTTATATTTAAATAATACAGGTAAAGAGCACTTTTGATTTATTTTTTGTTTACGTTTAAATTTCCTTTCGTTATTCTTTGGTTTCCGTATATAAATATATATATATAATATTTTTCGTTTCTGTATATAAATATGTATAATATTGTTGTGTTTATTTACAATAGTTAAGAAGAAGTGTATGTTGCAGGTCATCTATAATTAGAATTGTTTTTTTTTTTTGTTTTTTGTATGTTACAATCACTTTACTGTATCGTGAAGAACAGTTTTCATTTATACACTATGATATAGAAACAAACTTAGGTAATTAAAAATATTTGTTATTGAAATGTATTGCTAGAGGCTATTATTATAATGGTGTACATATTGTGGCTATGTATGATATTTTCAATCATGCATATATATGTGTATGTGTTTGTGTACGTAATGTATGTATATTTATTATATTCCATATTTTCAGTAATAATTCAAGTGATGTATTGCCAACTCTATTTTTATGGGGTAAAACCGCAAATGCTTATAAACTTTATTCTATTCTATTCTATTTTATAAATACGTCCCCTGTAAAAGAGATATAGCTGCATGATTAGTTCTTAGAATGAATATTTTGCAACGTATTCAGAAGACAAGATATGGTTCATTTAAAAATACTAATTTTGTATTTTGCTCCCGAGTTGTGATGAAAGGTTTTATTATATCGTATTTATGCTGTGGTTGATGGGAACCTTGATCCTTTAACCTTGCACGTTTTCCTTTGAGGCTGTTCTGCTGCAAACCATCATTACATTGTCTGGAGATGGGCTGTTCCCAACTTGGCGGGGATGGGAAGCATCACTTTCCAAGTATTTTGTCTGCAATTGTGTCTTGTTGGGTTCTTCGGCTACAACGTTTCTAAAATATTCCACGATAACGTTTCTAATATTTATCAATATTGGTTATATAGTGAATTTATTTAAAGATATTTATATTGAATTGAAATAAACATCAGATTCTCGCTTATTAGTTGATGGTTGTTTCTTAATTTTTTTAAGAAATTTAAAAACTTTACTTAATAAATTTTGTGTCATTTTCACGTGTTTTTTTTTATTTACTCAAAAACGGCTTCAACGATTTTGATCAAACTGGGTATTTGATGTATGCATATGCCCGAGATATGACTGTAAAAATTACATCAAAATTCATCTACCGGAGGGGGGGGACTTTACTTAATACATTTTATATCATTTTCACGTGTTTTTTATTTACTCAAAAACGGCTTTAACGATTTTGATCAAACTGGGTATTTGATGTATGTATATGCCAAAGATGTGATAGCCAACATTTCATCAAAATTGGTCAAACGGAGGGGGCACTTCATTTCATAACTTTTTTACCAATTTTTACCTTTTTTTCGATTATCTCAAAAACGGCTTTAACGATTTTCATAAAATTCGTCGTGTTTAATGAACATTAGGTGTTCTTTAATATCAGGTAAGCTTTATTATTATTAAAATGTTCTGAGGCGGCTTAAATGGGGAAGTGGCCTTTTTTGTTTTCCTATAAAGTACCTTTGTATTTGTTTATATGGAGAAATTAACTGTCTCTCGTTTCGCCTATAAATGAGAAATAGCTAAATATGAGATATGATAAAAATCAAAAAAACACATAAAGGAGAAAAAAACAAAAATATTCAGTCAACTCATAAAACACGTTGAGCCCACGCATGCGGAGTACGCCTTTAATGACAGACCATTCTTAATTAAAGCCGATCTGTTCATTCAATGGAAATTATTTGTTTCATAGTAACTTTTTGAGCAAATGAAAACAAAAATAAGAAATGATTGAGGAAAAATGTGTAACTTTGAGCAGTGGCAATTAACAAAACACATTAATTTCTAATCTAAGTAAGTTGGTAAGTGAAAGTTGTGTGTTGCGCGCACGCACCAGATTTTTTTTAAAAGGCAGATCTGGCCAAATATATTATTATTTTCGGAAATGTACAAAATTTGCATCTCAATGTGACTGCTGAAATAGGTAATACAAATAATCTGGAACAAGCCTCTAATAGAAAGGATGATAGATCCATTGAGAAACCAAAAAATTATAAATGACCTGTTGAGAATCCAATAACAGCGGAATTTTATTTATTAACACGTTAGGTGCGGCATCGGTCCCCGGTGTCCGATGGCTGACATTCCCCTGTTAACAGCCGATTTTCTCATGAAAATGTCCGAAAGTCCGAACACTTCAAACACTCAATTTAGTCGATTTTTAATGAAATTATTGCATTGTAGTGCAGAAAATGTTGCTAAAAGGTGAAATTCTGTTGTTTTTTTTTAATCGGACTCTGAGGTCCGATTTTCGATAAAGTATGGCGTAAATCCTATATCGGACCCCGGGGCCTGTCCTGCGCCAATTATGTCTAGTTCCAATCCTTACCAAGAGATAATGCCCTTGAGACGCTCATTTAATTCACTTATTAGTCAAAAGATAACGCTTTCGTCAGAGCATTCCCATTGGAACCCGACGCCCGATATCGTCTGAGGCTCATCCTAACAGTCGGACCATTTCCAACCAGTCGGACCAGTTCGCCAGGACCGGCCGCACCTAACGTGTTAATAGAACATATTAATAGAACACTCCTTCCTTGTTAATAATCGATCATTAACTGTATTATTAATTTTAAATTATCACAGCAGTGAGTGTGGTAGCTGAATCTCCCATGCTCAAGGTTAGAGTAATGTGCTAATGCGGCAGGGATCGAATTGGGGTTTGGAAGACCCACTTTGGCCACACCTAGTCTCTGTCATTTGACCACCTTCCGTTCAATTACTTAAGTAGAAAAACCTGGGGTGATCTCAGTTCGCCTCTTTGCGCTAACGATGAACTTGAAATGATATTGAAGTACATTCTGAAGCTCCGTTAGCTGTAGCAGTGACATGTTTTTTTTTTTTTTAAGCCCATATTCCTATATGGACTTTTTATTTTCATGTTTTTCAGAACGCGTTTTAATGAATTTTATATAACCATCTCAAATCACCTAATAGCCGTTTTGTAGATTGTAGGTCGTTTTGTATGGGCGATCAACTGCGCGGTCATTACGCCCCTTTTTTACTCTATATATTGTTTAAGATATTTAATATGTACTACGAGTATTTTAATTTTGTGATATTTATCATTAATTAATATGCTCTATTTATTGTTGCATTTATTATTATATTTTTGTAAATATGGAAATCTCTTTTAACAGCTTTATAATGCTACAGCTTTGGGTAAATCCTTTAATGCCTCCAAAATGCTGCGTTGTATATTTAGTTTTGTGAATTCACCTTCATATCTACTGCAATCTACCTCTTCTATTCGGTTCCCTCTTAGGGAGCTAATCCATTCCCTCGTTGTAGGCTTAATGGATCTGAGATTATTAGTGGGACTTCAGACCACATGGACTCCCAATTGCCCCTTACTCTCTTATTGAACCATGCTTTCATGTCTTTCGCTTCACATATTTGCAGTGCATACTTACTGCTTCCTTTGCTGCCCTGTCTGCTGTTTCAGTACCTAGAATTCCTATAAACGATGGCACCCATAAAAAGCTTACCGATTTGTTAATGTCATATAAAATGTCGGGATAATTATTGATTTTTTTAATTGTTTGACCATCTCCAGTATGTTTTTGAATGCCTTATAGGGCTGATAATGAGTCTGAACATATCAAAATATTTTTTGTGTTAATGTCAATAGAAAGATGGAGAGCAGTTGCAATTCTGCGGAAAATATTGAACTGAAAGGAGGCAATTTCGTTTTTTTTTATTGTAGATGTTGTAGATTATATTTACGCTACTAAAGTTGCTGATTGAAGAACAAGGTGGGTTCTGCGAAATACATTTCCTGAAAAGGTAAAAATAAAACAATAAAATAAAATGCTGGAATAAAATGGATATAGGATGGTTTTGAGTTATGGAAACAAAATTGATTTATACGAGCTATGAAAAGAAAGAGATCACTTCGGGGGAGATGGATATTTGAGGCGCGAGACCTCCACCTTTCTTAATAACAGGATGCTCAGATTAAATATGGGCCTTCATTAGGAGTTATATTGGTCAAATGGTGGTTCTGTAAAGGTCTTTAAAGTCATTATCATTATCATCACTCTTAGTGTTTGGGATCTATCTTTAGCCTCTCTTTTATTTTCATTTAGTTAATGTGTTCAAAATTCCTTTTAGGGCCTCCAGATTTTTATTCTATTCTATTATTCTATATTATAATTAGAAATGTGATTTCCCAACTTGTTCGAGAGCTCTCCTACATTTCCTTTATGTAATTAATCCGACATAAGCCGAGATCCCGACGCAAAAAAAAACAAAAAAAAACAGTAAAATACTTGATAAACATGTCAGCAATGAAAAAAATATAAATAGAAAAAAGTCATATTTATTTTTTCCTTTTGCTTTATTATTCTTACAATGTCAGAACAATTATGTGTTTGCGCGCCACTAAAGGAAAAATAATAATGCGAAATCCCATTTTTTTTTTTAAATATAAATCTATGAAAATTACATAAATTCTATATAAAGACGGTTAGTTTTTTTTTTTTTTTTATGATTTTTAATTTTTTTTTTAAAGAGAAAATATTGAATAGCCACGGGAATCGAACCCGGGTTTCTACATAACCGTTCCAGTGCTCTTAATTGAGCTAACCGTGGCCCTATCCTAGCCATGTCAAACTTATTTCTTCAACGATCCCAGACGCCAGGTCTCGCCACGTTGCAATGTAGTAAGCGGGGATCGTAATTATATTGCATAAATTATACATTTATATATATTATATGAATTATAATTCATCTCAAATAGGGAATCTTGATAACATTTATTTTGATTAATGGTTTGATTCCTTTTGCTTTACTGACCTTTAACACATTCACGCCGGCGAGTACCACCGGTGGCTCACACTAGACTCCCGCATCCGACACTTTAGTCACAAAACTTTAGACAACGATTTATAACGAGGTAGGATTGTATTGTTTATTTTATTAATGATGGATCGTCAATACTGCATAATGCCCTTGAATAACTCCCATACGATAGAGCGAAAATCATTAAGGTAACCCGCCAATGGGCGAGGAGCATGAATTACACCCCCGGCGTGAACGTGTTATAATAATAATTTCTTTATTTGTTTTTGGGATATTCCCCGTACAAATAGAGTTAGCCATACAGCACATATATAACAAAATAATACTTAAATTCTAATCTAATAACAAATTGAATTTTACTTATTTATTCAAATTAATTAAAGTTTCCTTGTTTATATTAACAATGTAAATAATATATCACCTTAAGCTAAATAATAAAAAAAAAAAATAATAATAATATAAAAAATTAAACACTAGTCTGAAATAATAAATGATCGTAAAAGCTGCCTGCATATAATAGTAAAAATACTTTAATAGAGCCAAAGAGGGAGAACTTAAGGTTTTGTAGAATGATTCAATATCCATGTCAATTAGTGTTGATAGGTAGTAGTTTGTTCTGACAGGTAAATACATTGGGCATATCACAACAAAGTAATAAAGATCTTCCAACATTTTCAGGTTGCAAACAGGACCGATTTCCTCAGGGTTCAATGTGTATTTAATATTACCTATTGTAATTGATATTGTATATTTGTTATTATTCAACCTCAATTGAGCCATGTTCCTAATAAAAGCTATGGAGGTATTAAGAGTCAAATAATTTTGAGGGTGTTCTGATTTAATGAACAATTGTTTGTAAAATATATTATATCTTGATGAATTCAGTTATAATAAGTCGTCGGTAAAAGATTTATAATTTTCTAGTATTTCATTGAATTTACGTTTAATAAAAACAGTATCACTAAATAAAAGTGGATCGAACTGGCCAAAGCTTTCGAAGAAATTCCTAATTTGTGTCACCCAGTTATATTTTATTGATAATTTGACATTAGTATCCATATTTAATAACTTTAAACAACATTTTTTGGGGTATCTTGTATATTCCATATTCATAAGTTTAATTAGCCAATTAAGTAACTGTTTTATAACGAAATAGCCAATCGGGGTAGCTGCGGATTCTAGCCTTACCATGAAATTCGGGACTGTTTTTTGGATTTGGAGCAGCCGTTTATAAAAACTCGCTTGTACGGTTTCTAGTTCGTCAATATGCCTTATTGACCATACTGGGGCAGCGTACAGTAAGCAACGATTGCTTCATTTAGTTTCCGTCTTGAATCCCAGGAGGTCATTTTTGCTTTAGAGCAAGTGTTTAGAACTGAACCTATGCAAGAAAAACTTTTAGATTTTTGTTGTTTTACTGCTTTGGTCCTGATGAATTAAAAATAATTCCTAGATAATTATACTCTGAAACTTCTTCTATTATTTCATTGCCGAAGTATAAACGTTTGGACTTTTTCGGTCTACCCTTAAAATTTTTTAATAATTTAGTCTTTGCTATATTAACAGATAACTTATTTATCCGAGAATATTTTTGCAATATATTTATTTTAGATTGAACATCAGTTATTGTGTCACCAATCGAAATCAAATCATCAGCATATAAAAGGCACATTATTTCAGTATTTGAACTGATTTTTATACCGTGGGCTCCGTTTTCTTTCAAGAAAAATTCCAGATCCCCAATAAACAAAGAGAACAATAGGGGGCTAAGGACTTCACCCTGTAATACTCCTTCTGTAATATCAATTGGGTTACTTAAAGACCTCTCGGTATTGATTCGCATATTGGCATTATCATAGAGGCACTTTAAAATCCTAATAAATTTACCACTGATTCCTAGTTTAATAATTTATACCATAATTTACAGTGAGAAACAGAATCAAACGCTCTTCGAAAGTCGACAAACACACAATACATAGTGTTTTTATTTTTCATTAAATTAAAACGAGACAGAGCATTCAAAACAAAAATATTATCCAAACATCCCCGCTGGTACCGAAATCCAGCTTGTGACTTCGGCAAACTATCATTATCATCGCACCAGATCACTAATCTTTCGTATAATATATTTGTAGAGATTTTAAGAAGGCAATTAGTTAAAGCAATGCATCTATAATTAGATGAGTCATTTAAACTACCTTTTTTGTGAATGATAACGCCCACAATATCAGTCCATGCCTTAGGAAGCTTTTCTGCCTCTAGAATTTTGTTAAACAAAGTCTCTAAATTTATTAGCCAGTTACTAGGCAAATTTTTAACAAATTCATTACAAATTTTATCAGAGCCGGGACACATACCAGATTTACATTTTTTTAATGATAGTTGTATTTCTTCAGTTGAAATATTTGCGTCTAATAAGGGATGACGAACCTCAATAAAAACTATTTCACTAATTACTCGTTTGGGGTATATATTATTGAAAAATAATTCCCAGGTTTCAGAATTTATTGGTGGGAGATTAGTGATTTTTTTTCTCAACTTGTTTATTATGGACCAGAAAGAAGAAGAATTTCGAATATTTGACAGAGAAGATATAAGTTGAAGTTGGTAGCAATGCTTTTTTATTTTCACTGCGTTATTATATTTCTTTTTCGCTGCAATGTATTTCATTCTGTTACTATTTGTGAAACCAAACTTCTTACATATTTTTAAGTTTTTTTCTTATTAATTTTTTAGATGACAACAGCTCATGATCATACCAAGTTTTTTTATAAATGTTTGGTGTAAAGTTTCTGCACTGATATTTTATTAAACCTAATGATTTTGTTGCACTTAATATGTTTTTAACAATGACCTCATACAGTTCATTAATATTCAAACCATAAGAAGAAGATGGAATGAGGGACATAAAACGGTAATAGTCATCGGTTCTGTTTTTATCCCATTTGAGACTGAAATTATTATCTGTGTGCGTGTGTTTCATCAGTTTTTTGTTTCTAGTAATACTTTAATTGGGAAATGATCTGAACCTGTTTCAATTTGTAAAACTTCAAAGTCGTAAATCAAACCGACACCCTTAATATTTACGCATGCAATATCAACACACGACGCACAGTGGGAAAATTTTGTGATTCAGCGGCAAAAATATATAACTCCTGACCAAATTAAGTTAACCGAATAATTCTTTTTTCATTAATGAGCAAGATATTTTCTTTATTAGTGCCAATATAAAAGATGTAAATCCCATCACTGTAGGTATTTCATATTAATTTTTATATGAATCATTTCTTTACTTTAAATTAAATAAAATAGTTTATTAGGTACATGGTAATACATAGAGAATAAATAAGTCAGTATTATTATCTGTTGAGCTTTCTGCTTATATAAATGCCTTTTTCAGGCATTTGCTCCTTTTGAAAGATTTTTAAATAATTATTGTCTGAGGAACAAAAAATCCAAAAAATTAAATTAAAATACCCTGTTTTTAGGAATTTAGAGGGAAAAACATATTTTCAAATAATTCAACTAGAATTATATTTTATGATTTTATATAATCCCAGGCCGAAAATAAATTAAATGTTTAAATATAAGAATTTAAATATTGAAATCGATCTATCGCCAAACGATCGCATTTGATCGATCAAATTCTATTACGGCATTTTACCCCCTTTTACCCTCTACCACTATGAAAAAAATCAGAACCAACTATTGCCAATAAAAGAATTTATGTCAATTTAAATACATTGTTTTAATAAATTATATTGTTAACATGATGAAATTAAAACGCATTTTAATCCAATAAATTTACAGCCATTTTTTTTATTTTAAAAATATTTTTGATGCAATAATATAAAAGGAAAGCTTAAACAAAAAAAAAAATATATTTTTTTATTTTTAGCCAAATCTATGCTCATCTCATAGAGATAATTTTTTTTTTGTTTAAGCTTTCCTAAAGTGTTTTTCCCTCTAAATTCCTGAAAACAGGGTATTTTTAATTTAATTTTTTGGATTTTTTGTTCCTCAGACAATAATTGTTTAAAAATCTTTCAAAAGGAGAAAATGCCTGGAAAAGGCATTTATATAAGCAGAAAGCTCAGCAGATAATAATACTGACTCATTTCATTCTCTATGTATTACCCTGTACCTAATAAACTATTTTATTTAATTTAAAGTGAAGAAATGATTCATATAAAAATTAATATGAAATATCTACAGTGATGGGATTTACATCTTTTATATTGGCACTAATAAAGAAAATATCTTGCTCATTAATGAAAAAAGAATTATTCGATTAACATAATTTGGTCAGGAGTTATAGATTTTTGGCCGCTAAATCATAAAATTTTCCCACTGTGCGACGTACCTAAAGGTCCGCAATAAGTAACATTACCCCCGTTATCACTAGGTGATCTACCGTTGATTAAAATAAAAGTATTTAATTCTAAAAACTCAATCAAAGCTTTTCCTTTACCGTTACAAGTTTTGTCCTTACAATTTCTATTATAACTTAAAAAACTATTTGCAAAACCGATCTGTTCAAATTGGTTTAAATTAGAGAATCTTCAGTTAACATCGCCAATTAGGATAAAAGGACATTCACTGTAAGATGCAGTTAACTTATTTATAGAATTCTCTAGGTATTCTAAAATATAGGGTAAATCTATGGAAGTTTTAAAATATATAAAACCCAATATAAACACGTAACTGTTAACATTAATCAGTATAATAATCCATTGATGACATTTATCAATAATCTTAACTTTAAATGTTGATTTATCATAAATTATGGCTAGGCCACCACTGGCTCTACCACGACTCTTTTCTTTAATTGCAGACGACTCGATTAAATCACAATTAGATAATATGAGTGGAATGTCATCTCTGGATATATTTCCGGCCAAATGTGTTTCAGATAGACGGATTATGTTATTGCAGTAATAAAATTTAACAATATCTTGAATATTTTTAAAGCCATTCATATTCCATTGAATAATGCTTACATACTGATCTAAATGGTCTGCTAATCCTTGGGTTTGATTTTGTTTATGTTGATGTTGATGTTCCTTAGACAGTCCAGGTCCGGCCGACGGTTTGTTATGACAGCTCACTGATTGCTATGTCGCTTCACTCATCTGAGGCACACTTGAAATTGTTTTAATTTCTGGGCTGTCCCCGGCGTGAACGTGTTAATGTTCTTAAAAAGTATTGGTAACCATTTTTATGGTTCTATCGCTCAGGAAAAATCTACATCCCCACCACAGTCTTTATGGCTCTAAGATAGCAGGTGGTTATGTATTTCGAAATAGAATGTTTCTCAGATTTCCATAATCAGTACATGTTTTATGTATCAATTTATGATATTAACTCCGTCACATAACGAGATCCTCCCATCTAATTTTGGATCGTTCAGCTTTCTTCGGCATTAATGTATTTTTTTATTATTCTTTTTATTCAGCCCAACCAATTGGACTCACACAAATAATTATCCCTATCTAAAATTCAGAATGCTCTTATATCCTTTTTTTTAGAGGCATAACTATCCTGCATGACCCCTTGGTTTTCTCGTAATGATCCTCATAGTTGTTGAGGTTAGTTATGCAAAATTCCCGCCGTAGTTTGACTCGATTCTTGTTAAGGAGGTCATCGACTACCATGTCATCGGTTTCCACTAGTGACCAAGAAACTGCGAGTTGATTCCCAAATATTTTCAAATTACAAATTTAAAAAACTTGAGCATATGCGCAATCGCTATCAGCGCATTTTTACCAGCTAGATTCATATTTATTATTTCATATTAGGAGACTTCATTAAGTTGCAAAAAATATTAATACCTTAAATATGTTGCCATGTTTTAATATCCTATTTATTTTCCTTATTTAGTGCTATTGCCACTGCCACAAGATAATACGACCTATGCGACGGATTTTTTTTTTTGGGGGGGGGGGGTGTGGTTGGATTTCGACACGTTTGGAGCTAAATTTGTGGTTAAAATTCGGGTTTTAAATTTTCATTATAACAATTTTCCTAACAATATATTTGATATTTGGTAAGTGAGGTAGTTCATTGGTAAAGCTGCTGCTGTGCTCAAGGTCCTGAGTTCAAATCTGGCTTGGCAGAATATCTTTATTATTCTGTCATAGATCGTCTCGGTGGCAGAGAGACCGTGCCCCCTGGGGGCAAGCTCAGCCTTTATTAAGAGAAGACCAAAAAATTAAGGAGGAAAACCTGGATCACGGTCAAATAATCTCCTTTCACGACCTCTGACCAAGGAACAGTACTTCCTTACTCAGAACTGAACCGAAGACCCTTCGTGGGTTGTAATAGTACATGTTTTTTTTTTTCGATAATAGATAATTAAGTAAACAAGGTTAGCCCTCCTTCCATATGGGAAGGTTTCAGTCTGTTTCTAGCTTGCTTGCGAAACTGTAGTAGCCCTGAAGATGCCTGAATAGGCGAAAATTTGGCATGTAATCTGCATGATTAAGTGCATTATTGAAATAATACGAGACTTTGAGGCCTTGCATTCTATATCTATAGATAATTAAATAATTTTATTCAATATATTTATAATGGATAAGCTACATCTACGTAGCCATTACCTGGTAGGCCTAAGCTAGGGTTACAAAGAAAGGAACTCATTTAATGCTAGCTTAGATCTCCACTACCGATCACTGGTTGCCTACTTACTAGCTAACTGTCTGCCACGCATTCGTAGCGGGAATACTCAATCGGTTCTGCATCTGAGTTCCCCCTTTCCGAGAATATGGAAGGATACATTCAATAAGAACGGGTGCGAGAGCAAAAACAATACCCCCCCCCCCCCCTCCACAACATCTTCAGAACCACTTCCAGTTCCATGGGGACACTATGCCACATTTCAAGTTTTTTAAAGCTCCAGTACTATAGCTACAGCACAATAATAGTTTTTTTGTAGTTGTTTTTTGCCTCCAGCACTTAATACGGCTAAAGTTCAGTAGGGTAACCATAGATTATTTATCTAAAGATATCTGTTCACTGCTCGAGCATTCCCACCCTTTTGGCATTTTCTCAATATTGTTTTAATGCTTGATGAATCATGTGGGAAAACTAACCAATCAAATTTAGAATCAAAAGTATGGGGGGAGAACATGAGCAGTCTATTAGTTATCGACGTGTTTAAAGTGCTTGTTGGAACCAACGTATACATAACCTTAACTAATTTTTCAACAGTAGATTTCAATAAAGATATTTAATATCCGCAAAATATAATAACGCTGTCGTTTTCTGTAGCGATATTAGTATATATATTAGATAGATATATATATATTCACCGATAACAGTAAACCTTCTTAATTTAGATCTAGTCGACGGTTGGACACCATAAACATAAAACCACGAAATTCGTGGAATTCCAAGGAAACTGAGTATTGATAACCGTTTTAAAGCACAATTTAAGACTTCTTCAAGTCCCCTAAGGTTCGTTTAAATTTAAAATCGTAGCCATTATTGCTTTAAATTAGATTTTGATTTCCGACTTTCACTCGCTATGTACATTAAAAAGGAATACAATAATTCCTGGAAAAGCTTATTTTCAGTTGATTTGGGGGCCTCAACATTTAAGCACCTCTGTCTTCTTCCGGAATCACTCGGTCATATTAATATACAATGTAATCATGAAATCTTGTGCCGATTCTTCATGGAGCGACACTTCTGTTATGTTTTCCGGATTACTACTATAGCTATCTAATTTTGTTTCTGCAACTAGAATAAATTAGAAAGGCTGTAAGTGCCAAATCATTTATTTTGAGAAGACGAAAATCTGCTATCTAGGCTCAAATGTGGCTCGAAAAAATATAAGGGGCATGTCCAGTTATGAAATAATTTACGTTCTGCTAAATAATTTCAATATTAGTTTGTTCCATCACCAATTTCATCTATGATGGCTAATTGTCTATTTGTTTTACGTTGCTAGCTGGTGGCACACAAACATTGCTATTGTCTAGATAGGAAAATCTAGATATAAAAATCTTTAAGATAGGCACTTATTAGGAATTATTTCCATCATTCATTTTCCAGTTGATTTTTTACACTTTTCCACTTGCCTAAATTGTGAGTTGTAATTGTTTGCTGCGTATTAACTGAAATGTAGTAGAATAAAGCGTTATCAAAGAGCCAGACTGTCTTAAGACAATTTCCATTGATTTTGAGGTCTCGATCGATCTTTATTAAATCGAAAGAAATTTAAATATTCCATTTTCTAAAGGTTGCCGAAATTTTCAAAAGCCAAACCGTCATATTTCAGTGTTTGCGAATGGTGAGAGCCTAAGAGTGTTGTTAAGAGCCTAAGTCCAATAATAAATGAATGAATTTTAATGAAATAGACAGTGAAAATGAGCTTGCATGTGTTTAGGGGTTTTTCGCGTTCGAGGTAGTCATCTCTCAGGTAGCGAAAGAACTAACACAAATATTGTGTATTGTATTTCCCAATTAATGAAAATTGCCCTATGACACTTTCCCCATACAGACATTACATTATTTAACAAAGAAATTAAAATTTCAATGTTTGCTGATGTTCATCCATCCCTCAGCAAAAATTTGGCAGCCAGGAAAATGCTTAATATCATAAATGCTACCCCACTAGAATTGATGAAATTTATTTTCTGAATAATTTTTTATTACAAAGGATATTATTATCCTTAATACTTCGCTATTAAATTTAGTCAAAAATTCATCTAAAGGAATTACGAACATAATTGACTCAACATTGATCTTATAAAAAAAAATTCCAATTATAATCGTA
Source organism: Aelia acuminata (assembly GCA_911387785.2). Taxonomy (NCBI): domain Eukaryota; kingdom Metazoa; phylum Arthropoda; class Insecta; order Hemiptera; family Pentatomidae; genus Aelia; species Aelia acuminata. The sequence goes on along the minus strand of OU426980.1, from coordinate 58,662,529 downwards.
GAGGGTAGGGTATTGAAAGTTGTATTATACACGCACCGATTTTCAACTTTTCTGTGTGACTCATAAAATTGAAAAGGTGACTGTTTATAGAATTGTGTATAATAAAAAAACCCGGGAAAGACGAACGTGGTAGAGCGTAAAAAAATTTGTTTTACCCAACTTACGGTTTTCTACATTTGTTATCTTCTCCAACTAAAAAGTATGGAATAAAAAACATTTTATAAAAAAAATTAAACCGACTTCGAAACCTGGTAACCAGTAAAAATAAATGAACTGAAAAGTATGAAATAATTACCTTCTGGTTTTTATGAATACACAGCAAAATTGAAAATGGTATAAAAAGCGGAGAAATGCAATAAGACAAATAATTTTATTTTTATTTGTACAAATACACACTAATTGTTATTAAACATTCTGTCATTAAAATATTAAATCGTATGTTCAATGCAACACAATCTTTTCGGAGGCGGCGCAAATATAAATGACATGTTACCGATACAATTTCATTAGTAGGCATTAAAATCAATAGATGAGCAGAGAAGATCCATTTTACGATCTTCATAATGTCTAGTGTTAAAATTTTTAAATTTTGCACCGCTTTCGAAAAGATTGAGTTGTATTGAACATAGCATTTAATATTTTAATTTCAGAATTTTTAGTAACAATTAGTGTGTATTTGTACAAATAAAAATAAAATTATTTGTCTTATTACATTTCTCCGCTTTTTATACCATTTTCAATTTTGCTGTGTATTCATAAAAACCAGAAGGTAATTATTTCATACTTTTCAGTGCATTTATTTTTACTGGTTACCAGGTTTCGAAGTCATTTAATTTTTTTATAAAATGTTTTTTTTTTACTTCAAGGACTTTTTTAATAATCATTTTTTTTTTTAATTTTACCTGTAAATGTTTTATCCTAAAAAGTTTCTGAAATACATACTTTTCTAGTTTTACGTTAAACCCTAACAAAAAAATCCAAAAATTTCACGGTTTTTAGGCCACAGAAACTTTTCCCGAAGGAAATTTTGTTGTAAAACTTGATTTTTCTATGCTAGCCTTGTGATAGTTACATACGCGTAAATTAAAAATCATTTCACCCAACATTTAGCAAGTTTACATGCCTTTAGTTTACATTTCCTCAGTGCTATGAGGGCTATAAAAAAAATGTTAACTAGAACTAACTACTTAGATAGGTAGTTACTTAATATAAATTTAAAATAGCTATGGCGGAGATGCATAAGACCTGAGTTCAATTCCCGGGCCGTGCCAATCTTTTCACTTCTGATAAAATAATTTAAAAATTATAATATAACTAGGGTAACTGTTCCATAAGTTGACAGTGCTCCAATAGTTGACATTTTGCACAAAAAGTGCAAATAATAAGATTCAGAGTTGATTATTTTGGTTCAAAATTTGGCGGTAATTTGCCAAGTTATACTAGTTAGCTTGGCTGCCATCGACATTAGTTTGATGAAAACTCAAGCTAATTTGTGAAAGGTTGTAACGGCGAATTTTCTAGTGGCCTGAAAACTTGGTTTCTGCCACCCTGTTTCATTAAGGTGGAAGTCAAGTTAAATAAGCTTTTTAGTTGGTTTGTTTGAGTTCAATTATGTTTTAATTATTTTATGGTATTCATTAAGTTCATGACAATCATTTGATATTCTTTTTAATATATTTATACAACGTGTTTTTGCGCAATCCACGACTTCGAAGGTGGCCGTACCTGGCCGGTGACCTACACCGGCCACCTCCCTATCATGGAAGGCAAGAGAGAGGAAGGGGACAGAAACTGCTAAGGCCCGATGCACACGGACGACACTTTTCTGCGATGCGGACTATAAGCCAGGTCAGGGGTACCTGGAGTATAATGGTAAATCCGGTCGGTCCATTGTACTCCGGGTACACCTGACCTGGCTTATAGTCCGCATCGCAGAAAAGTGTCGTCCGTGTGCACCGGGCCTAACCAGCCTGACCCCAACAAACACTCATGACCTATACAGGTCGGCGCTTGGTGGTCTCAGTAACCACGACCACCACGTCCGCACCAGGCACCCCTAGGGGTCCTGGCGTCATCCTCGTGGTACCATTTGGCATCACCGCCTTAACACCCGAATGGATAGCGGGCCGGACAGGCGGTTCTCACCAACCTGTCCTACGGATGCTCCTACTTAGGGCATGATAGGGGGGCCTACCACCATAGCCTAAGGAGGACTGGTCCCGTGCCAGTAGGCGTTGCAGGGGATCGGGCAAGCGGGGAACAACAGACAGTGAGTGGGGTAGGAACTGTAGCCTGATGTTCCCACGTGAGGGTAGGAAGACTCCCGCACCCGTCTTCCGCCTCAGCCCCCCTTTGCCCCTGCCATTTGCCCCCCCCCTGCCATTTGCCCCCCCCCCCTGCCATTTGCCCCCCAATATATTTATACAATGTTTTAGGGCTTAAATGTAGGTGTCAACTATTTAAACAGATATTAATCCACAATTTCAATAGTTGACATCGATGTCAAGTACCGCCAGAATTAGCAAATAGTGTTCCATCAGGGGGTGGTTTATGAATGACTGAGTCTGTATAAATGACAGGTGTCTTATTTTATGAATTTATAGCTAGTGTGCTCTATCCATTTATCGTTGTGAGCAAAATTGCATTGCCAATAATCCTATTCCTATATGGACAAACCTCTCATCTGACTCTCCCCACTTCCCGATTCTGCAAAGAACATGCGATACTTGCTATTAGTCGCACTCTATCAAAATGCTACACATTTCATCCAACCAATGAATGTGGCCCTCTTTAATTGTCTAAAAGGGCACTGGAAGAGTGAAGTTCATCATTGGAGAGTCGAAAATTGTGCAAACCGAACATTAAAAACACGAAACTTTGGTCATTACTAAAATCTATTATCATACATACTTAACTGGATGATCTCATTTTTTGTTTAAATATGTTTCGTTTTGTTTTTTGTCTCATTTAAGCTTTTTGTGTATAAAATAATTAAATTGTGGACATTTTATTTTGTTACCATTGTGAATTTACTAGTTTATAAATAAAAAAAATATTAACTTTTATTATAGTCCTTATTACCTATTAAAAATCATAGGAAATCAAATACAATGCATGTGTCAACTTTAAAACCATAAATGTCAACTTTCCAAACCTTTACATTTTGATGTGTCAACTATTGATTCATTTTAAAAGTTTCTAAGAAATCATTTTTTATAAAAACTGTAAGTGTAGACCATAGGATATTGTATTCCTAGTTTTCTAGAGGGATTGGCCAAACTAAATTAATAACAAAGATTATCCTAACATCAATATATTGATAAACAGTGCCAATAATATATTTTTTTTCCACCAAGACGATCTCACAATATATAAATTTATTTGGTATAATTTATTACAAGGAGCTTTCGGCGTTCCGCGCCATATTCATCTAAAAGTATAATGGACAACAATTCATAGACAGTATTAAACAAATGTTTTTCTTAAACTGTCAACTATTGGTACAGTTACCCTAAATAGGTATAATAAAAGACTAATTTTCATCGATTGGTATAAATTTAAGTAAATATAAACAAATGGGAGAATGTAGATTATTTATTGTTAAAAGTAATTTTATGTCACGAAAAAAAACTTTTAGGCACTAAGCGCTACGAATTTTTCAATTGTATTGTTGCATATTTCATTTGGAGTAACCTTTTTAGAATTGGAGGCAATTGAACATGAGCGTAGTTCATTTTCCCGAAAAAGTCTTAAAAATTACCTTCTTTGAAAATTGATTCTAGACAAACCACCGATTCATACTTTGAACATGTCATTAACGCAGTATTCAATGTTAATTTAATTTAAAGAGAATTTTTTTTTATGATGTGAATTTTTTTCTAGTTCTTAAAAAAAAAACCTTTAAAGGTCCGAAACTTTTGTGGTTTTTGGGCGAACGAGACTTCTCCAGAAGGATATTTTGTTATACAACTAGTTTTTCAATGCTGGCCGGGTTATACACAAACAATCATTTATCCGACCTTTTGCTCGGTCAAATCTACGATTTGCATGGACTACATGCTTATTATGCAACTTTTCAGTGGGAACTTTGATGTAGAATCGCTGGTATTGCTTTATCTGTACTTATCCTAAACACCATGTGTTGATAATAATATATATGTGTATTGTGTGTGTTTGTTTGTATTTTATAATACTATAATGATTTTTCTTCTTATTGTAATTCCAGTACAAAATTCATATATTTATAAAGGTTATAAGAGTATGTTATAATATAAAATAATCTTTAGAAAAATAGTGTTAATTTAAACTGAATAAAGGAAAATACAAGCTAAGTAAATAATTACTGATCAATGGCTATATTGAAAGCCAATCCAGCTCCCCTTGCAATAACGAGACAGTAATCATTGTATATTTATTATTATGGGCGTCCGCAAGGGGGGCAGGGGAGAGCAGCTGCCCCCCCTAGAAATTTTAAGAACCATAAACTATAAAAGTAAAATAAAAGTATAACAGTAATGGTCAACTTAGCTAAAGTAAAGGTCAGCTCTATGCAGGGTGTATACCACAGCAAGGGCGTCCGCAGGGTGGAGGGGGGATTTTGAGAACCAAAAACTAAAAATTAAATAAATTTTTATTCATTTAATAATTTTTTTAAGCATTACATAAACAAATATTTCAAATTTTAAATATCATTATTTAAAAAATTAATGAAGCCTTACAAGGTCAAAATACCTCGAATCCTTCCCCCAGGCATAATAATTTTACCTACCTGCCCCCATAGACGAAAATTCTGGAAAACCTGACGCCCTTGTTTATCATTTATCTATTATTCATACAATGATGAATAACAATATTCTTTCGGGCTAACTCAGTAATGCACTATGCTCGTCTGCTCTGGTTCCTGTCGACTGGATGTTTTTATCATTTTGCGGGACTAGATAATCCAAATCTGAGTTGGATTTTCCTTTCTCCATTTAATTTCGACTAAATCACCAACTGATTGCAATTGCAAATTCCAGGCAGAAGAGTACTGGAAATTTTACATTCCGTAGATCAGCAATGACAGTGATGGCTAGTGCGTGATTATCTACCGGCAATGACAGAGGATGGCCGCGGGAGGTGTGGAGCTGCGGTGGTGGATTGACAGGTTGCACAGGTAGAAGGGGGAGGCGAAAGGGGGGCCTAGCAGGCTGGCAGCCTAATGGGGCCTCCAATCACTACCCATTACTTCTCTTAATTTCCGCGTTCCTCCGGCAGTGATGATCTCTCTTCTGCTTCTAGATTATCCACAGTCGGCATTCTCCTCAATCCCACAGCGCCTATCTTCAGGATTACCATTGAAGAAAGTGGCGGGTGATGACCCCTTGCAGTTAAGAAGCTAGTAAAACCCTTGACGTGGAATGCATACAGTATTAGTAACCATCTGTTGGAGTACACTCTAATCTTCTTTTAAACCGGATTGTCCATATCAAAATTAAAAAATGCACATTACAGAATCTAAACAAAAATTGGGTCATAGTAGAATCCTATTCAATAATGGCGTTACAATGATCATGCTACCCGAACCAATCTCCTCGTCTCGAGCTACTACTTTCCAATTTGCAGCTTAGTTGATCCTAATATCCATTTAATTGTTGGCCTCAGACTTGGTCTCTCATCAAAGATTGTGTAATTAGTTGTTGCATCTAGGCTTCCGAATAAATAGCTGGGAGCTCATGCTTTCCTCGGCATAACATTTTCGATTTTAATTTATTAGATATGGATCGCTCAGTTTCTGTAAGCTGTTTTTATTGATCATATGTGACAGTTTGCTGATCTCACATCACTCCAGCAATTAAAATAGTTTTATCGACTGCAATTAATTATGCCTAACGATGTGAGCGATTGGACAGCAACTCCATTTTAGCTGAACTCATTTTTCAGCTAAACTTCTTTCAAAAAGTTTTACCTATATTCTACTCTCGTATAAATTTAAAATTTTAGAAAAATCTATATAAATGAAATAAAAATGAAATTCTGTTTGTTTGTTCTTTATAGAAATCCATACCGTTTGTCCTAAATTCTCCAAATTTAGCTCAGTGGTTCTTTCATACCAGGTGCAAACACCTGTCCACATTACAATTGCATAACTTCAGCCAATCTCTGGGTATATTCTTTATTGTTATAAAAATCGTTATGATCTCGCTTTACATTGGGTTTTTAATAAATCGACCGTTTGAGTCGAAAAAAATTTATAGATTTTGGAGAAGAAGCATGGCCCGGTAAGGCCGTTCCTCCGGACGGCCGTTTTAAGGCTGAACGATGAATCCTTTTCGAGTTATTGGTTCGATTCGAGTTATATACACGACGAGTGCGCATCTACCCGCTTCTCGCTCCTGGCTCTCTCTTCTGTCCTAATGAACTTTTCTTGACCCACGGCTTTTCTCAATATTTTTTGCGACTGAATTTCTTCATTGTTCTTTGATATTTGGTACCGGATTGATTTATGGAAGCGAACCAGACTGTTTATATGGTTAACTGAAATCTATCACATCCTTGATCATCCCCCTCTGCCCTTACGGCTTTCCATGCCTCGAATCCCCATTGTCCCCTGTGATATGCCCTTTGATTTCAAAAGAGTATAATTCCCAGCCCAGTTCGGGTCGCATTTGCGATGACTATAAATAAAGCTCAAAGGCAATTACTGAGGGTAGCTGGTATCAATTTGGAATCCCCATGTTTTTCTCATGGTCAGCTTTACGTTGCATGCTCTATAGTAGGTTCATCTAAAGACCTAATTAAATATGCCTCAGGGGGTAAAACTAAAAATTTAGCATATCCTACAGCTTTAGAATACTAATCTATAAGTGCAATTTTTATTGTATTTTTTGTTTATAGAATTTTTTTTTTTTTTTTTTTTTTTTTTTTTTTTTTTTTTTTTTTTTTTTTTTTTTTTTTTTTTTTTTTTTTTTTTTTTTTTTTTGGGACTTTAAGGCTTCCAGTGAAGCCCTATACTGCCCATACTAACACCCATGGCACTGGGTGATACTTCTCCTACGAAAGAAAAGCACCACCCAGGGCGGGACTCGAACCCGCAGCTCCGGCATGGGAGTACGGTGCTTTACCGCACAGCCACACCGGGCCCCTGTTTATAGAATTGTTCACGTTTATTAGAAAAATGAAATTCCCCAAGTGAAACCGGGAAATACAGCTAGTTAATAATATTACATGTTCAAAATTTCTATTAAATATTAATTTAAATATAATCCTAATCGATATAGAAATAAGTGAAATTAAAAATCAATAGGATGAATCAGATTTAGCTGGTTTTGCTGTTCCCAACTCGCCAACGTCTAACACCAGCTCCAACTTTTTTCTTTCCTTTTTTAAATCAGATATTATTGGTAGATTTTTTAACTGATGACTAAGTGTAAAGTAAAAGTACAAATGTCATGTGAACTTACCATCAGAGATTTTGTTTCCATTATTTTGTTACTTCTTATTGTTACTATCTGTAATTAATCTAATTTTCTACATACATTACATGTTGCTCATGTATTTGTCTTAATTTTAGCCCTGACGAAGATCCATATGTTTGGATCGAAACGTAGGCTCTCCAAATAAAGAAAATTTCACTGAAAATCCTGATTATCAATCATCCGTATCATAACGAAAACGGTTGACCATTACGCAACTATATATTACGTTAGAATATCTGAAAATATTTATTATATTATATCTGAATGTATTTATATCGGATACAGATAGAAAGCGATGCACCAGATATAAAGCGAGTATGTATTATAATTATAATACTGAAATAGGATACGTAATTACCTCAAAAATATCCTGAGGTATGAGGTTACTAATGTTTTTAGTGTTCCACCATCCTCTATGAACACTAGTTTGCTTTTATATTGAATAGACTTATATTTTTATTATTTATGAGATAGAAGAACTTAATATCCGAATCCATTGAACTTTGTTTTTTCTTCCTAACCTTCACGGGTTTTTCCCGGGCTTGGGTTAAGGGCGGGGGATTATAGCCGACTTGTGTAAAGACGTTGGACGCCGGAGCTTTTAATCACGGATTTCAGGTTATTAATAATTATCTACGGCATATTTTATAAAAATTCCTTTCATAATAAAATTACACTTCTAGATAAGACGAACTTATGGATTTTTATTAAACTAGATTATAATAGACAAGTGTATGTAATTGGAGTAGTATATTGGAATCACGCTACTAACATAGAAACATGTACGTTACTATTTAAAGATCAGGTTAACTATTTATTAGAAAAACATAAAAACGCTTTATTTAGTAGGTTAGGCCAGATTGATTTTTCAGATAAAGAAATATTTGCCAACAGTCAATTGTACGCCCCTAGAACATCGTATGATACTCAACTAAACAAAAGAGGAAAATTATAAATAGAAACAATGGACAATTTAAATTTCGAAGTAGTTAACGGAAGATCAATATCTGATCGACCTGCACATTACACATATTCATCTTCAGTAGGGATGAGTGTGATTGACCTAGCCTGGGCTCATCACGACGCAATTGAATATGTGAAGGACTTAAAAGTGATGAATTTGTCGGATTTGTTTAATCACAGAGCTGTATTGTTAGAAATATCAACCAAAACCGATAATTCTGAAAATAATAATGCGCATCATACAGAAAATCCTAATTACCAAAAACGAATAAAATGGAAAACATCAAGTGATTCAGTGAGAACATTTCAGGAAACTATTTCAAATTCGAGTAAACTATATTATAACAGTTCAGAGCCACAGAATCTTTATGAGAATTTCAAACTAATGTTAATGGAGTCAGCGATAAATTGTAATATGTTATCTACTTATTCTAATATAATTAATAATGTCCAGCATAACAAATGGTTCAATGCAGACTGCAAATGTATGAAAAAGGTACTAAGAAGGTGTTATAAAAAATTGAGGGCATCAAATTATAATAAAGAATTATATATAGAATATAACAAACTTAGAAAACAATACTATACTTTCATAAAACAATTGAAAAAAGAGTATTATGAAAATATAGTTACAGCTTTCTCTAACATTAGAAATACAAAAGAATTTTGGCTAACAGTAAAAAGTATATCTGGTCATAAGAATTATAAAATCAGCATCGATATAAATATTATAGTTGAATATTTTAAAAGTTTTTACCATTTTCTCCAAAACCCACAGTAAGTGAAAAATTCTTTAATGTAGGAGACTCATTTCTAGAAGGCGAAATAACCCAAGGAAAAATGTTAATGGTCAAATAACCGCGAAAAATAATAAATCTCCTGGAGAAGATTGTATACCCTATGAAATGCTGAAACATTTAACACCGGAATGGGAACACTATTTGTTAAATATGTTTAATACAATATTATACACTGAAAAAATTTCTATCCAGTGGTCACGTGTTATATTAACTATGCTGCACAAAAAAGGTGACAAATTATCTCCTGCAAATTACCGCGGCATTGCTTTGTTCAATACTTGTTCAAAATTATTTACCTCCATCCTTAGGACAAGGTTAAATGATTGGTGTGAAGTAAATAAGATAATACTAGAAGAACAATTTGGATTCAGAAAAAATAGGTCATGCACGTAAAATCTGTTCGTTTTAAATAGTTTAATAATAGTACAAACACAAGTTAGAAAACAATACTTATTCGCTATCCTTGTTGACCTGAGCCGAGCTTTTGATAATATAAATCATGAACTGTTGTACCATAAACTTCATATTCTTGGAATAAGTGGTAAAATAATAAGAATAATAAAACATTTTTATGATGATGCTTGCTCTAATATAAAGATAAACAAACAGATTATAGAGGAGCCTATAAAAATAAACAAAGGCATTCTTCAGGGCGAGTCCCTTTCACCTCTATTGTTTTCAATCTTTCTTTACGACTTTATATCATTTTTAAGAGATAAAGGTGCCAATAGTATTCGGATAAATGAGAACAAAGATATATTGGGCCTAATGTTCGCGGATGATATTGTACTGTTTGCGGACTCAAGAACCGATGCCCAAAATAAATTAAATCTATTGTCTGAATACTGCGCAGCGAACAGTCTAACAGTGAACATAGAAAAAACTAAAGCCGTAATATTTCGATCTTCAACCAGGTGTCGAAAGGTACTTCCGTTGAACTTCGAGGGCCATCAAATAAAATACGAAACTAATTATAAGTACTTAGGCGTTCATTTCAGCTGTACAGGGAAGTTTCAGACTGCTACATCTTATTTTCTAAGCAAAGGAATTAAAGCATTAGGTAGAATAAAACAAATCTTAATTAAAGGAAAATCTAATAATTGGGAAACAAAGGTTAGATTATTTGATTCTATTGCCTCCGCAACAGCTCTATATGCAGCTGAAATCTGGTCGTTAGGGTATTTAGATAAAATTCAGACACTTCAAACTACATACTTTAAATCACTGTTTCATTTACCATACAGTACACCGCATCATTTTATTAGAGTAGAGACAAACTGTAAACATATCAAAGTAATGGTATTAGAAAGGGTTATAGCTTGGTGGTCGAAAATACTCGAGATGCCAGCGGATGACCTAATTAGGTTATGTCATGATACGGTGCTAAATGCAATCTTATCTACAGCTAATCGTCAAAAATATAACAAATGGCTCACTCATTTGAATAACATTTTAATAAACCTAGGATACCAAGATTATTCATGTTTTTCTAACATAAATGAGATAAGAAGGGAAAAAGATAATTTAATAGAGAAGTGGGAAAATCATTTGAAATCTAAAGATGTAACTAGATGCTTAAATTCTAAATTTAATAACAACTTTCGATTGATTACCACATTTGGGCTAAGAGAGGAATATTTAATAAACAACAATAATATCAATAAACAGAGAATTATTATGCAGTTGAGACTATCCTCTATAAATGTCATACAGTTTTATATAAATGGTATTAAATATGCAATAGAAACAAATGAAAACTGTACATTATGCAATTTAAAGGTCCCGGAATCCATGCAGCATATTTTGATTATCTGTCCAATAGACAATCCTCGTAGATTACACTATCTCAAAAAATATATTAGTGGTTCTGGTAACTTATATATTGATTTTGCAAATATTGTAACAATCAAAGATCGGGAACAATTGGATAATGTTAGTAACTTTATTAAACAAGCAATGAAAATAAGGTCTTTTATTATCAATGAGTAGGTAACTAATCGGCTGAGTGTTGTTGTTACTATAACTTCCATATAACATTATCTTAATTTAAAGGATTAAAGTACATTATTTTATTTTGGCTCTTTTTTTACGTTTCTTTGATTTATCTAATTAATTCTATTACTATTTTCTTTTAATATTGCTTGGGATTACAAAAGTAAAACAATTAAGAATGTATCCAGGCATTCCATAATTTGTATACATATTGCTGTTATACACATCTGTAATTTATATATATAAATTAAACTATTATATATTCTTATATTGTACCAATGTTGGCTGTGGAATATGTAATTATGATTACATGTCATATGCTATTTCTATATAATGTTTTAAATAATGATTCATATATCCATAAACATAATTCAATAATATAGACTGTCAATTGTATTATATTTCTAATCTTGTAACAAATTGGAGTTAATCTCATGCTAAAAATAACGTTTTATTAATACAAATATACAACAATATAATAGATATCAATTATACAAAACTTATAATACCTAAAAATAACAATTGATTAACAATCCATTGTTACATCTCTAGATAGAAAATCCATAACAATGCACTATACAAAATAATATGTCCTCTAAAAACACATGATTGGCAACCAGCTTACACTTCCATTGGTCGACGACTCTTTTACTGCATAGGAAAAGAGTAAGGTACAAGCTTGGTGCTGTGGAACAGATTCCCTTCCTTTCGTTTCTTTCTACTTCCTAATTCATAAATTGAATTAGAATGTCTTTTCTTTATCATGAATGGTCCACTTCTGATCTCATCTAGCTTATTTCTGTTTATTTTGTTACCATTTGCTACGTACACTAAGTCACCTTCTTGAAATTCATATTCTCTTCTGTTCTTGTCTATTCTGATCTTATTTCTTTCAAAACTTTTTTCAGAATTTTTGAAAGCCTCTTCTCTATCCTCTTCTAAATTATTTGCTTGTTTTAGTTGAGAAGCTACGATTTCTGACGTCGTGCCAAATAAAAGATATGCTGGAGTGAATTTGGTTGTACTATGTACTGTATTATTATATTCATCTAAGCACTGTTCAGCAATTTTTGTCCAAGGTGTATTGTTACCATCTTCATTTAATTTACACCGAATCCTGTTTACCAATGTTTGGTTCAATCGTTCGTTTAAGCCGTTCGATTGAGGATTATCGACTGAGGTATAAACAAGTAAAATACCTTTTTCTTTTAAATATTTTTTTAATTTCAATGAATTAAATGCTGTATATTGATCGACCAACAGCATTTTTATGTCATAATCTTTTGTCAACGGATTTATTAATTTAATGAAATCCTGAGCATTTTGTTTACTTGAAGTTAAGATCCACGCATGTCTATTGAAATGATCCACCAGCAAATGCATATATTTCTTAGTGGAACCGTTGCCGCTGAAACCCCCAATGGTGTCAATCGACACAATTTCAAAGGGCTGTTTAGCCGGTCCTAATTTTGATAGTAGACCTATAGCCCGACTTGATCTAGATTTATTTTTCTTACAGATTTCACACGTTTGACAATACTGATTTATTTTATCATCCATGTTTTTGAAATAGTAAAAAGGTCTTAGTTTGTTTGCTATATGAGTACTACCAATATGACCATAAAATTTATGTATTTTCTTGATTAAATCTATCCCAAACTTTTCTGATACATAAATTCTTTTTCTACTATTCAAAAGTTTAAAACTGATTTCACCATCTTAAACTATCTTCTTGGTCTTTTCTATTTCTTCCTTAATATCTCGTTGATCAGCAATTATCTCTTCCAATTTTATCATATTTACAATTTTTAAACAATTATCGTCATTAGTAAAACTTTCGAGAACAGGATTTCTAGATAAAGCATCAGCCTCAATATTTTCTTTTCCTTCTTTATAAATGATTTTGAAATTGTACTGAGACAAATACAACATTAAATCACCCATCGCTTCATCAGTTCTAGATTTTGATTTTAAGCTTACTAATGGTTTGTGATCTGAGATGACTTCAAATTCTCTACCTATCAAATAATATTGCCAAAAAATAATTGCTTCTTTGAAGGCCAGACATTCTAAATACATTATTTCTTTCTTCATCTGTCATGGAGTTAGCTTCTTTGAAAAATATGCGACGGGATGTAAAATGACATCTTTTTGTGGTTGTTTTAAAACAGCCCCCAAACCTAAACTGCTCGCATCTACCTCAATTACAACCTCTTTATCCTTATCATAAATGGCTAATATAGGCGTTGAGCATAGGTACCGCTTTATCTCATTAAAACAATTTTCGCATTGTTCAGTCCAAATAAATCGAACATTTTTCTTTAATAAATTATGCAATGGGGCCAAACGCTGTGTACAATGATCAATGAATTTATGATAGAAGTTTATTTTTCCCAACAACTGACGAACCATCTTCCTGTTCTTCGGTCGATTAAACTCTTTAATCCCAACCAGGCTCTCGTTTATCGGACTAACTTTACCATTTTCAATTATATGACCTAAATATTTTATGGAAGGTTTGGCAAAATTACATTTTGATAATTTTAATTTAAAACCTTCTTGTTTAATAGCCTCAAAAAATAATTTAATTTGAATCAAATGGTCATCAAAAGTTTCAGAAAAAATTAGTATGTCATCAACATAATTGACACAAAATTTATCTAAATTGTATTTTCTAATTATTCCTGCTAACACTCTTTGAAATATCGCTGGTGAGTTTTTAAATCCAAAAAGAAGCACCTTCCATTGCCAATGGCCTTTTTGAGTTATAAATGCGGTTTTTTTTTTCTGTCTTTTTTTCTTAACGGTATAGCCCAAAAAGCCGAGTTTATATCTAGTGCCATAAAATAACCGCAGTTTATTTTTATTCGTTAGGTATGATTTAAGGTGAATAATTCTATCTTATTTTATAGTTTTTGTTTTTCATTATTCTTGATCTTCTCTTTCATTGTTATTTTTTCTCTGTACATAGTTATAAAAAAAAAAGAAGAATATTGTTGTTTAAAGAATATTGTTGGTTTGGTATAATTCATAGGAAGAAGAGTGTAACCCTTTTTTTTATTTCTTGTAAGAAATTGATATTAACTCCAATTTGTTACAAGATTAGAAATTGATTAACAATCCATTGTTACATCTCTAGATAGAAAATCCATAACAATGCACTATACAAAATAATATGTCCTCTAAAAACACATGATTGGCAACCAGCTTACATATTCATAAAAAATAACCTATATTAATAGTTACAGAAGTTTATATATTATTTAACATATACTATTATGTTTCGATCGACATTAAAATAATGATGCCAGACTACCTGTAAAATGTACAAGCATGTATACAGTAAAAATAAATAATTATCTATGGCATCTATCGTTTTCCAACTTTCGACCACCCGCTTGAATTTTACCGATGTAGTCCCCCCCCCCCCCCTTCCGAAATTAGGGAAAAGAAGTTATTCGAATGTATTAAAGCATCCATTTCAATAAATTTTCTAGTATAGTGGTATTAATGAACGTAACTTTAATTTAAGTTGCTATTATTTTTTTATATAAATAAGGTTATTGTTTTTACTCTACATACTCGTATATGATTTTTTTTTTTTTATGTCGACAAATCCCCACACCCTCAAATTTTTTTTTTGTGACCGCTCCCAGTAAGTAGCAATTAGTAGTGACTGCATTGAACTATTGGGGTTTCGTTTAGCCTTCATATATATATATATATATATATATATATATATATATATATAATACAACAGTTTAATTCATAAAATGTAAATGTAAATTATTTTTATTCGTTAGGTATGATTTAAGGTGAATAATTCTATCTTATTTTATTGTTTTGTTTTTCATTATTCTTGATCTTATCTTTCATTGTTATTTTTTCTCTGTACATAGTTATAAAAAGAAAGAAGAATATTGTTGTTTAAAGAATATTGTTGGTTTGGTATAATTTATAGGATGAAGAAATCATAGGTGTCAAATCTCTCTTATTTTATTGTTTTTTTTTTTTTTTTTCCATTCATATAATGTATGTATGATTATAACAGAATAATGATTTTTAATTGTTAAAGAATTTCCATTTATTTATTTTTTTATTGTAATAGTAATTAGTAAGATTAATTCTATAAAGACAGCTCAAGGCAGACGGTGATTTAGAATGCCAATGAAAGCTTATTGTAATTATTTTTTTTTCAAAATGTAAAACTTCTTTTGATTATAAATAAAGCGATTTATCTATCTACCTATATATATATATATATATATATATATATATATATATATATATATATATATATATATATACATATACATAAATTTTATTCTTCCATATTAACATCCTCTTCGCACAGCAACATTTTTATCCAAAATAGATAAAAAAATAGAAAAATGTTCGAACATTTTGTATAAAAATAAATCTTTAAGACAATAAGCAATAAATAACAGGAATTGAAACATTTATTAAGAAAGAAACAAAGCGCAGACATACCAGACATTCTTTTAATCTAGGGTAGCCTCATTTCTATGCGCGTTTTTGCTTGAAAGATTCCCCTCGCAAAAAGAACTTTAAGGCCATCGACTCCTGGATTCAACATTCCTTATTAACAATAAAAAAAATAAATAAAAAATTATATGCATCTATGATTTGAAATTTAAATATATATACAGGCCTATACACACATTAATAAACTTTAACACGCTCGTACAGGAACATTTACAAAAAATATAAATACAAGATTTTTGTAAAACAGTAGCTTTTTTGTAAAAACAACAGGTTCACGCCGGGACTGTTTAATGTTTTTCGCTCTATCGGTCGGGAGCTATTATATGTTTATAAATACATGAATATAAATATAAATAAATACAAATGAATATAAAAATAAATGAATTTACGTTAAATTTCCATTATTTTAATTTTCAGCCATATAGAAATAATTTCTACTTTCCCAACACTTAGGCTGCCAGGTCACCTGAAATCGAGTAACTGTTCTCTTGTCAGACTATAAAATATTAAAATAGTGTCGAAACGAGAGCGTGGCTCTCAGGTATTCTTTTTCGGCAGTCAAAGTTTTAAAGATCTTTTTATTTTGCTTAGGCGACATTCTAGTGTGAACCACCGGTGGTACACGCCGCCCGATGAGGCGGTTAAGTGTGAACCACCGGTGGTTCACGCCGACGTAAACGTGTTAATCCGGCTAAGACTTCGTTGTCTACGGATATGGCCGTTCGACGAGAACCTCGCCTTCATGTTGTTTTAATACCTTTCAATTTTCTCGGTGGCCTATCGTTTCCCTCGCATTGCTAGCCAAGAGCTATTTCCTTTTTTAAGGGAGAGACTTGTATCTTTTGGTGTTAAGATTGCAGTACCCCGCTCTGGAAGGGTGGGTACTTGCTTGGCTGCCACATCCACTAGCTCAATAAATCTACTTTCCCAGATTGCCAAGCATAGTAAGATACAAAAGGAATTTTCGGAATGATCGGGTATCTCGGATATATGATACTGATCATTAAAGAGTCGCCTATCATTTGTTGGATTATGAGACTGTGCAGTGTCGAGCTGATGCCATTTCCCTGCACAATCACGCTGAACCGACCTCGTTATCCTTCTTCCTTCCTATGGAAGACGGAGAGCATCTTCAATGATCCGATAAGCTTATATATATTCTTAGGACACTTTGGGTTTCTTAACTCGTCCATTCTCTTCGGGCCACCACATGTTGTCAAATGCGGTAGCAACACAACAAAACAGTACGAAGTAATATTTTCGGGATTTATAGATACGGGATACCTCCTCGTTTACATTTTTCAGGCGTTGTAGCGTGAGGCCGTCCTCATCCCCCTCCTTTCTCTTTTTACATAGTCTTTGGACTGATAATCAGGTGAGAGGAGCTCTCCTTTTAGTTATTGAATAATATTCTCTTTCGGAATGAATCATTGTATTGAATTGAATGGAATAAAGGAGCATACTTCAATGTAACTAATGCAACATTTTTTTTTTAGTTATTTAGCCTAATTTGATAGGCTTATTTTGTCTTTTTTTTCATATTTTTGTCTCTGTGTTTCTCAGAGTGCCTTGTTTTAAAATGAATTTCTAAAAGATATAGATATAGAAAGCTTGGCTCTTACAAGTCTCATGTATAAGTTCCTATACTTATAAAATTATATAAACAATCAAATTTTTGCCAATTCGGGTACAAATAAATATCAGTAAAATTTGAAAGAATTTAACTCGCTTTTATTTAAAAAACAAAAAAATAATACTCAATTCGTAATCAATAGGAATTATCGCAGGGTTAAAACCAGAATGATCCTTGGTATATAGGTCAATACAGAGGTAGTCGAGAAGGGAGCGAGCGATGTGGACATTACCCGGATCAAGTGTTCCCTTTCATTCTGGGAAGAGCATTTCTTCAGTTGCTCCTGGGCTTTCTTCATCCAGCCATCTTGTTTCCATATAAAGTCTTGCCTTGGTTAAGAAACTGCTTTCCTTAAGGTACAGTACTGGGATATCGAGACAGTAATCTCTATATCACGGTTTTAAGCACCAACAATAATTATTTCACCTTGAGATATCTACCTTATAAAAAGTTAAGTACGCTTAACATAATGTACATATATGTGAATATCGATATTTATCGACGCAAAAGCTGAAGTTCGAAATCTTTGTATGCACTTGATTACCTTATGACAACAAATGTTATACCTATGTCACAGCGTTTTTATATCTCTAATGATTAGTTTATAAACACATTTGATTAAAATCCAATCGTCAGTACTTACTAAAAGCTATATATCCTCAAAATTACCGACCACTACTCTTTGCGTAACTCGGGAACCCCCTTAGAAAATCCGTTTCTAGACTCTAGTGATAACTCCAAAATTTCTTATTTCACATTGATATAGCTCGTATCATTTTTTTCTTTTTCAGCCATTCTTCAAAAAGCTAACATAACATTTTGCGTGGTATTGATATTTTAGCCAAATATGCCAGATTTATGGTAATATGGCTAATCGGACGATGCTATCGTGAAAATCCTAAGTTCTGCCTTTCTATGTAAAATCAGGAATCTTTAACGAGTTCCTAACATCGCAGACGTTTGAGACTTCCATTTTACGTCCCCTCCAAAGGACGGCGTTACCAACACTTTTCCACTCTCCGCACCTACTGGTCCACCAACCCGTGACTTTGGATTTGTACAATTTACGAGTTGAAATTTATATCTGAATTAGTTTTTTGGAAAAATGAGTTTGATTTCAAATATTACACGAATACGTCAATAAAAATTGAATGTATCACATGCATTGCTGTTTAAAATATGTACCATATGAAACTTAAAGTCGAATAAATAACAATACATTAATCGTACCATATACCTCGTAGGCTCTTTTAATTAACTAAAAAAAAAAAAAAAAAAAATGTAAAAGAAAAACATCTTTTATATATCATGCTCTGTCTTGTATACAAGTGCCGCTCGCTTTATTCCATAGAAAAAGGAAAAATTCCTATGGCTATTGAAATTGAAATGTATAAAAAACATGAATATGTAAATTTTTTGACATTGGGCAAGGCTAGGTGTCTAAATAAAATTTTCCATTTTGAGTAAATCAATGCTAAAGTTTGAAAAAATATTTTAGTGTGGATTTCGAAGATTAATTTGTATTTTTTTTTAATATAAATATATAATATTTATATATATACATAATATATATATATATATATATATATATACACATATATATTTATTTATATATAATATTTATATATTTTTATATAAAGATATAATATTACAAAAAGGTTAATCAGGTCCCTGAATTTCTATACCATTTCTAATATTTTTAGTATTTTTGTTTTAGGCATATTATAATCTATTTTGGAAGGTACAGGTAACTTTTTATTATTTTGCGTTTCACCTTATTTGGGTGATAAGTGATTCAGTTGGCAACGGAATAAGAACCGTATGTACAATATTTACGAAACATGTTTCAGGCGAGGAATTTTTCCAGGTATTTGGAAAAAATCAAAGCTAGTTCTGATTAGTAAACCAGGCAAGAAAATAGGGGATATAACCTCACTTAGGCCTATATGTCTGATCCCAACTGGAGGCAAAGTCTTGGAGAAAATAATCCACAACAGGTTATCACATTTTATCCACAGCAAAAAACTGTTGAGTGAAAACCAATTCGGGTTCACTCAGCAAAAAAGTACTACCCATGCACTTTACAAAGCTAATCAAATTATTCGTCATTCCTTAGATAAAAAACAGCACAGTGTACTAATATCATTAGATATCAGTGGTGCATTTGACAGTGCATGGTGGCCGTCAATATGGAGTTCCCTTAAACGATTCCAATGTCCAAAAAACATTTACAGGATTCTGAGAGATTATCTGAGCGATAGATCTGTTTGTCTAGTTTCAAACAACTATACTATGATACGGAATCAATCAATTGGAACACCCCAGGGCTCCTGCTGTTCTCCGCTCCTATGGAACTTACTCGTTGACTCACTACTGAAAGAAAGATTACCACCTAATGTTACTCTCTTGGCTTTTGCAGATGACATACTCATCATAATAACTTCGGAACATTTTCAACATTTACAAACAGTAATCGAAATAGTATCAAACAAAATAAACCATTGGGCACACTCACACAAACTGACATTTAACACACAAAAATCTAATTACATGGTCATTACAAGGAAAAGACAAATTCCAGAACTTCAAATAACGATACAAAATACCCATCTTCGCAAAGTATCTACCTTAAAATATCTAGGGATAACAATTGACGGAAAATTAACATGGAACACTCATATAGACATACTACAAAACAAACTCATTAAATTAATAAATTCCCTTTCCATAGCGGCCAGAGCAACCTGGGGGTTAAGAACAGAGGCTCTGGATATTCTGTATAGGGGCGCGATTTTACCTATCCTCGCCTATGGTATAGAAATTTGGTATCCTGCATTAAAAAAATTGTATAATATAAAAAAGTTGGAGAGGGTCCAGAGGCTGATGGCACTTAAAATTGCCAAAGGTTTCCGAACCCTCTCCGATGAAGCAGCCTTTGTCTTAGCCAAAATGATTCCAATAAGTATATTAGCCGACTTTTATGTAAGTAAATTCCATTTATTATCCATTAAAACAGATATTGAAAATTTCAAATCTGATGACGTGGAACACATTACAGACTACAAAGACTGGCCACATCCTACAGAACATCCAAGTATTATACTGAACTCTAACCACACCACAGATTTTGAAATATACACAGACGGTAGTAAGGATGGCGAATATGTAGGCTGCGCTAGTTTAATATTTGAAAATCGAATATTACAGAAAATTATAAAGTGTAGACTTGGCGCGGATTGTACGAATAACCAAGCCGAACAATTCGCCATTCTTAAGTCCTTAGAACATTTAATAGACTTAAAAATCACAAATAAAACTATTAACGTACTAACCGACAGCCAATGTTCATTACACATGATCGCAAACACACACTGCCATACACCAATCATCGAGGAAATTCACAAACAATTAAGAAACCTGCAAACTGATGGAAATAATTGGATTTCATTTACTTGGATAAAAGGGCACTCAGATATACCTGAGAATGATTTTGCAGACAAGGCTGCAAAAGCTGCTTCCAAAGACACTTCCCTGCCTATATCATACACAAAGATATCAAAACAACACTTAATACACATGCTACACCAACAAGCACTACAACGATGGCAAACACGTTGGGACTCTACACACAAAGCTCGACATTTATATTCATTCATCCCACACTTACAGACCTACCTCAATAAAGCTAACACATGGACAGACTTCTACACAACACAGGGAGTCACAGGGCACGCGGCAGTGAACAGCTACCTTCACAGGTTTAAAATAAGGGACTCGCCATTGTGTCCCTGTGACTTCACACAAGAACAAACTATACACCACATAATACATGAGTGCAGATTACTGACAGACTACAGATATTCGTTAATAAATAAAACTAAACAGAAACTGGGACAATGGCCGGTGGATAGTCCTGTGTTAATTGATAAAATGTTCTTAGACCTTAAATTATTCTTTAAAGATGCCCTAAAAAAAATAAAAGATATCAACGAAATTTATTTTTGATTCAAAACTGTAGGCAAACATTTTGTTAATTGATTGTTGCTGAATGCTGTTTCAATTATAATTTCTTTTATGTTCTATGCTTTAAGAGAACCATTTAGGTAACTCTTATTATTTGTTTTATATTAGTTTGTTTTATATCTAATGTACTTTAAAAATGTATTAAAAAGGAAAATCATTATGAATGTTAGTAATAAATAGTGTCGTTGTTGATGCTGCAGAGGTATTACTCCGTGCTGGGATCCTACCCTGCCTGTAGCGCTGCTGGACCATCGGACGACCTCTTTCATAATGCAGTTATGACATTGGTCATTACCGGTGCGCTGGCACCTGCTGCAAGTTCGGTACGGTGGGGTACGGGTACGGTGCTGGAGGTGGGCCTCTGCGGTACCACCGGCGAGATATCGTTCATGTACATTGTATACTGTATAGTATGGTATGTACAGAATAACAAATAAACTCCCTTCTAGCAGGGTTACTGTTGGAAGGAAAAAAAAAAAAAAAAAAAATCTATTTTGGAAATATAAAACAAAGGAGGAATCGTTACCCCATTTATAAAATAAAAATGGCTAGAACAATTTTTATAATCTTAAATTTTTTGGATTAGTCTCCCCCTTGAATAACAGAATAAGTATTAAAACATCTTATTCACATATAGTATAAATATCAATAAGTATTCATTACCTTTTTACTTAGAGAGAAATATTTTTTTTAAACGCTTGATCAAATACACTTCGACCTGTTTACCAATCATAATTGTGGCCTTTTAACAACCATATTCTGCAATTAAATAAATTCGTATTCATTTATTATATTCATTAAGCATTATATAAACAAATATTTTAACTTTTAAATATCAATAAGTTTTATTTGAAACATTTAATGAACGTTACAAGGTCACAATACGTCGAAACCTTCCCCAGGTATAAGAATTTCAGCAGCCTGCGCCCCACAGTGGTTGAAAATGGACTATTTTCGGAAAAAACCTTGTCAAACCCGATCTGTGAGCCGCAAAAAAATAAAGTTGATATTATCATAACCACGATTGAATTTCCTATAAAATGTATAGGTTCGAGCCCCGCTTAACCGGCTATTCGGATTAACCGGCAGTGTAAGGAAAATAGAAAAAAAATTATACATCAATTTCCGACTCGAAATCGGCTAGTTTAAACACTTTTGCTGTTTTATGCTAGTAATATCATTGATAGTACTTGCAATATAATTTTATTTCATGAAAACACTCGAGTTAGGTAAAAAAAAAAAAATCATACATAGGAACTATCAATTATTTTTGTCGTTAAGTTTTCATTCTTAACTATTAAATGTATATCATATTAAAATATAAGATTGGGATCATCCGACTTTAATATAATTTTGATAGGAGATGGTGGGATTGACTGTTCAATGTAGGTTTAATAACTGCAACTCTATCAGTGAAAATTTAGTTCCCTTATTCACGCTAAATAATAGCTGAACCTTTTTTTTTAATACCAATCTTCTAAAAATAAATGGATGCTTAAAAATTAAAAGTGCCGAAGCCTTTAAGTTATCGGAGGTCATGTTAATAAGCTTATTATTAATAATTTCCAAATTCATTCTAAAATCACGGTAGGTGAAAAAGTTGATTTATTAACGACCTAACAACGATTCAGACTGACTTTATAAATGATGCTACAGACCTGGTAAGTAAGGCATGATGTTTTACTAAACGATTAGAAATATCCTAAACGGAAGCACAAGCTCCATAGCGAATAAACTGCACGAGTTAGCTTTGGCATTTCAATAAAAAAAAAATCCCACATGTACAGACGCAGGTGGACGCAGCTAGAATATGTTTTAATATTTCCTTGAATGTATCTTCTTCTTAAAAAAATGGATTTTAAAACTGCGCTCGGCTGCGCTTGAAAAATATGGATTACCAAAAAAAAATTTTGTCTTAATTTTATTGCATTTATTCGGGATTTTATTTCTGAGTTAAAACATAGACCAAATAGCATAATTTTTATGCTAGTGTAATATGTGAGATCGCTTTTCATGATTAAGAAGGAAAATCGCTCTAAGAAACAAAAATGCGAGGTGTAAAAATTATTATAGTGCTATAAAATTTCCGTTGAAAAATAAACCTTTTCAATGATCGATTTTCAAAGGGTCCTAAGAAGTTTAAAAATCAGAATATATCCGAATAAATTGATGGAATATGTCAGGTAACTATTCTATTAATCAATATTGAAAAGAAAAAGAATATTCCAATACCTTCAAAAAATGGGTTTTTTCCGCCTTTCAACCACTGTGCGCCCCCTAGACGAAAATTTTACCAGCCAGCTCCCCCAAGACAAAATCCTTCGAACACCCTTGCTTTAGACCCTTTCTTTTCTAAGGTCTAGAAATATAAATTCCGAGCGCAACGGATCCACTTTTTTCCTGAACTCCAAAAGAAATGGAAATTTATTACAAGAGCTCGGCGATCCAGTTTTAGAATCGGTGTAGCTAATACCGGTTTGCTCTGATCCAACTGCTTAGTTTTATGTGGATATTAATTTATCATGTAATGTATCTTGTCTGTCTGTTGTAATGGTTTTCAGCATATGTTCATGGCATTTTGTTGGTTCATGATTCTCTTATCTTCTTTCATAAATAATGCCAACTTGGTCCAAAAGTGGTTTAATCGCGGTTTATTAGGACTCGATTTCAATCTAGATCTTGTGAGTTTATTTTGTTTTATCATTACCAATGATTAATTTTATTATGCTATTTTTTTTTTCCATTTAAGCATACCAGTTATCCATTCAAGCACAATAATGCATTATGATGTAATATCCGGAGCTTTTACATACGTCACGGTGAGGGGATTTAGTCGGTCAAATGATTTACCTTGAAAGCACTCAAGTTTCATTTATAAATAACAATGTTTAGTATTTATGAAATTATTAGCTATCAGTGGACACAATTGTATGAATTTGTTGAAAATTGTACAATCATTTCTTATACATTTAGAGTACAAAAAGTACTCATAGTTAAATAGATGTTATCGATTTAGGATCATAATTCAACAGCTCAGTGATTTAAAGGATTATAAAAATGCTAAAAAGATTAGCATGGTAAGGTTTATACAAGGCTAATAAATCATATTAGTATTCCACGTGAAGTTGATTAAATTGCATTTGGACTAATTCAAGACTGTTCTAATAGACATGTAATGTACTGTATATCTCAATGATAATAAAACTGGATTATAAAATATTACTTTTTAACTAATAAAAAGTTAAAATTAAACATAAACAAACAAGAAATAGGAAACAGATGAAAGTATATTCAAAGAATTATGTCCCCATAAAAACCCTCCTTAATGACACGACAAAGCTCTTTAAGATGGCTTCATCTGTGTGATTTACAATAAATCCATGGCAAATACTTCTTCACTGGAGCAGAAGATTATATCCCTTGAGTAGTGAGACACTCCACATTTCGACAAGTTCAGGAGTTTAGTTACCTCGCATCCCTTGTCAGAATTAATGAGGCTGGTGAGAATAAGTTGAGACTCAGCTCGGTGACGCAGGTTAAACCGATTAAGCCGATTGCGTGCAGGGAGAGGGAAAGTTGGGAAGCAGCTCCGGGCCAGTGAAGTACAATTGTTTGACTGAATTAAACACAATATGGTTCCGATCAGCTCGAGGACCAAATGATGCAAAATTATTAAGAAAAAAACTCCCAAAAGCTTTTATTTAAAGAAAAAAGTGACTCGTAAAGAATTCGTCCTTTTAGACGGATTTTGAAATTTATTACAACTATATTTTCCGCACATAATAATTTATATTATTTGTAACATCGATTATGATATAGATTCCTAAAGGAAATGAAACAAATGAAGGGTACAAACGAACTCGCAAGTACTTATCACAAATAGAAAATTTATAGGAGAAATAATAATGCGTAGATCGATTCAAGAGGTCCAATATGAAAAAAAGGTATTAACGGATTAAAATATGTAAAAGCTTGTTAGATTTTATACCAATTTCTTTTTCAAAATCTTACCAAATTCGACTTCTTAGAAAATCTGGTTGTTAAATTGCCAGCATACTATGGACTTCAGCTGCGGGCGATAGATGAGATCTTATATATTTTTTATAGGATGATATAATTTATTTTATTTTGCGTTTATTGAATTAATATCACCTTACAAAGCTATCCTTCTCACTTTGTGACCGGCCTCAGTTATAAGGGAGCAGAGACCTCGCAGATCACTGTGGCTGTTGAACTACGGCATCTTACCCCGCGTGCCAACTTTCGCTATTCAGTTTATTCCTATGCATGCAAGATCCCTTCAACCTCCATCGCCTCACCAAGCTGCATTTCAACTTAGGTTATTTTCCTGCTAAATTGATTTTATAGCCTTTAGTAGCATTAGGCTATTTTTCTTTACCTTAAAGAACTCCAAAATGGGACACGCTATCCAACCATGTTTCAGTTCTAAGAATGCGGTTGTAAATGTTTCGGTTTCTATCCCAGAACTTTCCTACGAAATTTCTCACAGTTAATCAAAATATGAGTACATAGCAACATTGTAAATCACATTAAATGTTTAGATTCAATCCAATTTCCATTAAGTACACAAGATATTACTAAGCAAAAGCTCTTTTTACATAAAATTAGTGATGATTTATTTTTGTCCACTCCTCCATTAGACTAGTGGTTTCTTAAAGCGAAAATATAATCCCGAGTTTATCTAAAGCACTTTACTTAATCTGTTTGTGCAGCTCTAACAGTGGTCTCACACTCCACTCCAAAATGGAGATTTATACTTTATAAAGCGCAGAAAACACAGTATATAGGTCTTTAATTGGAGCAACCGCTATTACTTCCTTCTTTGTGGATGAGCATTATAATGTTGTACTACATAACTGTGGATTTGTTTCGTTCGTCCCAAACGCTTTGGACATAGTTTTTTAGGGCTGGATATCCATACTTAACGAATTCTCGGGCCGTGTCATCTCGGCCTCCTGTTTTTCAATCTATATCGCAATAGCCTTCTCTACCTCCTCCTTCTGAATCGGGCCATTTCCTTGATGTCCTGGGCCAGGGTTCAATATCTGCATGGTCTCTTACTTCTGCGATGCACTCTGTCATGAGAAGTACCTACACTACCTCTCTTACTACACCAGATTTCCAGCTCTTCTTTCTGACACGATTTCTTCGCTTTCATTCTTTATGAGTCATATAAACATATACATATATCCACATACACTGCATTTTACACTGTAGATCATTTTGCCCTAATATATTAATTGACAGAAATGGGGTTAGATAACCACTAACAGACTGATGTCTAGACGGAGAGATACTATTCGACAGCGTGAGGATAAAGCTGTTGGCATACGCGGATGATTCAGTGCTCCTATCCTCAGAGCCCTTGACCCTTCAGATGATGATTCAACGAATTGAGATGTTAATAATAGGGATTCGTAAAACAAACAGTGCCCCAACAACCAGTCAGACTGATACAACGACAATAACTATTGATTATTGACAATCAATTCTAAAACAAAACAAATCTTCGCTGATGGATAAAGATCCATCATTCGGATTGAATAATGCTAGAAGCCTCAGGTACAAAGGAAGATAAATATACAAGTATGGATGGTTATGTTTTGGCATAAATAATATCAAAAAGACATTAATGACGATTGGAAAAACTTACTCCAATCCCCTCACGTTATCGCTACCCTACCCCCTCCTACCTCACCACCATAAATAACCGCAACCGGGATCGGGAAAAAAGATCTGAACGGGAGCTGTGTCCTGACAAGGCGACTTGATCGTTATTTATGGCCGTGACAAAGACAAGCCGAAAATGAGTAGCCGGCATAATTATATGCTTCGTCTTCATCAGCAGGCCCTTCCAGCTACCCATTCATTTTAAACCTTCTCCCGCCGTTCTAAATATTTTAAATATCATCGTATTTTTATTCACGTCCATCGGAATTCTTTTTAATTGAAATACTCCCCTAGATTGGAAACAGGAAGAATGCAACCAGAGATTAAGCCTTTGAAACTCCGACACCTCTATTTAGGAAAAAATTATGTGTCGGTAATGTGAAATTACGACAGGGCCGCGTATGTGTTTTTCATACTATTTACATAATGAATATTTGAAATGGAATAGAGAAGAGGGATTTTGATGGTGATGAAATTTGAATAAATTACCCCATCATGAGGCCGAACGAGGATTATTAATCGGGATGGCAGGTTATCAAAATTTATTGTTTTTAAAATGGAGGTGTTAGGGTTGATAAGATCCATAAATCTATTGAGTGAAACTCTGCCGGCTTCAAGAGACGCTTCTTATATTCAATTATGGTCACTGACAACCTGGAAGGACTTTTCATCTCAAGCCCTTCTGTGAACATAGCAATGCATCCTCACTAGCTGTGCCCACCTGCAATTTATTTCAGTATAAGCAGTTCCGGATTTACAAACGGCTCGGTATCTCTCCAGTTTCTTAATCGTTACTTTAGATTACATCCATAATCTTTTTGCTAAGAGCTAGAAAATTTTCGATCAAGTATAGGAGTATTTTTAGATCAATTGAAACATGCTTAGCAATTAAAAAAATAAATAAATTGTTGATGGTAGTTATGACGGGCGCTGCTGACAACAGTAATCACTTATGGAACGGGACAAAGCTGCAAGCTTCAGGTAGAGAACGAAGAATAAATAGTAAGGTAGTACGGACAATTATTTTTGAGAGTAATATTAAAACAAAACTGATGAAATTTGCAAGAAGTTTGGCACCAACTCCAAGTGTCATTAAGTGTCTTTTTCCTTTAATGACACCTCTTTTACCTCCCATTCTATTACCATCTAAATTAAGCTCATTTTTTTTTATTTTCACTTACCTATATATGAAATGACGGGTAATTATACGTTTTGGAGTCCTCCTCTGAGTCCAAATAACCAAGCCCCGTCAAATGCTCTGTGTCGATGTGTGGTAGGACTAGCAAAAAAAAATAATATATATATATACAAACTGAAATTAGAAGAATCGATTCCGAGTTATTAATAAAAAACTGATAATCAATATTTTCTTCTCTTTCCCTACACCCATACTAAAACCCTACTCGGGAATCCTTAGGACCTTTTACTGATTATTTCAGGAATGGTAATGAAAAATTTATGACAATTTTCATTTTTTTTTTTTTTTTTTCTGGTACAAGCTATTTCTTGTCGAATTTTAGTGTAATAATAATGTAAATACAGGATGTTGCTTTCTGCCAGATATATTTTTAAACATCTTTGATATCTCATTGTCCCAGAATTAAGTTTGTTTTTCGTAAAATAAAACATTCATCCCATATTATTCCATTATCCTTTGTTATTTCTACATTCATGCCCAGATACGAGGAATATAGCTAAATAATAAAATTTAATTTCGTTAAAAAGTAAGAATGTTGCCCTACTATTTAACAGTTACTATATATATATTTATAATACTTACTATTACAGTTGTTTTAAATATTCAACTTTTGTGACTCTATTCCTTAATGAGGAGGTGTTACCATCCTTACCGAGCCATGTTTGTTGCCTTTAATTAATGATGCTTTAATAGCGGTAATCAGCCTAGTATAGCTCGACAACATAAAAAGTTTACCTGAGGGCGGAGCTTAAATAGCCACGCATTTTTCTGCATTGGCGCTAAATTTGAAGTTTGTCAGCTTATGTTAAAATTATGACAGATAGAGAGGTCATTGAAATCAATACAAGGATACTATTTTTTATTATATAGGTAATTATCAATTTCAATATAAAAACAAACCATAATAATATGATATCCATTGAGTCCAATTTTAAACGTTTTGTATAAAAGAACTATATAGATTATTATCGATATGGTCATATCATTATTATATAAATATTTAGTGGTTCAACCAAGTACAAACTTTGGTTCAGAATATAAATATAAATTTACTATCAATTTTTAAATGAATAATTTAAAAAAATATTTAATTTTCATTAGCTCATAACAACTTGAAATAAAAAAAAAAAAAAAAAATTAAATGATTTATTTACAAATATAGTCTTAAATTGAATTATTCCCAAAGTCGCTGACTTAAAAAGAACGGAATTATTGACAAAAGTACAATAAAACATAATTTTAATGACATTTCTATAATAAAATGATTTTTTCTGGAAATGAAATAAATGGAAATACTGCGATATTTCTACATTGTAATCATACATTCATACATTGTAATCTAGTGTAAGTACGTCTATTTGTTTCAGTTGATTTTCCTAACACTTTCTTTTTAGGAGTATCGTGACAGTACGATTTTCTGCTGTTTAGGCCACATAATCTTTTTTGTGAAACAAAAAACTAAAAAATGAAAAAACACTTATATTAACAACAAACACAATGAAATAAAAACAAAGCCTAAACTAACAACAAATTAAGGTTGTAGAACCTTTCTATTGGCCACGAAATTGACGTCATAGTCCGCGCGTCCCAGGTAAATTTCTTATGTTGTCAAGCTATAATAATGTTCTAGTTTCCTGGGAAGTAGATGGACCTCAGCCGAAGGTAAGGTACCCTTGTGTTGTGTACAGTTCACGTGTGGTTGGACTGCGTACTGAGTTCCTAAAACCTGAAGAGCTTGGATCCTCCTAGCTAAGAATATTAGCTAACATCTTCAGCCTAGCATTAACAAAAGGCAGAAAGATAAGAACCCGGACATTCAAAAGGAGTACTGAGGAGATGGTGCATTACGACCTGGTGATCTAACAGAAAACAAACATTTATTAATGAAGAGCTATTAAGATATCAAAGGTAAAATGAGTGGTCAGTTAACAAGTTCATGTGAGTGATTGGGTCGGCCTACGCAGAGAACTGAGGGAGTTAGTAATGATCTATAAATCAAAGATGGAGTCCACCTCTCCTCCGACCCTCTTTTATTCCAAATGGCCCAACGTTTATTTAACATATTTCCTGCCCCTCACAGTTTAAAAAAATCACCCTTATAAAAATAGTGTGGATGTTATAATGAGGTAGCCGCTCGGTAGCTTACTTATTGCCTATACTTTACGATCTGTTTCTTGTTTCATTGATAATTAGTGCCCTCCCTCTACACCTCCTCCTTCCATCCTATACTTTATCTTCTCTCGTTAGTCTTCCTCTCTCCCGCAGTATATTTTCCTCCATAGCCTCTTTAATATCACCCATTTCAAAATATAATTTATCATTTTTTAAACTTCGGTTAAGTACTCGACACGCTGCTAAGCAGATTCTCTTATAGACGAAAACCTTTACAAATCGATAACCTCTGAGTATGGAGCCTGGAAATCGCGAACGTCCCCATAATTTAAAAAAAATCAATTTCCCCCTTTTTGCGAATTCATACTTTTTCTTTCAAGAAGCCTTTTACCAGCAAAAAAATATTATTTTTTTAATGTTAGTTTTAATGACTGATTATTATGTAGATTATAGTTGCTGATTTCAGAAATAAAATTGTTTTTTTTTCTATCACGTATGGTTTGTCAACAAAATGAGGTGAAACATTTCGCGAAAATCATACAATTGACATATTTTATATCGGTATTATTTTTGTACAATGTTAAATATTGCTTTAAACATAACTAAATCTTAATAATACAGTAAGAAAAGTTAATCAGGCTTTACTACAATACATTTACAAGTCTTTGTAGTAACGTTTCCATTTTCCTTCAGAACTTTGTTTAGTACTTTTCCTGCTGTGGGATTGAAGATTTTCCCTCTTTAAGATCCAGCAGTAGTCAGCCATCATGTTAACGTTCCAGCGTCCTTGTTATCTGCTTTCCATTTTTTTTTTAAATCCTGGTGGAATCGTTCTCCTTGTTCCTCACTCACAGCTTCAAGATTTTCCGGAAAATGGTCCAGATGAGAATGTAGGAAATGAACTTTAACACTCATGGTACAGCCCAAAAGTTTGTTGCTATTTAGCAGATTGGCAAGAATATTGTTGTAGTTTGGGTCTATTTTATTTCCTTGGAAGCCAGTTACCACTTGTTTGAAAGACTTCATTGCTTTCTTTTCCTGGTATTCCATTTTCAATTCGAAGTCTTCATCCTTCACAAGTTTCTTTATATCCGGACCAACAAATACCCCTTCTTCAAGTTTTGCCTCAGAAAGACCTGGAAAGTTCTCACAGAGATATCTGAAACACTCTTCTTCTTTAGACAATGCTTTGACGAATAGCTTCATTGGTCCCAACTTGATGTGAAGTGGCGGAAGTAGGATCTTTTTAGGATCCACTAAACTCTTTTTCTCAAAATTTTTAAATCTATGAACCAAAGTGCTTTTTACTGGCCATTTTTTTTTTACATAGTGTTATTTTTGGTCACGACTATACCATTCACAGAGGAAGCAGGGAAACTTTGTGTAACCACTCTGTTGGCCTAGTAACATAGAGATCACTTTTAAATCTCCACAAACGGTCCATTCATGATCGGAGTACTTAAGCTTAGTTAATTTAGTTCTATTAAATTCGTAAAATAACGTATGTCGCTGAAAAATGTTATTATTATCATTATTTTTTCTATAATCAGCGCAAAAAATACTATTAAAATCACTAAATTTTTTTTAAACAATTTTTTCATCGCAGACCTGTGTAATGAACTGCCTTCCTGTAATATTGAACTCATCCCTAACACATCATCACTTTTTTATATCTTAAGGAATAATTTTTCTTCTGCATTATTTCTTACTTATCTGAGGACTTATCTTAATCATAAGTATATTTATTTTAAATAATTTATTTTTGAAGAGAAAAGATCTGGCTCCGCCGGGGATCGAACCCGGGTCTTCCGCGTGACATGCGAAGTGAAGAGAAAGGATTTGGCATCGTTTGGAAGCGACTCCGTGGTGTAATGGTTAGCATACCGCGCATGTCACGCGGAAGACCCGGGTTCGATTCCCGGCGGAGCCAGATCTTTTCTCTTCAAAAATAAATTATTTACAATAATTTAAAAAATAGGTGGTCATCCACAATGATGGTTAAATAATTACAAAATAAGTATATTTAATTTTTTTTATTATCCGTACTCCGCACATTACCTCTGAATTAAATGTATACTTATACGTACATATTTAAAGGGGCAAATATTTACTTCTCATAGTTATTTTAATTTTTTTAACGAAAGTGAATTGCAGAATTTTGATTTTTTGTTACGTATTCAGTCCTTTTCTGTCAACGGATATTTCTAAGCATTTGTTAATACTTAAACAAATATTAATGGTGGAAGACAGTTAACCGTAGATAAAATAAAGAGGAAATTGTTGGGGGTGCGGTCAAAATAAATATCACTAATATTATCAATCAATCATATATTTTATTTTTGCCAACGTTTCGACCCGAATTTCAGGTCCTCCTCATCAGGGCTCATTGGCTGTGTCAAAGCGCAGTTTGACACCATCAGCCAAAAAGGGTCGAAAAATTTTGACCGCACCCCCAAACATTACCTCATCATTAAAAAAATATTATTGTTTTAACTGTAAACATTTGAATATTTTATTTTCATTACACTTACTACGATTATTACTACATATTCCGGCCTTTTCAAAGCATGCTTTATATTTTTTTTCTACTGCTCCAAAACCATGATCCATTTATGTGTGTTTCACTGATAGCAAAGCCTACCTCCCGCGTTCGATCGGCCTTGAAGATCTTTACCAAGGCTGACAGGAATTAATTATCTGTGACAGTTTTTAAAACACGAATTATTAACGTATTTATAGTGTTAACTTATAATGCATGAATTTTTTATTGCTTTTTACCTAGGACTGCAAACTGGCTATATACATGCATGTTTATGTTTTCTATATGGTTTTAATCAATGTACATTTAAAAAAGTTGCTGACTAATATGTGAAAATTTTCTCTTCTCACTATATTAATTATCCTTTTCATCAATTGTTGAAAGATTGCTGACGAGTTTCTTACCCAAGCTTAGAACTCTATTCGTAATTAATTGGCCTTATTTTTTTTGTAAATTATCTTGTTCAACTTAACATTTTTTTTGACGACATAACGTTAGTTAAGCGATATAGTTATTTCATGTTATTCAATAAACCGGACTGTTCAAAGCAAACAGAAATAAATAAATAACCTCACAATCGGACTTCGGTATTGGAGGATTTGCATTCCTTTGGAGGATGGAATGAAGTAACAGTGAAATTATCTGTGAGGTCGGGCGGATTGCCATTCGCTGAAAAATTATTGCCTGAATTCTTTGTGGCTTGTGGTACAGGCTCTTCACCTTTCCGATCTTCCGCTCCAAGTTCTAATATATTACTTACATATTTTCTTGTCATTTCAAATCAAAATACCGATGGAAGGAGTGGAATGTCGTGAATTTTTTTTCTTATCAAACGTAAAAAAATGTGGTTCTACAGGGAATGAGATACACAGCATATTGACATTTTTTCTTATTTAACTGTCGGAGTAATGTTATGCAGCCAATGATTTGTAATGGTGTTGTTTAAATATTTCATGAAAATTTTATATTTATTTTTTTCTGCACATTTATAAAAAAATACGCGTGGTAAACTTGTCTATCTTAAGTAAACGAGTTGGAATATATTGCATATTTATGAGAAATATAATGGTGCGAAAACTATCGATGTCAATGGTTATATTACCTTCACATGCTTTACAGGTGATAAATAATCAGGTCTCTTTTTTTATAATTAGTTATTACTTAAGTTTCGACCATGTTTTGTGGACCATTTGCAGGGTCGGAAATAACATTTTTATTTTTAATTTTTTATTGAAAAGAAATAATACAATCTGCCACAATTTAGGAAATTTAGTATTAGTGATCTAAATATCCATTCAAACACAAACAACTAAAGAATAACCAAATATGGAAATCCAAAAGGAGAAAATAAAAAATAAATAAATACGTAAAAAAAATCCAAAAGAAAAAAAATCTATATAAACGCATTCTCACTTTTGTACAATATTTACATTCAGCCAAGGGATCTCCGAATCGAGCCCTACCGCCCACATGTGGGCGGCAAGGCAGGTCTCAAGGAGATCCCAGTGCTTGTCGCCCTGTCGCATCACCGGTATTAAGAGAAGGTAGAGACAGGGCGGTTTTCATTCGCTCAGGGAGAAAGCCTGGGAGGCTAGAGTGGAGAAGGTGGCCATTGACAGGACTCCAATAAATCTATTCACAAAAGGTCTCGAGGCCACTGCCGTTTCAACCTTCGAGGAGTATTATGGGGTGGTTGGAGTTGGAGAGGGATTGCGCTAGGGCACTGGGATGGTGGCTAATGTTCTGATGGAACTCTGAGAATTTGGTTGGGCTGACGTCCAGGACTAATGGGATGTTAAGGTTATGATGTAGGGTTTTGTTTGAAACGTAGTAGGGAGCATTAAGTATGGTACGAAGGATTTTAGACTGAAAGGATTGGATGCGTTTGATCTTCTTCGAGCTTTTGCTGTCCCCCACATTTCAAGTCCGTAGGTCCCCATATGGGTTTCAGCATGGTTTTGTAAATCAATAGTTTGTTGTCGATTGAGAGATGGAAAGTCCTGCTTAGTAAACGATATGTTTGACTGATTCTTTTGTTAATTTCTTGTATTTTAAATCAATTATGTTGGTTCCAGGTGAGTCTTTTGTCCAGGATGAAACCAAGGTATCGCACTGTGTCAGCTATAGGTAAAGATATAATGTTAAATAGAACTCGTGGACGGGAGCTGCGGCGGAGAGTGAAGGTCACGTGTTTACATTTTGATTCATTGACTTTTATCTGCCAGCAGTTGCACCATTGCTCGATAAAGGAGACATGTCTTTGGAGGAGGATTGGATGAGGCTTTTACGGGATCGGGATAGGATGAAAGAATGGCTGTGTCATCTACAAATGTGGCTAAGAATGTGTCGGAGGTGGTAGGAATATCGGCAGTGAGAATAATATAGAGAACAGGACCCAAGACACTGCCTTGGGGGACTCCTGCTTCGGAAGTAACATTAGCAGCCCAAAAATAAGTGATAGTCTTCTTATTCGATTCATCTTCTACCGTTTATTATTGTCGAGGGTCTTTTTTTATATAGAGCAGACCGACGGGTCTACCTTACATCAGCCAATTCGGCCAGTTCCATCTAATCCACGAATTCTCCTCTCAAGCTCGCTCAACGTCTCTTGTCATTTGGGGCTTATATTTGATTTACGTATATCCAAAATGTTCAGAATTAATTTTTATAAATTAGGGGCTTAATACCACGTCAAGGTTGGTCCAGGCGTGGTTTTAAGGCATTAGTCACCATACTCACAGTGGACTTTGGACCCGCGCAGCTCCCGATGCATTATAGGAACTTCGCCAACGCGTCGCACAGTGGGAAAATTTTGTCATTTAGCGGCCAAAAATCTATAACTCCTGACTAAGTGATGATAATCGAATAATTCTTTTTTCATTAAAGATCACGAGATTCCCTTTATCAGTGAGAATAAAAAGAATAAAAATAACATCGCTCAAAGTATTTCAAATTAATTTTTATATGCATCCTTTCTTCACTTAAATTTAAATAAAATAGTTTATTAGGCATAGGGTTATAAATGGAGAATGAAATGAGTCAGTATATTTATCTATTGAGCTTTCCGCTTATATACATGTCTTTTTCAGGCATTTGCCCCATTCGAAAGATTTTAAAATAATTATTGTCTAAATAAGAAAAAAAACAAAAAAATAAATTAAAAATACCCTATTTTAAGGAATTTTAACGGAAAAAAATATTATCCGATAGTTCAACGATAAGTATGTTTTTTATGATTTTGTCTAATTCGAGTCCGAATATATATTGAAAGTTCCCAAATATAGGGATTTAAATCTTAAAATCGATATATCGTCGATCGACCGCATTTGATCGATCAAATTCTATTATGGTATTTTAGCACCCTTCACACTCTACCAGTATAGAAAAAATCTGAACCAACTATTGCCAATAATAGAATTTATATCAATTTAAATACTTTCTTTTCATAAATTACATAATCAACGTGTATGAAATCAATACGCATTTTTATCCAATAATTTTACAGCCATTCCTCTTATTTGTAAAATATATTTGGTGCAATAATATAAAAATTAAGGCTCAATAGAAAAAAAAATAATACCAGAGAGATGAGCATAGATTTTTCTTAAAATAAATTTAATTTTTTTTTTTTTTATTGAGCTTTACTTTTTATATTAATGCACCAAACAT
This sequence comes from Aelia acuminata, assembly GCA_911387785.2. Lineage (NCBI taxonomy): Eukaryota > Metazoa > Arthropoda > Insecta > Hemiptera > Pentatomidae > Aelia > Aelia acuminata. The sequence continues at coordinate 58,625,946 of OU426980.1, read as the reverse complement.
ATTTTATAAATGAGAAGAATGGCTGTAAAATATTTGGATAAAAATGCGTTTTAATTTCATCCACGTTGAGTATATAATATATGAAAAGAAAGTATTTAAATTGATATAACTTCTATCATTGGCAATAGTTGGTTCTGATTTTTTCCATACTGGTAGAGGGTGGAGGATGCTAAAATATCATAATAGAATTTGATCGATCAAATGCGATCGATCGGCGATATATCGATTTTAAGATTTAAATCCCTATATTTGAACTTTCAAAATATATTCGGCCTCAAATTAGACAAAATCATAAAACGTTATATCGTTGAATTATAGGAAAATATTTTTTTCCGTTAAAATTCCTAAAAAATAGGGTATTTTTATGGATTTTTTCTTATTTAGACAATAATTATTTTAAAATCTTTCAAATGGGGCAAATGCCTGAAAAAGACATGTATATAAGCAGAAAGCTCAATAGATAATTATACTGACTCATTTCATTCTCCATTTATAACCCTATACCTAATAAACTATTTTATTTAAATTTAAGTGAAGAAAGGATGCATATACAAATTAATTTGAAATCTTTGAGCGATGTTATTTTTATTCTTTTTATTCTCACTGATAAAGGGAATCTCATGATCTTTAATGAAAAAAGAATTATTCGATTATCGACATTTAGTCAGGAGTTATAGATTTTTGGCCGCTAAATGACTAAAGTTTCCCACTGTGCGTCGATACAGCACGGTCAAAGCTTCCCCGAGTCCTAAGTATTCAATCATCACCAAGAGCCATTAATAGAAGTTTCTCATTAATAGTAACTAACCAAATAACCAGTTTTTCCTTTCAGGGGCTTTTTATTAGTTAAAAATATAGCTTTTGAAATATTCAAAACTGATTTTTATATTTTCACCAACAAAGAACTTTCTATTGAAACAAGAAAAGGGCTCAGCTATATAGGATTTTGATAAAATATTATAAAAAAATAAATTAAAATTTTAAAAAAAGGTACCATGCCCCCCCTAAAGTTTTGAAAAGCCTCGCTTTTCCACTTCCTTCCATTTCCGTTGGTTATTCTCTCTCCTGGTATTCTGGCCAAACCAGCATAGTCTGTTAGTATTAAAAGCTAATGATACAGTCCAGCCATAATGTCTGGTCTTATTTGCAGCCCTGAAGAAAACCCACATGAAACAAGAAAAGGGCTCAGCTATATAGGATTTTGATAAAATATTATAAAAAAATAAATTAAAATTTTAAAAAAAGGTACCATGCCCCCCCTAAAGTTTTGAAAAGCCTCGCTTTTCCACTTCCTTCCATTTCCGTTGGTTATTCTCTCTCCTGGTATTCTGGCCAAACCAGCATAGTCTGTTAGTATTAAAAGCTAATGATACAGTCCAGCCATAATGTCTGGTCTTATTTGCAGCCCTGAAGAAAACCCACATGAAACAAGAAAAGGGCTCAGCTATATAGGATTTTGATAAAATATTATAAAAAAATAAATTAAAATTTTAAAAAAAGGTACCATGCCCCCCCTAAAGTTTTGAAAAGCCTCGCTTTTCCACTTCCTTCCATTTCCGTTGGTTATTCTCTCTCCTGGTATTCTGGCCAAACCAGCATAGTCTGTTAGTATTAAAAGCTAATGATACAGTCCAGCCATAATGTCTGGTCTTATTTGCAGCCCTGAAGAAAACCCACATGAAACAAGAAAAGGGCTCAGCTATATAGGATTTTGATAAAATATTATAAAAAAATAAATTAAAACTTTAAAAAAAGGTACCATGCCCCCCCTAAAGTTTTGAAAAGCCTCGCTTTTCCACTTCCTTCCATTTCCGTTGGTTATTCTCTCTCCTGGTATTCTGGCCAAACCAGCATAGTCTGTTAGTATTAAAAGCTAATGATACAGTCCAGCCATAATGTAGAGTCCAGCCAAGTTGGACAATAATTAATATTATTTTATTAAAAAACAATAACTGTGAAAAGCTGGTGTGAGTAATATGCGGCAAAGATAGTTGTAATAGCTCAAAATACTGACAAATTTATAACTTTAACCTTATAAAATTAATCTGATATCAATTCTATCTTTCCCGTATCTCTGGTCTTATTTGCAGCCCTGAAGAAAACCCACATGAAACCTTGGCCATATATATATCATCAAAACCTATTCAGTCCTAATTATTTGTGGGGGAAGGAGACGGCAGCTGCCCCCCCCCCCCCAAGAAATTTAGAGAACCAACAACCAAAATAAAATAAAACAAAAATTAATAAAAAAACTATTTCATCTTTTAAATATTAATTAGTCTTATTTAAGAGGTTAATAAAGCCTTACAAGGTCAAAATACCTCGAACCCTTCCCCCAGAGACATAAGAATTATACCTGCCAGCCCCCCCCTAGTCGAAAACTTTAACAGCTTTGCCCCCCCCCCCCCCAGACAAAATCCTGCTGACGCCCTTGCACCGTAGTAAAAGAGAAAATTCAGAGACTCATTATAAGTTTGACCAAACGTTTCTATCAAGATATATCCCGTCTCCCTTTAATTTCGATAAATTGCAAGTTTAAACGATTTTCCTGTTAGTACCTGTTTTTTTTTTCTTCTTTATTACTTAAAAAATATGTTATGTATAAATGTGTGACAGAAAGAAGATTGAAAATTTACGAGTATATTCTTCAAAAGATCAGAAAGTGTTTCCTAAAACTGACTATTTCGTTTGTCAAACTCCTTGTAGGATGAGCTGATAATTTATTAAGCTTTCATGAAAATACGGCAAAATTACTTATGAATAACTAGGGAGGGAGAGATCCGATGTCAACAATTACTTCTTTTTCAAATTTCTATTATCTTTAATAGATTAATTAAAAAATAAATCGATTTTAATTACTCAATTATAAATCAATATAATATTACTTTTCCTAATGTGTCATCATATGAGTGTTCCTACATGTATCTAAAACTAAAGGATTGATTCCTAGACTAAAATCCCATTGATGAATATAAAAAAAATAATAATTCAATAAGTAAGTAAAATCTAATGTACTTCTTTAATTAACTATATAATTTTAATCGAATGACTGAATGCAGAAATTGAAAACGTTTTTACCCGTCGTCTTTGAGGTATATAACACTTTTAGCAGGGGATTGCAAGGAGCATTTATAATTCTCTAAGGAGAAGGAAGATTAATGGGTGCATTCAATAAATGTGAGCTTGGACCGATTTACATTTTAGGTTTCTTCACCCTGGCGGACGATATGCAGATGAGATAGCCTCAAAAGGATCTAATGAAAAAGTAGGCTCACGAGGCTGGTCGTCTCCTATCCAAGTTGGGAACGGATAAAAAAGAAGAGGTCTCCCTGATAGTGAAACTGCTCAGTCTCAAAACGGAGGGAGTATTCCATGCTAGGACTCAACATGTTACTCAATGGATAATACATTTCAACCGCTGGACATCCGGACATTTATGCCGAGTCCACCAAATTAAAGAATCTAACTAAAACATGGGGGACAGCTACCATACCAGAAATAAAGGTTTGTTGGTGCATTTACAATTATTATAATCTCTGTCCTCCTCTGTTCTGTTCCTCCTTATTTTTTTACTTTCGAAATATGTTTACTTCTCCAAATTCTACCATTCTACTTCCCGCAAGAGAATTTAAATGAAGAGGATATTTTTCATTCATTCACTTTCATTCATTTCAACATTTTTCGCTATCCTGCTAACATCAATTCCAATCAACTCTAGATCAAATACGAAATAAACCTTAAAGACATTTGAATTGAAGTATATTCCCGAATTTTCCACAGTATACCCACAATTTTTTTGTTTACTTAATCATGTAAGCAATCATTACCCACAGAAATAAGTAATATAGTTAAACAATTTCGAAAAAAAAAAATACTATTTGCAATAATGAGGTAAAATATAAATGTAATAGCATTAGACAAAGAAGCTTAATATAATAGATATATTATGAAATATTAATCTCATAATGCTTACATTTATGCATTACCTTGCCTTTCCCTCCCCTCTCCTTTGTTTCACTCTCTTCCCTCCCCCGAAGTAGCGTAGGGCAACAAGCCCTTCTTCCCAATTTTTTTTTTTTATTTATATCGCATCTACCCAAGTGGGTCATTAGCGGTTCCATAATATTTAAAATTTGAGTTATGTACAATGATTACTTATTTACATGTAATACATTGTCTTATTTACATCGTTATTTACATTTACATTTTATTTCATAAATTTTGTTTTTTATAGTTTTGTAAACATTGGTTATATTAAATGGACAGTTTTGATCTCTTTTAGGAATTTGAATACATTTTCAATGTTTTCTTCGTCGTCCGACAATTTTTCGGCGATAGTGGGTGGTTGTTGGTCACAAAAGCTTAGGTCAGGTGCTGAGAATGTGTTGGTGCTCAGATTTATCTTCCCAATTTCCTAAACCAAACTAATTTGCCCCGGAGTTGAAGGCCTGGTAACCAAGCGGGCAGACCTGCTCTCACATAGATCCAGTTAAATGAATGGTGAGGATTCATTCACTTTCTTTATTTCATACTGCAAGTACTCTGATTTAAAAACTAAAAGGGCATACAGTTCAAATTATCTGCGGTCTGCGGAGAAGTAAGATGTTAAATCGACTGAAATTCTATTCTGCTTTTGAACTTTAGATTTACTCCCCTGTAAACTCATTTTTTCCAGACATGACGATGTTGAATAGGTAACGATCTGGTGATTTCATAAAATATATTGTACTTGTGTATTAGAAATCGCATTTAAAAGATTTAGTGCATCGGAAATTTCACTTACTAAGTTTTATATTCGATTTAATGTCTATTATAATTCATCTTTATAAAACTTAATTTTTATACAACAGAAATTTCATTCTAAAATTCAATTTCAACCTTTTTTATGTTAGTTGGAGGAGTTCTAGCTAACTGATCGACTAGACGTTACAATAAACTTTTTTTTTTGTTCGGTACCCCTACCTGGCCATGTGTGGCATACGGGGGGTTACTCTACAGGTGTAACCAACCTATTCTAACCACGGTGGGAGGGTCGAGATTTATTCCGTGGGACGTCCACGAAATAAAAGTCAACCCTCCCAGGGCGGATTCGAACCGACGTTACAATCAACTGCTTTCTTCTTTAATGGTCCAAGGAGTTTTATTTAAAATATTTTAGCACTTGTTTCCTAATCCTGCCACACAGTTTACTTGGTTAATTGAAAAATATACTTATTTTTAACCTAGTTCAATATGATACTTTTCTTCCCTTTGCTAATGAATCCCCTAGCGACGAATCTTACAGTGTTCTACTTTCGTCAACAACTTTCCCTCATTCAGAATATAGCCAGTATATAGCATGACCACATATCTTTTATACTTATTTAAGGTGGCCATTAGATCGGATATCCAAATGAGAGCAAGATATTGGAAGGAAGGAGCAGAAATTGAACATGACAAGGCTCCTCGCTGAGAGATGCTGAAGAACTTGGTCCATAATAACAAAAAGGATTAAGAGCCGATGGAGACGTCAATCCCTTCACCTCTTATTTTCATTTCCTCACTTCTTTTTTATCTTCATTGTGTTGGTGTCGTACAGATCGCCTAACTAGAAAGAAGGATCTTGGCTCGTCATAGGTGATTAGCAGCTCTTTGACACGGACTTAATTAACAGGTCATCATAATCCGATTGTGAAAGCATACCAGTCTCATTATCCAACCCGTAATCGAGTTGTGTTCCGTGGACTTGTCTTGAGAGGTATACACCATTTTTGAGATGCCAATATAATATTTGATAATGCCAATGCCCTGACAATGATTCCCATATGATATTAGTCAGTATCCAAATAGTAATATAGTATATAAATATATTTAAAAAACATATTTGAAGAGAATAGAGTACCATTATCCTTTTATGGTACGTTAAAATAGTTCAAAATTCAAAAATTATTATTACTAATAAATACGATTTGCTAATCATGCTTCGATGTTTATCTTATTTTTTTTCTTTTCGATGGGGATCGATATATTAGTGATATCATAAATATAATACCCCTAATTGGTAAAAAGATAAAATCGATTTACTCCATGCTCGTCTAATTATACAATTATCGATTTAGTTTTATATTTATTTTTAAAAAAAGTAAATTAAGTTGTTGTCTGCAAATGCATGGAATTTCCGTTTAAAGTGATAGTTGGAACGTTATGTGCCCTATCCTCCCACTATTTATCTCCAGTCTCAAGGAAGCTGAGATCGGCCACTCTAAGTTTTTAGTATTTCACTTTTGTTCTTAAAACCTTTTGTGTTTCCATTGGGCCCTAAATGAGTGATAGCAATAATTTGTTGAGGTATAATGAATTAATCATTGAATAGTATATTCAAATTAAGGGGAAAAAAATCATCTATGTTTAATCCTGCTATTTACATATATAGAGCGTGTTCTGGATAAGTACTGACAAAGAAACACTAGAGACGATTATACATCGAATTTCTCAACACGTGCGGCGGCGTATTCTAGGAGTATCCTGAACTGAACGGTATCAGTCCCAGGGTCCGACTGCTGGGATGAGCCACAGACGATATCGGGCGTCGGGGTCCAATGGGAATGCTCAGACGAAAGCATTCTTTTTTGACTGCAAAGTGATTTAAATGAGCATATCAAGGGCATTATCTCTTGGTAAGGATTGGACTATTGGACATAATAGGCGCAGAACAGGCGCCCGGGGTCCGATACAGGATTTACGCCATATTTTATCGAAAATAGCATTTAACTGATGGAATTTTGAATTACCATCCAAATTGGTAATTTTATGCAATGTTAAAACGATTTTTTGGAATCGTTTACTGCTTTACAACCACTCACTCTATGATAAAAAAAAAGTCTTTTTAAAGAAATGAATTTATATAAAATAAATAAAGCAAATATCAGGAAGTTTTATTTATAACTAGCTGTATATCCCGGTTTCACCCGGAGAATTTTTAATTTTTTTTTATCTTTTAAATTTTTTAAATCTATAAAACTATAAACTGAGACTTTTATCGGCTCAAACGGTCGATTTTGTAAAAACCAATGTAAAGCGAGATCAAAACGATTATTATAACCATAAAGAATATACCCAGAGATCGGCTGAAGTTATGCAATTTTAATATGGCCAGGTGTTCGCACCTGGTCTGAAAAAACCACTAAGCAAAATTTGGAGAATTTAGGACAAACGGTATGGATTTCTATATATAACAAACATAATTTGATCTTTATATACATAGATTATAGCTGTATATCCCGGTTTATAACGGGGAATATCATTTTTATAAAGAAACGGTCGATTTCGTAAAAAAAAATTGTAAAGTGAGATCATTATGATTTTTATAACAATAAAGAATATCAGCTGAAGATCGGCTGAAGTTATGCAATTTTAATATGAACAGGTGTTTGCACCTGGTCTGAAAGAACCACTGAGCGAAATTTGGAGAATAAAGAATATCAGCTGATGATCGGCTGAAGTTATGCAATTTTAATATGGACAGGTGTTCGCACCTGGTATGAAAGAACCACTGAGTGAAATTTGGGGAATAAAGAATATCAGCTAAAGATCGGCGAAAGTTATGAAATTTTAATATGGACAGGTGTTCACACCTGGTATCAAAGAACCACTGAGCGAAATTTGGAGAATTTAGGACAAACGGTATGGATTTCTATAAAGAACAAATAAACAAACAAACAAACAGAATTTCATCTTTATTTATATAGATTACAGACTTAGTAAGAACTATTAAAAAAAAAAAATGTTTTAATTCTCATATTTATGCAACAATTAAAGAATTTCAAAGAAATTAAATAGAACTACGTAGTATAAAATAAAACACATAAAATTAAAGGTAGTCGTTGCAATATTATCAGACGCGGAAGGGTGATGCCGCCCAGTAGTCATGTTTTATTACTCAGGGCCGGTATCGGACCTAGGAGTCCGATTCTAAAAAAAAACGGAATTTTAGCTTTTAGCAACAGTTTCTGCACTAAATTGCAATAATCTCATTAAAAATTGACTAAATTGAGTGTTTGAAGTGTTCGGACTTCCCTTTATTAAGATCGGATTTATTTTTAGAAGTTATATAATACGTATTTATTCGGTATATATATTTAATAACATTTGCTAATTTTTATTATTTTAAATTTGTTTGTAAAATTTAATGGTAAAATTGTAATAGTGAAGTACTAAGCTGTTGAGATATTTGAAGTTTGTCCATTTTGTCCATTAAAAATCTACAAGTTTTAAAATTAGATATCGAATGTTTTTTTCTAATTTTCGACGAATTCTTGGAAATGATTAAAACGCTAAGAAAAATTAGGGCAAGATAACTAAGTTTTGAGACCAGATATCATTCTAATGGAGTGGGACATCTCGAATTTTGTTCATTTTTCGGGTTTTCCCTTTATTAAGATCGGATTTATTATTAGAAGTTATATAATACGTATTTATTCGGTATATATATTTAATAAAATTTGCTAATTTTTACAGCTGAAACAGAGCAATATAGAATTTTTTGAGGATGAAAGAAAATTGAAAACTGTTCGGTTTCTCTAGATATCACACTCTTGAATGAGTGTGCGATGTAATTACCTCTATAATAATAAATGGAACAATCTACTAAGTTTTCTTCAATGAATAATCAATATTTGTATTTCTAAGTACAATGTTCAATTATTAAAGGGAGAGGTAGTGCATTATTCATTTTTTTTAAAAATCTCATTACAAATATTAGGCTTATGACTTTAATTCATACTTTTCATTAATAATTTGTTTTACAAATGAATATAGTACAATGCATAGAAAGCTTCTAAATTACATGACATCATAAATAAAAGTAAAAGCTGAGAATGTTAAAGGGTATTAATTATTTAAATAATAATAACTATTATCCTTAAAAAACTAAACCACTACAACTCATGGAGGGTCTTAGGTTCAGTACTCTATAAGGAAGTGATGTCTCTTGATCAGCAGTCGTGCAAAGAGGTGATTTGACCATTATCACGGTCAACCGCAAGGTTTTTCTCCCTTAATTTTTCAATCAAAAGAACACACTTTATAGAAGCTGGTATGCCCCAGGAGTGTCTCTCGGTATCTGAACAGATCTGTGGCTGAATAAAAAAATATCGTGCCCTAGCCAGTTTCAAACTCAGGATCAGAGTTGGGCAAAATGTAGTTACAACTAGTAACTTCTAACTACAACTACTTTGGTTTGATTGTAGTTACAATTACTAACTACAGTTTGTAGTTAGTAGTTAACAGCTGGCAACTACTTTTTTTAACTAGTAGTTAGTAGTTAAATTTTTCCAACTACCAACTACAAGTTAGAAAAAGTAGTTAGAATATGTTAACTACTAACTACAAACTGTAGTTGGTAATTACAATTATTTAACTACTAACTACTATCCAAATATGATGACTATCCAAATATTATTAACTTCGGAATATTAGTGAGCCTGCTTTGTTGAAGTACTGCAATCTATTTGGAAAAGGGAGAGCGGCGGGAGAACTTCATAAAAAGATGTATACATAGCATTTCCAAGTCAAAAGCAACCTTTTTTATTTCAAATTCAACCTTGTCCAAGTCAAATTCAACCACTCCTTCATGTTTGCCAGGACTACCCCATTACCTAAGTATATTATATCATGACCAGGTATCCATTAGTATTAATATTTATTTTAAAGTTTTAATGAAGGGGGGGCTCTTTAATATTGAAAATAGTAACATTTTCGGATTTTTATCCAAAGGGGGTCCATTACTAACTTATCGGGGATGTTGTTTTTGAAAAAATATTCATTTTGTATTTTAGGGGTGGGGGGGGGGGCGCACTAAAAAATAGTTTGCATTTCGTTTTTCTTTCACTCGGGGATCCAATATTATGTTATCAAGGACGGGGTTTTTGAAAAGAATATTCATTTATAATATTTTAGAGGTGGGTGGGGGGCGCATTGGGAAATAGTTAGATTTTCAGATTTCTTTTATACGGGGGTCCAATATTATGTTATCGGGGACGTTGCTTTTGAAAATATTATTCTTTTTGTATTTTAGTGACAGGGGGGGGGGGGGAGGGCGCCTATTATCGATAAGGAATACTTTTTCGGATTTTTTTTTTCACATCAGGGTCTAATATAATGTTATCTAGGACAGTTTATATGAAAATAATATTCATTTTGGATGTGATCTTATGTTATAATTTAATGTTTAAAATGGTAAATAAAAAATAATTCCCAAATAAACCCTGGTAATATTTAAATAATATTATTTTAGCAAACAATTATAGGATAGCCGAGTGGGCAAACGCGTTAGAAAATACGCGTTGCCCACGGTAACGTATGATTGATAACCCAAAGATAGCGATCGGAGCAGGAAACATTTAATAATACTCAGCATCAATCCCCCATCCACTCCCCTGGCCCGGGAAACCCCGTAAAGCCTAAAAAAAAAGGCGAGGAAAGGGAGGAACAAAAAACAAAATGATAAGACCCCATAATTAAAGATAAACACTCATACAAAATATAAAAAAGAAACATAAAAAGTATTAATAGATCACCTTCAAAATAAATATTATTTTCGTATAAACTGTCCTAGATAGCATTATATTAGACCCTGACGTGAAAAAAATCCGAACAGGTAATCATTATAAATATTAGTGCGCCCCCCCCCCCCGCCACTAAAATACGATATGAAAATTTGTTTTAAAGAACACCGTTCCCGATAAAATAAACTTGGACCTCCATGTAAAAGAAAAACGAAAATCTAACTTTCCTTTTTCTTCTTCTTCTTTCTTCTTTTTTTTCCATTTTCTAATTTCTTTGGATGTTCTATATTTTCCATTATGTGTATTTTTTTAGGAAATTTATACATCCAACTTCTATTAATTCAAATTGTCCTCTTTATTTTTTTTTTATACATGTACAATGTTTCGGACTTGTTTGTCCATTTTCAATTACATATCTAAAACATTATTCATTCCATTTAAAACACAATATATAAAAATTATATTACACTTTTAAACAATTCAACCCCATAAAAAACTTTTTATTTTTAAATTTAATCTTTAAACATCTTTCATTTAGTGTTAAAAATATTTTATAAAAATTAGCCAATATCATAAACAAGAGACAATAAAAGTAACAAAAGTTATGAATGCAACAAAAGAAAAAACAAAATAACAGATTTTTTCGAACCATCTAATAAAGAAAAAAACAATAATGAAGAGATAAGAGGAAAAAATGAAAAAAATAAACAAAACAATTACAATTATCAAAAATTAAAATATATTCCTAGACTAACAAATAAGATAAAACAGATTTTTAAAAAGTAGGAACATGATAATCTCAAATTAGGATTGTACAATAATAACAAAATAGAAAAACATTTAACTAATAAAAAGGATAAAATAAAAAATTCAGATAACCTCAATATAGTTTATAAAATAAACTATAAGAACTGTAAAGATAAATATTATATTGGTGAAACATCACAAAATTTAAAAACAAGAATATCACAACATAAAAATAGCACCAGCAATCCAAAAAACATAAATAAATCAGCTTTAGCTAAACATGCCATAACACGAAGCCATGAATTTGATTTTGATGATGCAAAAGTGATAGATAGAGAACAGAATAAGAAAATAAGAAAATTAAAGGAAGCAGTCCACATAACCAAAAACTTAATAAACACAGTGAATTATAAAAGCGATATAGGGGGAATAGGAACCCATTATGCTGAAATTATTAATAAAATTAAAATATAAAAGAGTGGGGATATAAGATTTGAGTTTTGGTGATGAGGAGAGGTAGGGAAGAGTGAGGACCGGTCAACAACAGAGCGATGAGCGGCTGAATGGTGAGGAGATAGTTTCAAAAGTAACGAAGAGACATTTCAAAGAATTGTTAATATTATTGGAAGTTTGAGGTATGTCCATTTTATGTCTCTTGTTTATGATATTCGCTAATTTTTATAAAATATTTTTAGAATGTTTTAACACTAAATGAAAGTTGTTTAAAGATTAAATTTAAAAGTAAAAAGTTTTGTATGTGGTAGAATTGTTTTAAAGTGTAATATAATGTTTATATATTGTGTTTTAAATGGAATGAAAAATGTTTTAGATAGGTACTTGAAAATGGACAAACAAGTCCGAAACGTTGTATATGTATAAAGAAAAATAAAGACGACAATTTGAATAAATAGAAGTTGGATGTATAAATTTCCTGAAAAAATACACATAAAAGAAAATCTAACTTTTTTAAGTGCGCTCCCCCCTCTCTCCGCCATTGAAATACAAAAAGAATAATATTTTCAAAAGCAACGTCCCCGATAACATAATATTGGACCCCCGTGTGAAGGAAATCGGATAATCTAACTATTTCCCAATGCGCCCCCCCCCCCCCCCACCACTAAAATACTATAAATGAATATTCTTTTCTAAAACCCCGTCCATGATAACATAATATTGGATCCCCGAGTGAAAGAAAAACGAAATTCAAACTATTTTTTAGTGCGCCCCCCCCCTCACCACTAAAATACAAAATGAATATTTTTTCAAAAACACCGCCCCATAACATAAAATTGGACCCCCGTGTGAAAGAAATCGGAAAATCTAACTATTTTCCAATGCACCCCCACCCCCCACTAAAATACAAAATGAATATTTCTTTTTCAAAAAAACCGGCCCCAATAACATAATATTGGACCCCCATGTGAACGAAATCGAAATTTAAACTATTTTCTAGTGCGCTTGTTCCAACAAGCAGTCCTGGACTGGCTGTCATGCCCCCCCCCCCCCCCTCAATCCTTCGATTCTATGTTTATTTGGTTGGTTACGGAACAAGAGCTCATCGAAGGAGAAAACCAAACAATTAAATTGTAAATAAAAAGAAATGAGAGCATGAAAATTAGTTCAGGACTGGTTTTTAGAACAATCCTTCCATAAGTAGTTAAAAAGTCTACCATTGTAGTTAATAACTTTTTAACTAAAAGTTAAATAAAATAAATACATTAAAATGTAGTTTTTTTTTTTTTTTTTTTTTTTTTTTTTTTATGGCATTGGATAAATCCATACAGCCAGAGTTAAAGTTGTAGGCTATTTTCGATTAAATGTATTTTTTAATAGCTTTCAAGTACTTCACAACGCTAGCTATCTGTTCACCGCTGCACAATGACAATATTTGTTGTAAAAGTACTCTTCTATGAGGTTCGTAGGCATCACATTCCATGATAATATGATAAAGTGTTTCAGGATTAGTACAATTTACACATTGAGGCGTATTCGAAATCCCTATTCGATGTAAATAACTGTTAGATAATCCGTGGTTCGACCTGAGTCTACAATATATTTTTACTTCGTCTCTATACAGATTTGTTGTTGAAAACCATGGCTTACGAGAAATGATTGGAAAAATTGATTTGTAATGCTGGCCTGTTTGGGATAGTGTATATTGTTGTTGCAAAGAGTTCCTGCAATCGTCTTTAATAACTAAATGAAAATCCGTATAAGGGACTGATATGTTGACTGGCTCGCCTGTATAAATAGCCTCTTTTGCAAAACCATCGACTTTTTCATTTTCTGAAATCCCTGCGTGAGCTTTGACCCATAAGAATACTATCTGTTTGTCATTTTTTAAAGATTCGTAATGTAGTTTAATGACGTCCAATAGGACTTTGTTATTGTTTATGTTTTTAAAATTATTTATTGCTTGTAATGAGCTTAGGCTATCTGATAAAATTAAAAATTTACTTTTTTCCGACTGATTAATATATTTTAAGGCTTCTAGAATAGCGTATAATTCTGATGTAAACGATAAACAACCTGGCGGTAATTTAAACTTTGCGATATATTTGAATTTCGGAACGTATAATGCGCTGCCTGATAAGTTTCTTATTTTTGACCCGTCAGTATAGATGCAAATATGGTGTGGCCGATTATCAGAGATAACGGCTTTTATTTCCTGATTTACTGCTATTTGAGGTAGAGAATTTAACTTTTTGTTTATTATTATGTTGAATTTTTGAAAGAGCATTTCAAAGTCAATCGAAAACTGAGGGAGTATATTAGCCGGATAAACGTGGTCTAGATTTTTTTGATGTTTTATAAAACTATTATAAATAAGCGGTGTGTATTTTTTTTTCTGCCAATAAGCCTTGCTTAATACTAGTACGCTTAAATTTACTATTTTATTGTAACATATAGGATTTCTGTCTTTCACTTTAAAAATGATTTTATCACTTATTAATTGTCTTCTAAGCTTTAATGGCATTTCTACAGCTTCATTTAATATTATATCTATTGGGGTGGACTTAAGGAAACCTAAGCATATTCTTAAACATCTGTTTGTATTCATCTAGTTTTTTTAACGATGTGTCTGTCGCTTCGCCGTATATAACTGCTCCGTAGTCAAATATCGCCCTTATAGTAGCCCTATAAAATAGAAACGAAATATTTGGATCCGCACCCCATTTGGCGTTCACACTAATCATTCTTAAGGTGTTGACAATTTTTTCCGATTTTTTGATGATTTCTGCAATGTGCTTGTTCCAATTTAATTTCCTGTCAAAATATATCCCCAGAAATCTGACACTAGGAGCGCAGGGAAAAGTTATTCCCTCCAAAACTATTTCGTCCCTTAGTGGAAAATTATGTTCCCTACTGAATGGACAAACTACTGATTTCGTTGCCGAAATTTCCATGCCACAGTCGAGTTGCCATCGTTTAAAACCTTTTATAGCTTCATTTAAGAGTTCTATCGCACTATTCGTATTTTTATGAGAACAATTAGAATTGGCGGCAGCTTCAAATTCATCCCAGTTAGCTGACTTAATTATCCATTTTTTAGTCGAATGTAGCATCGGAGTTATATGTGGGTTATTGATTTGATAGAGAATCTTCATAACAATAGGCAAGTGGTTTGATCCTAAAGGCTCGTCATATACTTTCCAATCTATTGTATGAGCAATATTGACCGTACAAAAAGTGACGTCCAAACAAATATTTTTTGATTGACGAATATTATTTGCGCCGTTGTTTAAGCAAATCAGATTCGAATTTTCGATAGCAGAAACTAGATTGTTGCCTTTGGTATCACAATTTTCGCACCCCCATTGATAAAGATGGGCGTTCACATCTCCTACGACTACAGGACTTTCAAAACTGTTTATCAAATTTTCCCAATCAGTTTTAGCTATTGAGTGTTTGGGCGGAACTTATAAGGACACTAGGTTGAGCTTGTATTTATTATCAATTGTTAATTTAATCGCTACTATTTCTACATTATTTATTTTGTGGAAATTTAAGATTTGATTGAAATAGAATTTCGATTTAATTATAATTGCGACTCCTCCGTATCCATTTGGTCTATCCTCCCTAACTACATTGTAACCAGGGATGTTTACGTATCTATTGGGTTTAAACCACGTCTCTGAGATTAAGGCGATGTCTATTTTCTCCGTGAAAAGAAATGATTCTAAGCTATTTTTGTTCGAAATAGCTGATCTAGCATTCCATTGCATTAATTTTTTTGTTTCGGTCATGAAAGATTCTGGACTAGACATAGCATTGAAATTTTATTATGTATTTATATATTTTTTTATGTTAAATAGCTTTAAATTATTATTTTTAAAATATTTATTAATATTTTAATCTAGTTAAAATTAATTTAATTGTAATTTAATTTAAATATGTAAATTTAATTTACAAATAATCTTTAAATTAATTAATTTATATTTGTAGGCTTTCGCTTCTATCTCTAATCATATTTTTAATTTCTTCTTCGGCTATAGAAAAAATTTTGTTCGTTATTATTGTATTTACTATTGCGAATATAGCTTCTGAGACTTGTTGGGTTTTCGTAGGTTTAGCGTACAGGGTTCCGATGGTTTATTTGTAGGGATATTGCTGTTTGTAAATATTGGGGTTGTTGGGTACAAAGGAGCGGAATAGCTATTGTTTATATCTCTTGTTTGTCGTATTATGTCGTTCCCGTCTTGTTTTACTGGACTTGTGACTCGAAGTCTTTTGTTTACACTTATTTTACTTTTAATGAATGAATTGGCTTTGAAATTAGAGTTTATTTTATCCGCGTGGTCTAAGGTTGGAAATGATTCCGGAGTTTGTCTAAGAACGGCCCAACTTCTAAATACGTTAAATTTTGATTAGCCATTAATTCTTTAATCTTTTTTTGGTTATTGAATTCCGGGCAGAGATTTTTCGCTAATCAAGAATGGTTCCCATTACAATGAATACATTTCAATAAAGTACCTGGAGTACACTCTTCTTTTGTATGTTTTTCGCCACAGACTGGACACCTGGGCTTTGTGCTTTTACACTGAGAGGTGGGATGCCCATACCGGAAACAGTTCTGACACTGTATAACGGATTGAATATAGCGGTGTACCTCGCATCTGACATAGTGTATACTAATATAATTAGGCAAAAATTGGCCCCTGAAAGTAATTAAAATAGTACCTGTTGGTTTATATTCGTATTCCTTTGTAGTGTTATTGAAAACTTTCTTATTAAACCTTTTAACACCAACGATTTTGAGGGACTCGGAATATAATGTTTTAGCATTGTTGAGAATATCTTCTTCCGATAAATTTATATCTAATCCCCTTATTACGCCTTTTCTCTCCAGCATGAATTGGGGGATATATGCTATAAAATTTTTTGATTTTAAAATTTCCGAAGTAGCCAAAGCGTTCGCGTGAACCCCCAACCTGGTCTCTACCTTTATTCTATTGCGTCCTGTTCTATTGATTGCTAAAATATTATTGTATATTTCCGGACTTGATTCATTTAATATTTTTCCAATGGTCATAGGGTGAATACGGCTTATTCCGGCCCCTTCGTTCGACTTGCTCTCAATAAATACGCAATAAGTCCTAAATCTCTTTCTTCATATAAACGAAGTGGTTTATTCGAATTATTAATATTTGTATTATTTTCGATTGCTGGACTATTTTCAACTAGGGTAATATTTGAATTTTGGTTATCAACACCTTCCATTTCTACTTCGGTTGAATTTAAATTAACTGGTTGTTCTTTAGATAAATTATTGTGTAAACTATTTGATATATCTGGTGGAATATCATTTCTACCATCACTGGAGCCTGGCTTTTTAGATTCTAAAAATTAAAATAACTAAAGCTACCGTCAGCTGGGGTAAGATTGGCCCATATCTAAAGCTTTGTTATGGTGTTATGAGCTCCATATCTTTTGACATTGATTATATTAATTTTCAATGTATCTTAATGTGTAAGCAAACATTATATCATTAAATTAAAACCATACTGAGATCCCTCAATCATATTGCAATATTATACTGAATTTTTTTAATGTTTGGGCCAAAGTTGCCTTGAATTGGGGAAACTTTGTCCCATACTTTTAAACCATATAAAACCTATGTTTAGTATTGGTTTGGCTAAAGTTGGACAAGATAAAATTACCAACAGACATATTAGTTTGTTGTTTTACCTGCTTTTACTTCAAAAACTTCCATGAAATGATGAGAAATGGGAATAAATGAAACGGACTTCATTTTATTGAAAAAAAATTGTATTGTATAAAAAAAGATATCAGTTTACATCATACATACTAGTTGTCCAGTTCTGGCACATGGAACTGGTTCCTCTTTGAAGCTATTTTTGGAGGATTGATCTTCTGACAAACATCCACCCAGTCGTAAGTAAGGCAATCTTGTTTTTCTGGCCAGCGCCAAAACTTGTGTCTTTTTTCCATGCATTCAACTATAGGTCCTTCTTCAGATAAACTAACAATTTTGCCAGGGTATTTCTGTCCATCATACTTAACCACTACAAAGTTATCAATAGCAAAGTCTTCAGGTTTCAACGCAACTGGTGTTTCTTTATCATTAGGCCTGTGAACAGGTATGCTTGCAACTTCCTGTAATATTTCTTCTAGATCGGAAAATGTTTCGCTTTGCCCATCAGACTCTAACACCATCTCAACATCATCTTCATCTGAAGAAGAGTTTTTTTTTTTTCTTTTTTTCTTCTTGGAAACTTGTGTTTTCTTTGACGCACTGGTAGAAGGTTTGTTTGCTGCTTCTGAGATGGCTGCTTCAACCTCTTCAAATGCAATACTCTTGCCAGCAGGCACTTGCAATTTTTTCTTCCTTCTTCTTGGGCCATCTTTAGTTAAAAACTCAGCTCTTTTCTTCTCCAACTGTTCTATAAAAGCTTCTCCTATAGACTCTTTATCCACGGGCTGGTTTTCTGGAAGACGGTCTAGTAGTCTTTGCTTGTTTAAGGGATGGATTCCACATTTGGCAAATCCAGCCGTCAAATTGTTTCTTTGCTTTTCTTCGAAACTCGAAAAAAGCCTCTAAACACTCCTCTAACACCTCTGGTTTGTAATTGGCGTAATTTCTTGTTCCAAGGGGTTTTATTCGATTTCTCGGCATTTTTCCTGCAAAAAAATCCAAAAAGTAGTGCTTACAATAGTAATAAAAATATTTTAAGTGGTTTTGTTTAAGAAACTGCTTATAAAATACTACTCAAGTATTATATCGAAAATATGAGTCTTGGGGTAACTTTGGCCCAGTCACCATCTTGGGCCAAAGTTACCCCAACTCTGGGCCAAAGATGTCATGAAATAGTAAAATCGAATTATTTTGTGAATTGTAACAAAGGTAACAGCATTATTACACCAAAAATACTTGAAACAATTGAATATATAATATTATTATACACTTACCTGCTAGTAGCTCTTCAAGAATTAGCGTTCACAAGTAAAAGTTGGGAGACAACAAATTTCACCACTTTCAAACAGTAAAGATGGAGCAACGCTGGAGGGGTGGTGAGATATGGAACTAATCTCCCACTTCATCAACAGGTGGGCCAGTGGTGCTAACTATCCAGTAATGGGTAAACTAGGTCGATAACACACCATATGTTTATAATACAGCACAGCAAAACTTTTTCTAACTTTGGGCCAATGTTACCCTTAAAGGGCCAATCTTTCCCCAACAGACGGTATCTAAAATGAATACAAAGAAACAAAAACCTGTCAAATAATATACTAATATAACTTAAATAATTAAATAACACTGTTACATAAAAGGAAAAAAAAAAGTAATTGAAATTAAAATGGTCTTATCTGGCCTGAAGGCTGCTAATTCTACGGAGATCTTCTCTGTTCGAAGGTTTACCACAGACTGGTAAAAATGTAGTTAACTACTGCCCAACTCTGCTCAGGATCTTGAGCACAACAGTTCAGTGCTTTACCATTAAGCTCCACCGTTAACAGAACGATCAAAATGAAATACCTGAGTTTTAAAAATCACCCACTTATTGTTTGAGATTTTTTTTTTTTTTAAACAAAATTTCCAAGTGTAGTTACCAAAAAAATTAAGAAAAATTTGAATTTTTATTATTAGTTTGATCTGACCCAAAAAATTACTTAAATACGGTTGAATACAATAACTAAATAATATATAATTCAAAATATGGTGAATATTTGTGAAATATCACATGCTGTGGATTAAACTGACGGAGCTGTCAAACTGGAGTTAATCAAATTGAGTTGTCGCCCCTCTCCAAAGGATTTGAATTTATATCGACGATAAAGGACACGGCCGACCCAGCAGCTATAAAGTGACCACATTGACAACCACAATAACCAACATATTGACGATTAACGCCTGGCTCCCAGTGAGTAAGAGTAAATAGAATTTTCATTTAAAAAAAAAGTAAAGAATTCCTTTTGCTCCAGAAAAACAGGGAAGCACAACGACCCAAGGACTTTTTTTTTTTTATTAATAATATTTCTTGACTCAGATGAGCCTAAAACGGGTTCATTGCGTGATATTTCGATTTTTGTTTTTGTTTTTTTTTTCAACGATTCTACTTCCTAAATAAAAACTTCTTCTTCAGTAGAAATAACAAACAATCAATACTGAATCTTTTCTTGAAAAAATATTTGTGAGTATAATTACTTTTTTGAGTAGTGAATATTGAGGGCTATAATGTTTTGTTAAGATCAATTAACCCTAGCTATCGACGTAGGGAGATAAATAAGATTAATGTAATGTAATCCTTTTATTCGTTTTTGTTTTTTTTTGGGGGGATTTTTCGTTACTAGACTATATTCAATGATATTATTTACTCATGGCCGTTGATTGAATAATTAAGTTATAATTTTTAAACTATTTTATTAGAAGATAAAAGATTCGACCATGGCCGGGAATCGAACCCAGGTCCTCCGCATCTCCGTGGGGCCGTCCCAGACGTGATAAATAACATCATTAAATGAATATCTTTGACATTTGTCAATCAGATTCCGTTCTTCTGGAAAATTGTTAAGCCCCCCCCCCCCCCCGGTACTTCGCGACATTGTGGCGAGGCCCGGTGGGAGGGATCGCAGAAGATAAGGATTCGATCACGTCTGGGACGGCCCCACGGTTAGCTCAGTGGTAAGAGCGCCCCAACGGAGATGCGGAGGACCTGGGTTCGATTCCCGGCCATGGTCGAATCTTTTATCTTCTAATAAAATAGGTTAAAGATTGACCGTGATAATGGTCAAATCACCTCTTTACACGACCACTGATCAAGAGACATCACTTCCTTATAGAGTACTGAACCTAAGACCCTCCATGAATTGTAGTGATTTAGTTTTTTAAGGATAATAGTTATTTTAAGTTATTATTATTTAAATAATTAATACCCTTTAACATTCTCAGCTTTTACTTTTATTTATGATGTCATGTAATTTAGAAGCTTTCTATGCATTGTACTATATTCATTTGTAAAACAAATTAATAATGAAAAGTATGAATTAAAGTCATAAGCCTAATATTTGTAATGAGATTTTTAAAAAAAATGAATAATGCACTACCTCTCCCTTTAATAATTGAACATTGTACTTAGAAATAAAAATATTGATTATTCATTGAAGAAAACTTAGTAGATTGTTCCATTTATTATTATGGAGGTAATTACATCGCACACTCATTCGAGAGTGTGATATCTAGAGAAAACCGAACAGTTTTCAATTTTCTTTCATCCTCAAAAAATTCTATATTGCTCTGTTTCAGCTGTAAAAATTAGCAAATGTTATTAAATATATATACCGAATAAATACGTATTATATAACTTCTAATAATAAATCCGATCTTAATAAAGGGAAAACCCGAAAAATGAACAAAATTTGAGATGTCCCACTCCATTAGAATGATATCTGGTCTCAAAACTTAGTTATCTTGCCCTAATTTTTTCTCAGCGTTTTAATCATTTCCAAGAATTCGTCGAAAATTAGAACAACTATATTCAATATTAGAATAATAGACTTCAAATAAATAATATATATGCAGTATAAACAATATTAACAACTATTACTATAAATAACTTTGAGATATAATATCAATAAATAAATACATGCACGCACACAAAACATATCCTAATTCTCTGACAGATTCAGAAATAAATTCATTTATATTAATATTTTTAAAATTGTCTGCAGAGAGACATTTGTACAATTTTTAAATTATTCATTTATAAAAAAAGAACTTAAAAGAGGGCAGTAAGAAAAATAATAATATATTGTTGCTAATGATATCTTTTAGCTTTAGCAATTCGATGAATTGAGGAATATTTTTATTTTCGGCGTGTGGAATATATTGTTTTGTGAGTGAAGAATGTATAGGACAACGAACAAATATATGATACAGGGTTTTTTTGTTTGGAGATTGAAGATAGTGCAGTTTTAATAATGTATATAGAATTTTTATAATATGCTTCAGATAGTCTATGTTGGGCTAATATTCGGACCATGGGAAAGTGACTTTCAGTTCATAAGTATGCTAGGGGTATTATTTGTGTATCTCATAAATTTAAATAAAATGCGCCGTGTGCCGAACTGGTTAATTTACATTTATCCTCTCCCATTAAATATAATTTCAAACAATATAAAATTGCGGGAATTTTTTCATTTAGAGGTTATTTGTCACTTATTAAAGTTTTATGTGCGTATCCGAAACTTTGTAAATTTGTGCGATCTAATTATATTTTATATTTTTTCCCGGTTGAATTATCTACTGCTGTTTTAATTTTATGAGGCATTGTTTCGGATATCTTTCTTTATTAATTTCTAACAACTTTAACATCAGCTTTAATGTGTGTTTCATTAATCTATAAGTGGAATGAATGAAATTAAATTCCAACCTAACGATCCTTCCCGGACTGCTCCGATTCAAATAAAACTAATTTTCCTTTCGAAATTTCCTTCTTCATTCCAAATTTCCTTCCTGAATTTCCTCATGGATACAATGAGGAAGTGAGATCTGTGAAAATTCATTGATGGCGACACTTTATAGTTCAAATCGCAAATTACTTAAACTAAACCAATTTTTTTTTATTAGAAATTATATATAATAAAAGATAAACTTTTAATATATTTGAATATAATATCAACTCTAGTAAAATTATATTGAAATTATATTGAAATTTAGAAAGTAACTAGTGTGATCAAATCGGGTCTTGTCAAGTCACTAAAAATTATGTAAGATGATTATTTTTTGGTAAAGTAATTATATAATCAAACACTGGAATTAAAGCTTATCCTTCCACATTGCATAAAAAGAGAAAAAAAAAAACCTTTTCAAATGCCGCATAACTTGTCCTAGTGTGCTGGAATTTCACTAATAACATCCATGCATATATAAAAGTACATAGTTACAATTTTTTTAATTGATATCATATTTTTTTTTAATCTTTCTCCTTTTTCTCTTTTGCTCCTTTCATTGAATGCTCTAAATTACTTAACGTACACTACTAATGCATTCATACGCCAATTACTGAACACGAATTCAAAGAATCACAAAAAAATATTAACAATAACATTCAATTAATAATAAAATATGTATATCAATCACCATGAAACAACAATGAAAAAAACCTAATCAATACATAAGAAGCATATAAAATCAGAAATAAAATTATATTAAAAATTAGTATAAGTAGTAAAAAAAGTATAACGCCTAAATAAATAAATGAATAACACATATACATACATAGACCTCCACTCAACAGTCTTTAGTCTAGCTACGACCATACGAGTATAACCAGAAATTAGGATGACAAATATTTTATCATTTATAAGATGAGTAATGCGTTTGAGGCATCGGTTTCTCGTTATTAAAGAAAAATTAAAAAGAAAAAATAAATTTAAGAATAAAACGGACTTTCTAAAAGTGTATAAACCTTACTTGACATAATTTTTTCATTTATTCTAGGTGTAATTAATGCTCCTGTTTTAGTCCCTGTGAAATATTGTTTAACGAGCTCTCTTTATTATGAGGTGTAATTTGTTTTAAACTATTTCAGAAAATGTAATAATAAAATTAACCAGAGCATTTGAAAAATATTTTTTACTTTCACTTTCCTATATATTAAATATATAGTAAGGGAAAACTATTGCGATCGACTTCCGGTTTTCAAACGGAAATACACGTTTTGGGGTCCCCTGAGTCTAAATAAATAAGTCCAGCGAAATTGTCTGTGCGTGTGTGTGTGTGTGTGTGTGTGTGTATGTAAACCTTACGAACCTGAAATTGTGTATTTGATGTATTTATATGCCCGCGAGGTGACAGTAAAAATTTCATCAAAATTGGTCAAACGGAAGGGGTACTTTATTTAATCAATTGTCTCATTTTCACGTGTTTTTTTTTTTTTTTTACTCAAAAACGGCTTTAAAGATTTAGATCAAACTGGTTATTTAATGTATTTGTATGCCCGCGACGTGACAGACAACATTTCATCAACATTGGTCAAACGGATGGGGCACTTTATTTAATAAATTTTGTCTCATTTTCGCGTTTATTTTATTTACTCAAAAACGGCTGTAACTAGTTTGACCATACTGGGTATTTGATGTATGCATATGTCCGCGATGTGACAGCCAAAATTTAATATCTTGTATTATCACTGATGAAAATAAAAACTTATATTAAAAATCATTTTTTATGTGTGTGTATGTGAACAGACTAGCTCAAAAACTATAAACCATACAAACCTGAAATTTGGTATTTGGTGTATGTATAAGCCTGCGATGTGACAGCAAAAATTTCATCAAAAGTGGTCAAACGAGGGTACCCCCCACCCCATTTTTTTAGTATTATTCACTTTGCTGCTAGATTTTTTTTTCTTCTTTTTCGCCTTCGATAAATTTCGTTTTCTATAGTGTTTATTATAGACACCTAATCTAAATGTAATTCTAGACTCTTCTAGGACTAATAAAATACGAAAGAGTAATTTGACATTAATATACATTCGAACGATTTAATAAAAATTCATACATGTTTTAGATGAAATTTATTCAAATCTTTATTCATAACGCTCCGCATAAGGACATAAGTCATCGGTAGGTGGCAGGTCCGGATTTCGGGAATAAGAAAGAAGGAAGATGGCGTGATCGGAAGAAAGAATTAGAAGCCAGCACGCCAACCTGCCACTCCAATTGATAGGCGTCCTAATAGCTACCGTCCCAATTGAATTTTATCTTAGCCCTCCCTCGTCCTAAATGGATACATATATATTAAGTCTTTTCAGAAATTCCATTTTTTTTATTTTTATTTTAAGTTTACCATATTACTACAGCAGGATAACCCAACCGCTTTACAAGTATCACGTGATTTCCATTTAAATGGTACCCCATGATTCATTTAAAAATGCACTAAAGATCATACAGAATAAAATGTACTCGGCGATAAGTTTGTGACGGTAGTAGGAACCGAGATATAGGGAGTCTACTAAACTTGAAAGGCAGAAAAAAAAAGAAAACAAAAAAACAATTGCATGTATAAAATTTAAAAACAGCACACTTATTTATCTGCAACTTTATTAAATTCATATACATAAATACTACTCTTCTAGAAAACTTGTAGAAAACTAATTTGTTCAAATAAGAAAGTTTTTATTTTTTTCAAATTTTGGGGGGGGTGGATTTTTCTCCCTTTGGTGCCGCCCCTGATAATCAATCCTCCATTGTCAGCGTTTAAGGTCACAAAAGGTGCAGAGAGTGCAAATTAATTTAGCTCCAAATAGGTCGACGAAGGATCTGTCGTTCTTAGAAGCTATTATGTTAAAATTCAAATGATATCATTCCCATGACGAAATAACCGATAGTCGGTTAGTAACTTTTTACAAAACTTCATAAATCCCAAAATATTCGTTTCTTAAGTTTTAATAGTCATACTAACTGGGATAGCGGCTTCGCTCAGGAGTTGAATCGGAATAACAGATTAACTTTAAAATACATGTACTAGTATAACAAAACCAACTGTGATTCGCACAAAATTATTACCTTTGTGAAATTTAGGTTTTTAACTTCGTATCAATATTAAGATTCGATATCTGCAGGGCCCATCCAAAAGGTTGTAACCCATGATACAATTGCACTTCACCTTTTTGGACTTAGATGTTTTTATCTTAAAAAACGTGGATAAAGAAAATTGTCCTTGCATGGTCAGGTGTAAACTCACTACTCTAAATTAATAGAATTTTCCTCTTCCTGAACTTCCCATGGGTTAGAATTTTTTTTTCACTTTTTTAAGACTAGAAAGAACAATGTATAAATTCTTAATAATGTAAAAAGGGTAATAATAATCTAAAATTAAAAAAAAAAAAAACTCCTCGGTTTAAATTTAAAAAACACTTTCTTTAAAACAAATTAGGTTTTTTTTCTTCTCATCTACTAAAATTTGAAAAATTCTACATAAAAAAGGTTGAAGATAAAAAAAAAATATCGAGGATTATTATTATTGTAGAACCATATTACAATGGATTATTGAAGCGCGTTTACAAAATGTCCTCCATTACTACGGATGTAGGCTCTAGCGCACTTCCTCATTTCCCCAATAGTGACAACTTGGCTTTTACTACTTCAGCAGCCTCAAGTATCATTGTTCGTAGTTCTTCCCCACATGTAATTGGCGTTTTGTACACCTCTTCCTTGAAGGCACCCCAAACAAAAAAATCAAGGAGGGTGAGATCCGGAAACCTAGGCGGCCAGGATACAACGCCTCCGCGACCAATCCAGGTGCGATATGCGTCATTAATTCTTCACTGCGATGGTGTAGAGCGGTGGAGCTCCGTCATGCTGGAAGACAAGTTATCTTCTGACTTTTGGATCCATTCCTTCCAGAAGGACCTGAAGATCAGTTTGCAGGAAATTTAGGTAGGCTTCTCCTTAAAAAAAAAATAAGAATAATACTCTTCTTGAGATTTGATGTAATTTACGTGCCACATCCCTGTTTTTCACTATCACATTTTTTTCATCACAAATAACTTGACTTACTTGATCAATTAAAGATATTACAATTATTAGGGAAATCTGTTACATATGGCTTTCTCTAACATTTCAATAAGTATTTCTCGAATGATAATTCAAGTTCAGTTAACTAAAATAACAGATACTACACACTATTAAATTCAAGGGATTAAATGAGATCGAGTTTACAAACTGAAATCGTGTAGTCCCGCTCCCTTCTTGGGTATATCAGACACAAATGCAAGTTTCGGCTTGTCGATTTTCAGTCGAAACCGAAACTTCGATCAGTCATTAATATATATATATATATATATATATATATATATATATGTTGATTATTTCATCAAATTTCATGCTAATCTCTAAAACATAACAGCCTCCTTATATTCATTAAACTTATAACCAGCACTGATTTAAATGAACATCCAGCAGTTATCTATATTTTCTATTTCCTTTTTATTTTTGCAATTTATCATACAATTATTTTTTATCTTATGTTTATTTTTTTTTTATATTTTATTCATATTTTAAATTATATTAATTTTTGTTTATTTTATTTTATTCTTTTTAAAGTAAACTACAAAAATAATATATATATATATATTGGACGTTTATGTTCAAGCTTTTCTAAACAATGAAGCCTCAATTATCTTTCTTCTTTTTTTATCTGGGGTTTGTTACAAGTTAAGGAGTCATCAAATCTCCAATAAACAACAGCCGATGTTCTGTCATTCCAATCTCCGGTTGGCAGCCCACTAACTACAATACTCTTCTCCACTACCAATGTCCATTGTTTTTTAACCTTATAAGTTCCCTCCTTTCTGGTGGCACATAATTGTGGATTTTCTTGGTTCAGAGATTTTCATCCATCCCCAGTAAGTTGCCAAGCTACTATAACCTACCAGTTTCGATCTGGTAAAATATGGTTTGTTATATTCCCAAATTTTATTGCAATAGAGTTTTAAAAATATCAGTGGATCTTCTAAAAATATCTATTTTAATATAGATGGCAGTAGAAGCTATTAGGAACAACAATATTTAAATAATAAATATTACATCATATTTTATATTTGATTTGTATATAATAGATACAATTAAAATTACAAATACAGGCCCTGATTATTTTCATAAACTGTCTCTTATAACAGTGTATTACAATATACAGTTAACTCTATAAAGTAAGTAAGCTATTAAATACGAGGAATGTTTAAGAAAATAAATAAATAAAACAATTATTAATTTATATGCGTAATTTAAATTAAATTATATATGTATATAGATGTATACTTTTTTTTTCATAAAAAAATAAAATATCTAAAATTAATCATTAAATTATAAATGTGGTTACCGACGAGAAAGTAATAGAATATATATATACTTAATTTCAATTTTATTACCATGAAGATATAGTAACCCAATGCCCTGTTAATACTATTTATTTTATTTACATACCTATTCCAAAACAAATATTATCTTTATAATTTCATTTGGAATAATAAATGTCATTTTAATTTACATTCCTTCATACATTGACTAATCTACCTGTCGGATACAGGTCTGTGATTTGCTCAATTATTCTTGTTTGATTGAAAAAAAATTAATATATACTCATTTTATATTTTTGAAATCTCAATGCTTTGAATGAATGAGTGCATTAATGTTCTCGCTTCTAAACCCTTTAACACCATAATAATGATTTCAAACACTTAAACTTGAACCAGGACTGACATGTTTCGTCCAATTACAAAAATGATTTGCGATGTCATTTCAATTACATATATTTACTAATCATTTGATAAATTATTTAAAAAAAATAAAATAAAAAAGCGACGAACACATTCCTGCTCACTGAATTTGAAGAAAGATACATTCATGGAATAAATTATGCATTCTCATTTTCTTAAACTTGTCAAGACATTTATCAAAAATTTAATGAAGGCTGGAGACGGATTCAAAACTGGTTTTGCGTTTGCCTTGGTTCCGTTTTTCTTTTATTTATCAACTTTAAGCTCCTCTTATTGGATGTTTACCTTTGATTCAACGTTTATCAGTCATTTCGTCACACGTAGGACATTAACTTTAAAAGAGTAAAACCTCACCTGGAATACTTTTTTAGGCATATCCTCTTCTTCTAGTTTTTTCTTATTCCTCAGGATGTCACTTCTGAGAAGAACCGTGGAGACTTTGACTATAGCAATGTTTCCACTTTGACTGCTATTGTTTATCGTCTTCGTGGTAACAATAACAGATTCGTATCTTGTAACATCCAAGATTAAGAAGCGGAAAATTTCGAATACTTCCTTGTATTTGCCGAAGAGCCGCACCATGGACATGCTTCCTGCAATAGACATATGAAAAAATGAACTTTTGAATTGACAAGTTATACTTTTTTTTTTATTTGTCTAATAAGGTCAGTAAACAAAATAAGTTAAACCGATATGACAACTATTTGAGTGTAAATAAAAAATTAAAATTGAGTTGAAAGAAAACTTCAGAAGCTAAAGTATCTTAATAATTAAATATATTATATGTAACGATCAAGAAGGCATTTCGACCCCCCCCCCCCACAAAAAAAAAACAAAAAACTTATCTTCTTTCACAAAAGTTTACGTAGCTATCAAAACAGTACGTCAACTTTAGAACACAATAGCTCCAAAAGGTTAAAAACGCTCTCGGAAATTTAGTTTTAAAATGTACGTTGATGTATACTGAAACTATCCATGAATTTTTTTTTTATTGCCGATACTTGCTTCTTTATCCTGGAGGCGCTGGATGATATGGAAGTTGAACACAAATATATCCGAATTATCAGAGAACTCTATACGAATAACAAAGCTTTTATTGAAACTGAAAAGAAAGGCTCTCAGTTTAAAATAAGCAGGGGAGTTAGACATCCATTATCGCCTATACTCTTCACAGCATTACTGGAAAGGGTATTTCAAAGAGCAGACATTAGCAGCTTGGGAGTAAACATAAATGGATCAAAATTAAATAATTTAAAGTATGCTGAAGATAAAGTATGATGTTGTTCTGATTTTTGATAAAGCTGATGAAATCATTATGATGTTGAGGAAACTGGAATTTTTTTGCTTTGAGGTTGGCCTGGTCCCTAATTACAGCAAGACCGTAATGATGACTAACAGGGAAAAAACTGAAATCAGCTGGAGCAATACAGTATTAAATTATGTGGAAGAGTTCATTTACTTGGGTCAACTTATTTCTTTCTCTGAGTATGTGTATGTCAAAAGAGATCCAGAGGAGAACCACTTTAGGATGGCAGAAATACTGGACCCTCAAGCCTATTATGAAAGGAAACTTTGATTTAATAAATAAAAAAGTAATTTTCGAAAGTTGCATTCTACCTTGTGTAAGTTATGGTTGTCAAACATGGGCTCTAACAAAAAAATTAGAAAATAAATTAATAGTCTGGCAAAATTCCATTGAAAGGAGTGTCTTGAACGTTAAGAAAAAAGACCACATCAAAACCATGGACATAAAGAAGCAAACAGCATTCAAAAACATAAATCTTCTTATGAAAGAAATTAAATGGAGATGGGCTGGCCATCTGGCTAGAATCATGGATGGAAGATGGTCTTTAAAGACAACAGAATGGACTTCTTATGACCTGAAAAGAAGACGTGGCAGGCAAAGAAGGCGATGGAGTGACTATCTAAAAGCTATTGTAGGGCCAAACTGGATGAGGTCAGCCAGAGACAAAGAAGCCTGGAAAGAACTGTGGAGAGCAACTGCGAACCCCACTTCCCAGTAGGAATTGGTCTCCAGGGAAGTTAGACCATTACTCCCTAAGGGAAAGGCCTACATTATTAACAGAAGAAAAATAAATAAAATGTTAATATTGCCTTAAAGTGTGTAAATAATATCCAAAAATTCTGTGAAAAAAAAATGTCTTTTAAAACTGTTAATTTTGTAATAAAGGCTTTATGCATTATTCACTTGCTTTTTTGGATATGAATTTTCTTCTTTCTTTGAATTTTTTTTCCGAAACAAAAATCCCAATGAGGCACACTTTTGAAAAATGGAGTGATGGCCCTGAGAATTTCTTTCAAGTACAGTATAATTAAATTCTCCAGAAAGTTTCAGAAATCTGAGTTTTCCTAATGAAAATAGGAGTACCAGAAGAGTTTATGGCGTTTCTCTAGATGAATATATGTCAACTGCTTTCGACTTCTTATTCATATTTGTGTGATTTAGAATGTTTTAATACATCCTTCGGACTTGATTTGTTATTCGAATGCTAATACTTAGTACCAATATACTTAACTACCTAAATATCTTCTTCAATCTACATGTAATTAAAATATAATATTTGATAGTAAGTTACATCGTTTTTACAAATTTGTTCAAATAGATTAGTCTTCTAAGTGGTGTAGGAGAGCGTCAACTATCCGAACGTTCAATTATCGGAACCGAAAAAAGATATATCAAAATATTAATAATAAATTTTTTTAAATTTAGATTTAATTAAATTGATCATACAGTTAATTATTTGTATTGTCATTTTAAAGAAGATTAAAGTAAAACTAAAATGATTTTTCTATGAACGTATTGATATGCAGCTCAATGAACTTATAGTTAGATGTTCATTCAATATGGATTCGTTTAATAAACACTTCTATTTATATTTACACATACATTGTATTAAATTTTGACTAACATGTAGTTTTATTATTCTAGTTTTTTTTTTTTTTTTTTATTGAAATTTACAACTGTATTTACAACACAATAAGTAAATCTGATATATGTACATCAATAACATGTAACGACGTGTGGAGAAACTACCCAGCGGTAGCACTCAAATATTGTTTTAATTTAGAAGATCTCTAGGCCATCTTCTTTTCAGACGCCTCGGAGGATTGTCCGGGATAGAGGAGGAAGCAAGGTTGGAGACAAGAGGGTTAGGATGAGCCGGGAGTTTATTGTGAAAGGTCTGGTAAGTGGATCGGGCCAAATCGGTGACATAAGGAATATTAAGGTCTTCATGGATAATTCTAGTTTCT
This sequence comes from Aelia acuminata, assembly GCA_911387785.2. Lineage (NCBI taxonomy): Eukaryota > Metazoa > Arthropoda > Insecta > Hemiptera > Pentatomidae > Aelia > Aelia acuminata. Next base: position 58,594,637 of record OU426980.1, on the reverse strand, counting down.
TAAAATTATTTTTTCTACTTCTATTTTTTTTAATTGATTTTGTTGATTATTTTAATAAAATTTTTATAACTTTTCAATATTTCGACTACGGAACCACTGTTATTACTAAATTAATTATCGTTTTAATCCCAATTGTTGAAGAACGAGCAAGTGACTCTAACCAAACGTCAAAACTATATCTCGGGAACGGTTTGTCCTATCGAGATGAAAGTTATTTCATTCGATTAAGGATGGAAAATTACAATAGGATTGCAACTTAATCATAAATTTAAAAATCATATTATTTATGTATTTGTAATTATAAAGGAAACTTAAGAACTGATACTGTAAATAATTAAAAAAAAATAATTGAACTTACTTTTAACTTAATTTAGCTACAGATAAACAAAGGCATTGATGACCTTAGGGTTTTATGCCTTTTAAACCCCAATAAAAAAACAAACTTAATTTAGCTTATTTTACCTTGATTTAACTCAATATTAATTTAAATTTCCTTTAAGGTGGCATTTTTTTTTTTTTTTTTTTTTTTTTTTTGTCAGCTAATGTCTTGCAACTTTTTACAGGAAAATATTGAGACCACTGTCTTTAATCGCCTTTATAATCTAATACTGACATATATTTAGACAGTTTTGACTGGATAAAAACAGCTCGACCAGAACAAGTGTCGAAAATTGTACTTCAACTATTTTTCTCTGGGAGGAGGCTGAAGCAGCTGTCAAGTTTCATTGAGTATTACACTAACCATTTTATATTTTAAATTAAAAAAAAATTAAACCATGATTGTGTAGGGATGTGGGGATGTTATTCAATGATTTTTGAATAAATTGGAGACAGACAACTTTACGGTATTTTACTTCTCGGGAAATTTTAGGGCGAAGCGAAATTTTTCATATAATTGACAATAACTACCCAACAGGCAAAAAAAGGCAAATGAAATCAGAGGAATATATTCTCTGATACATTCCGGTCCTAGATCAATCGTTGCTATCTTTAGCCAGGATAAGCCCCAAACTATAATTATGCTTCAAATTAATTATTTTGTGTGAAAGATTTTCGCTTATTTAATTATTTATATATGATGACTACTGTTATAAAGTGGTATGCCTGTATATGTACATAAAGGCTGTAAAACAACTATCACTCAAATGAGCTGTAACTAGCTCAAAATATTTTTATTTAAAAAATGACATTTTTACAACCACGAAAAAACTTTAAAATTCTGCTTAAAAGAAATTTTTGATAAGACAGGAACTAATCGTTTTTTATTTGTTGACTATTCAAGAATGTAATACAATAAAAATTAACTCCAGATATGAACATTGGATTTTGGGTATTTTTCCTAGTTTGCCCCACTGTGCGGCGTGTTAGTTGTTTTGCGACACCTATATATGCAATATTCGAATTAATGAGCTGGTCAATTCCGATACTAATCCTCTACTTTATCTTTGACCAGGAGCAACGTATACCGAAGTACTGTTGGCCGGGTAGAGTCCAGGTTATAAGCAAAAAGTATGTCGAGGCCCTTTTCTTAATGTACCTTGAGTTTTTAATGTGTTCATTCTCCTTGCATATTCACAATATTCAATTGTTCTTCTATTTCGCCTAGTATCTCCCACTTCTTGTTAATCAAATCCAGTTTCCCTGGAAGATATATATATATATATATATATATATATATATAGATATATATATTCAAATTTAGAGGTGTATAATGGTCAACTGTTCTCTTTAAGAGATTTATTAAATATCAGATTTGATTTTATAAAATTAATTGATATAATATCAATTTTATTGATTAATGTATTTATTAAATATACGATGTAATTTTATCAGGTTAACCAGCAACTTATTAAAAGTTTCATATATATTTTCACTTTTTTTAAAAATATAATCATTAGATTTCATACGTACCCATGTCATGTAAACTTACCATCAGCTGGATTTCGTTTCCATAGATTTGTCACTTTTTATTGTTACTATCTGTAATTTATCTCATCTTCTAGTATAGATACTTTACATTTCACTCATATATTTGTCTTTATTTTAGCCCTAATGAAGATCCACATGTTTGGATCAAAACGTAGGCTCTCCAAATAAAAAAACCTTTGACTGAAAATCCCGATACTTTATCATCCCAATTATATATTCAATTATAAAAATAAATTAATTAATGAAGCATTTAATCGACTGCAACCACAGCCAATTGTCATCACGGTGGAATCATCTCCAAATATTATGAAAAATAAAAAAAATATTGAAACACTGGTTCATTGTTTGGTATGCGAATTGTAGTTCATAGTTAAAAAAATATATATATTCATTAAAACAAATAAAATGTTTCTGACAGCATATTAATTATCTGCCATTCACAGTTCTTGTCAATGTCAGTTCCGTTACAGTCTCACACCTCCTTTAATCTAACTTCCCAACAAGCTATTAATAAATAATATTTCAATAATTATTTGTAATCTCCTTTAAATCGTTCATGTAAATTTGTTGTGTGACTCAGGCGTATATGGCAGTGGCAGGAAATTAACAAACTGTTACAGGAATATATTTTTTGTAAGTATTATTTGATAATTAAAGATTTCATACTTAATAAAATCACAATATAATACACTTTCAGCAATACAAATCAAATAGAATATATATATATATATATATATTGAAAAAAATATCATATTTACATTTAAGCTCAACTTAATCTTTCTTCTCTATTGACAGCCATCAGCCAGGGATCCATGCAAATATCTTGGTAGCATCCATCAAAATTAGTCTAAAGTCCTCCTCGGGATATTTGACAAATCTAGACACTAATGACTAAAATATCTATCTTTTATAAGCTGCCACTCGTGAAGGTGCCAAAGTTCTTACGCACAAGTTTACTTTAATTCGATACTAAATGCCACCTACGTTACATTCAGCCCCTTCTTTCTTACAGATTCGCCATATATATTCCTCTCTATTGATTAAATCGTCTCTCATTCATATCTAAATACCTAGGTACGTCATTTTGGTATCTCTTTTCCAACATTACATTAGCACTTTTAGCTGGTCTTTGTAACAAACTCTTTTTTCATAAAAAAAAAAAAAAAAAAATTCTTTTATCCTTTGTAGTTTTTTTTTGAAAATTTATTTTGGGTGATATTTTTTTACTTGTTGCTTGTTTCATTATGTTTTGTGATTAACTATTTATAGTGTTCAGTTATAAATAGACTAAAATTTAATAAAATCCTTGCAATTTAATTCTTTTGTAGGGATATTGTTCCTTTATTTTTTCAAAATAGAATTATATTTGTTTCATATTAATAATATGTATGCGACGGTGCAGCAAGCAGCATCCCATTCAAAATAATCTTACAAAAAAAAATTGCAAGGAAATCTCAATTAGTACGACTTTCTTCATGCTCGAGTCATTTCCATGGATAAGAATACTTGCTGTTTACTACCAGAAGAATTTAAAAAATCACGCATCCACACTTCGATCGGAGAAAGAATGTTGATCAACGCCAATTATTTCCAATGCTCTTGAAGAATGACCACCGAGAACCTGCGCATAGTAATCTATTCCTCACCGGAAACCCGAGGTTGAACAGTAATTTCCGCTCCCTCTTTACAAAATAATCTGCTTACGTTTTACTCCCTAATTCCACGATAACTAAATTGCACCCGCATAACTGCTACATTAGAAAAAAAAATTAAATGGTTTTAAATGAATAAAGTAATGGTAACAAAATATATGGTAGCTCAGTGGAGACGGGCGGGTTCCTAATTTATGAAACCCTAAATGACCTAGGGTATAAACCTAAAAGAATTAAAATAATAAAAACTTCGAACCTAGAATTTCTGCGACCTAATACGAGCACACGCTACCAATAGGCTACTAGATAAATGCAGCAAATGAGGTTCCATTCATAATAATTAATGACTACCTTAAAAGCTCGGAGGGGACATAAAATTCAACTTGTAATTTACACTTATGAACTAATCGTGAATTATGAAAAAAAATAGAACAAAACAAATCAAACTCAAATAAAAACAACTTTTAATAAACTAACGCGATATAAAATGAATTTACTTACAATTTCAGTAGTCAGGCCTGATGAAAATATTACTCTATTTACACTACCCAAATCAACTTGAACTTATAACTATACTACAAACAATATTTACAATAAAAAAAATTTAAAAAACATCTCCAATCTGTACCCTTGACTCGTCTTTCTTCTCGTATCTTCGGATGCACTCGTACAGCCAGCCAGCTTCTCGGCTCCAGATCTTCGTCACCGAAATCTCTTCCACGAACCCTGCGACTGTTCAATCCGCGAGTATTTAACCATACAGACCAAAAACACTTTGAACACGAAAACAGTGTCTCATTTAATCATCATTCTCCAAACACTAGTGACCATCGGCCGCCCTTTCTTTGTTTAAAAAAGCAAAAACACAACGAACGCTTTATTCATACTCCCCACGTTTATATTCCCATACTTTGATCTATAGTTTTCAGCTCGCAGCACGATTCCCCTAAAACAGTGCAACCCATCCATGGACGCCCGATCGTGGGACAAGTTTATTTCCAGATAAGGAGTGTAATACCTAAGGTGTATCGAAGATTGTTTTTGAAGTTTAGGTAAAGAAGAAATATGTGAGTATGGTGTTTGCTCGTTCATTGTTGGTCAACGAGTCTATCGGACTTAGTCGGTAGGAGCTTCCTAAGGGATTGCTTGGATCAGCTGCGATAGCCTATTAGGCGAGAACCATTTCCGCAGTCCGAAATCCTTTTACCAAACTGAACATGCAGCCTTAATTTAGGAGGAGTCTCTTCAAGGCCTCGTTATCTCATCTTGTTGGCCCCTGGCCCCGTCGATTCTCATTTCATTAACGTTTTTTTAAAATCACTTGATCAGTGCGTTACCGTCACAACATGAAGCAACATCGTCATGATAAAAGCAAGAAATTGAATAATCAGTGCTGAGGTAAATCTTCTGAAAGCTAATAAACTCGTTTTAAGGCACTTAATGAACGAACCGAAGTACATTCAGTTAGTATTCCGTTCACTACGGGCAACAGTCTCTGAAGAACCCCTGATTATCCAACCAGTCATGTTCCGCTGATTCAAGCATCTTAGAATAAACAGGCTGGCATGAATGCAAGAAATACAATACATCTCATATAGATTCTCATTCTAACAGAAATACCAACCACGGACAGTAGATACCTACTACAAGACGGTAATCACTCCTTGACTTATTTTTGTCGTGTATTCAAGTGATAGTCTTTCGTTCCTGAATATGGGCTGATATTTTTATATAGGTATACTTGAGTGGTTTAAGGCTTTGAATCCTGCTCGAAACAACCCAATCCGACCATTTTAAACTTAAAAGTCTTAAATGTTATACTGCATTATGATATAATTGTCCAATTTATTGTAAGGTAAAATTTTGTCGGTTTTTTAAAATTAAAATCACTTAAAAAACCCTATTGACTGTTCTTAAGACTTGGGAAAACTTCTTGAGGTTGATAACGAGTGGCAATGATGTCACATTGTGAAATCTTGTTGGACGGAAGGATGAGCATTGAATGGCAAGGGGATTCGATTGGTGGAACAATTGTAACAATCTAAAATCTGCCTCGGTGTGAATTGTTCTTCAATGCATTGTTGGTCAGGTCACAGTCTCCTGTATCGGAAACGTGGCAAACGAATTTATCTATTTAGGCTGCCTCTTCCGGTTGCCACGGTGACCATCACAAAAGCATACTTCCGGTTACTTTCTGTTTTAAACCGAAACATTTCATTGTTGCTTCTTTTACTTTATTTTTTTATTTGGAAGCATTGATTTGTACCACCAAAAATCACATTTTTTTCCAGTCATTCAAGCATAAATATTTTTTATGAATTTCCTACAGTTATGCGGAATATCAAAATTCTTAGCAATATTATATCAAAGACATGACACAATAAATTATGAAATATATATATATATATATATATATATATATATATATATATATATATATATATATATATATTTATTTATATATATAATATATTATATATATATAACTTAAACTTTCCCGAGAGAAAACAGTTAAAAAAAAGTAAAAGGGTTAACGAATGAGCACTCTTGATGTCAGAAATAAGACTGATTTATTCTTTCCACTAATCCAACTTATATACAATTTGGCAATGTTTACATGTAAGAAATAAAAATAGTAAATACAAATTATCTTACACTAGCACCGTTTAGAATACAATTAGATTAAAAAAAAATGTTTAACTCCTAAGAACATAAAGACACTTTTCACAGATGGTTTATTAATGTATACTCTAAGAGCTCTTACTAACAAAAAAAAATTGAACAACAAAAAGAAACTGAAAATATACACACAACTTAAATAAAACAGGTACCTCTTAGTACAACACTCTTAGTTGGGGGATACGAGGATACTCCAGATCACTGGGGTCGCTGTGGTTCCACAGCTGGCAGTTTTAGCTGTTCAATGTGAACCGTCCTTCTTTTTTTCGGTTCTTTGATACTTTCAATAGTCACAATATTGTGCTCTCTAATGACTATCACTCTGAATGGGCCCTCGTAGCGGATTAGTTCATTCCCCCTATTGGAAGATAGCTTACGGTAAACTATTGACCCAATCCTAATTTCCCCCATCAGGTCCTTTACTTTGATATTCTCTCGCGATACTCTGTTGCGCTTTTCTTTTTCGATTCTTCCTCGGACCCTCTCCCACAGTTTCCCCTATTCAATCTTATTGGAAAGCATGCGCCGTCACTTCCCCGTCAACCACCGTGCCCCCGTAATCCCGCCGCCGTCCGCGCAACCCAAACAATATTTCGACTGGCGAATACCCCGGAACTGAGTGGATTGAGTGGTTGTATGCAGTTATAGCTATATCTGGTTCTAGTCCTTTCTCTGGCTGATATACTCGTAGGTGGTCACTAAGGGTACTGTGGAGCCTCTCTATACCACCCCTGCTCTTCGGATGACCCGGAGTATTCAAGTGCCAAACCACATCTAGGTTCTTCATTTCTTCCCTGATTCTTGCGTTGTCAAACTCCCGACCTCCGTCAGACGAAATTCGATCGGGCACTCCGTAGAATTAAAACCATACATGTACAGCTTCTAATATTGCTGCTGCTGATCTGTCTAGCACCTTGTACGCCGCCTTGCTGAATAAAGCTATCATAGTGACCCATTTATACCCTCTCCATGTGAACGTGTCAATTTGTAGATCACATAAGGGCGCTTCTGCTGTGGGTGTCTCCTCTTGTATGCCTTTAGGGGGGTGTCTATTATACTTTGTGCTTAAGCAGACATCGCATGCGCCTATTATTTCCGCGATGGTCTTCTTCATGCCCCACCAGAAGTATCTCCGTCGCAACGCTTGCATTGTTTCATGCACCCCACGATGATTAGTCTTTCCCTGGTGATAGGCCAGCGTTACCTCCTTCTGCTGTTCCTCGTCTCTCAGGGTCTAGACCTTGGCTTTGCATCGGATGAAAGTGCGATCCAAACCTATCTGCTCCGATCTCCAGATCCTCTTGATTTTGTCCAATATAGTGGCGTTGCCCACGTAAAGGTAGTAGGTCTTCCCTGGTTTGGATGCATCTTTGAGTGCTCTGCATATTTGGTCCTCCCTTGCTCCTGGCTGCGACCAGATGGTCGTGATCTTGCTCCTCCCTTAAGCACTATATTGCACCTCAGCAAGGGTAACACGGTGGAAGGAATTCCTCTCTCAATATAATATAGACGTAGTGTACAAGCCGGGTAAAGAAAACGTAGTGGCGAATTGGCTGTCCAGAGCGATAACGGTAAATGCAATCGAGGAGGATAACGGAGGGTCGTCCAGGGACGTCAGACAATTTCTGAGGGAATGGACTTCAGAAGGGGAGGGGGAACAGGGCTCTACCAATTCGGAGGAAATGGAAGAATCACCGGTAGAGGAAAATCAGGCTGATCAGCGCACGACAAATATGGAGGAATTAGACGAGATCGTTAACGATAAAAGCCGGCAAATAATTTGGAAGAGCAGAACTTCAGGGCTAATGAAGGTGCAATATAGTGCTTAAGGGAGGAGCAAGATCACGACCATCTGGTCGCAGCCAGGAGCAAGGGAGGACCAAATATGCAGAGCACTCAAAGATGCATCCAAACCAGGGAAGACCTACTACCTTTACGTGGGCAACGCCACTATATTGGACAAAATCAAGAGGATCTGGAGATCGGAGCAGATAGGTTTGGATCGCACTTTCATCCGATGCAAAGCCAAGGTCGAGACCCTGAGAGATGAGGAACAGCAGAAGGAGGTAACGCTGGCCTATCACCAGGGAAAGACTAATCATCGTGGGGTGCATGAAACAATGCAAGCGTTGCGACGGAGATACTTCTGGTGGGGCATGAAGAAGACCATCGCGGAAATAATAGGCGCATGCGATGTATATATATATATATATATATATATATATATATATATATATATATACATTACCCAGATTAGAACTGTCAGTAAATATTCCATGAAGTTCAGTATTAACAATATCACCCATAAAATTGATCCAAACACTCAATGTTTATTAGGTAAAACACACGCCAACGAAGACATATACCACTTACTAATCAACTGCCCAATATACATCGATATCAGAGCTCAATATTATCCAGAATTAGCAACATCCAATAGTAGAATAGAATTCCTTCACAATAGACTTTCATCCAATAGTAAATATGACCTTATAAAACTATACCAACTGCTGAACAACATACTTAAATACCGCTCCGCACTCCTACACCAATAGACAACTAACTGATTACAAGCACCATGTATCTTCTCCCCGCATCACAAAATACTCACCCAATGTGCTATATTTTATTTTTAGTTTAGTGTGCCGCTGTAATTATTTATTAATGTGTTAATATATTTATTTATGTTAATATATTTATTGTAATTTTGTTTGAATACCTCTGCTGCATCTGTTTTATTATTATTATTATTTTTTTTTTTTACATGCTCTCAATGGTTTATTGATATATAATATATTACAATATGTTCTACAATTATCATAAGTTATATTATGGATCACTAGATTATAGATTACCTACTAACTCCTACTAAAAAATATTGTGCATGGCCATTGCTCCTGCTATAAGGAGAATTCCTTTATATGGAATAAATAAATATATATATATATATATATATATATATATATATATATATATTAAATTTATTGTGTTTATTTATCTTATGTATACACAGGGTGGAATGCTACTCGTGCGACAAACTTCACCAGTAGATTCTCCACCATAAAATGAATAAAAAAGTTCATATTGACCATGGTCCGATTCTCAACCATTTCGGAATAATTTCGCTTTTTATCGATTTTGAAAGATATCACGATCTGGCATTGGAAAACCGTGATATCTTTAAATCTGAAAATTTCTCCGAAAAGCTGATAGTACCGTTCAAATCTACATTAATTGTTCAATAGTAAAATGGCCATTTCAAAAAATTTGGGACAATTTTTCGTGTTTTATTTCAGCCAGAACAACAAAATAAGTGAAAATTTTTATAAATCGCAAAGTGTTTAACATAATCCAGAGTTTCTAATTTTAGTTTCAGAAGGCAGCAAATTTGAGGGAAAATACTTCATTTAATAACGCTTCTAGAACTCTTCTAGAGGAGTGAGGAGACGCACTGAAGTGACAAACATAGACAATTTGAGAGCAAGGATCTTCCCCGCTGCTAAAAAACTTCGACGTGTTCTCACTTTTGGTGTGACAGTTGGGAGTATGAGAAAACGGGCACGTTGGTGTATTGCAGAGAGCGGCTTCCAATTTGATCATAAATAAAATGACTAAAAATAAATTTATATTAAAGATATTGGTGAGTTGTATTTGTTTTTTTCAAATTTAAAATGTAAATTCTCAAACATTAACAATCCTTAAACCATAATTTTTCTCATTTTCTCATCCATATCTTGGTCTTAGAAACACCAAATTAAAAAATGAAGAGTGCGTTAGAAGCGTTATTAAATGAAGTATTTTCCCTCAAATTTGCTGCCTTCTGAAACTAAAATTAGAAACTCTGGATTATGTTAAACACTTTGCGATTTATAAAAATTTTCACTTATTTTGTTGTTCTGGCTGAAATAATACACGAAACATATTCCCAAAATTTTTGAAATGGCCATTTTACTATTGAACAATTAATGTAGATTTGAACGGTACTATCAGCTTTTCGGAGAAATTTTCAGATTTAAAGATATCACGGTTTTCCAATGCCAGATCGTGATATCTTTCAAAATCGATAAAAAGCGAAATTATTCCGAAATGGTTGAGAATCGGACCATGGTCAATATGAACTTTTTTATTCATTTTATGGTGGAGAATCTACTGGTGAAGTTTGTCGCACGAGTAGCATTCCACCCTGTATATAATTGAATGACTCTCCCCTACTGATGTTTATTTCCGTAAAAAAATATAAATGAAATAGCTTTTATAAAAAAGTTTCATTGGAAACATATAATTAAAATAAATTAGGATTGAAATGAATTTAAAATAAAATTGTTATTAAAAAGTATACCTTTGAAACCTCCGTCAATATTTTTATAAAATATATTTTCCCGAAATGGATTGGACCCTGGCGCACGAGGTCCCACGCATTCCCTATTTCATCTCATTCATCAGTAAAAAATAGTTCATTCTCCTTACTTTTAACAAGTTTATGAAATAATCTTACATACTTTTGATCCCTAAATCAATGGATGTCCTTGTATTAAATTAAAAACTTTAGGAATGAGGTACTGTTATGGGCTAAGATTGTAGGCATTAAAACCTATAATTATAATTTTCTCTTGGAAATTCCAGACATGGCCTAAGTTAGATGCAGATTTGATTGTTATTGCTAATCAATTAACATACAATGCAACAGACCAATTAAAAACATCTGCTATAAATTGATTGTATCTCCACTTACCTCAAACCGTTACGGATATGTTTTGGTTCTTTTTCCTTCATTTTTTAATGTCCTTCAATTAGAAAAAAAGAAGAAAATGAAATAGTGGTTTGATGGGCATTCTATAATAACAAATCTTTGTCAAGTTGTGAACTTGAATATGTTCAACCCAAATATACATCCATCAAAAAGGTTTTTATATGGTGTTTTAAAAAACAGAAATGCATAAAAATATTAACAAAACAGACATGCGCAATAGACCCACATTTCATCTTGCAGATTCAAGAACTTTCTGTGTAACTGGTATGTATGTAACATGGTGACATAGCAATTGAATCGATCCCGAAAAGAAACCCGACATGTCAACAAATTCAAATTATTCGAAAAATAAAAAAAAAAAAAAAAGTTTCTACTTTTGCATTAAGAGATTTCTCTAACTTAAGTATAAATGTACAAGTTTGATATGGGCAAGATTCAAATTTATGATCCTTCATTCATATAAAAAAAAAGTAAGTGGTGAAAGGTAGGTACTCTATGGAGAAATATTATGAAATCGGTGGGCGAGCAGATGATCGTTTAATTTGGTAGACTTACAGTCGTATTCTTACCGTAGACTCACATGATATTCTTGGAAATCGCCATTTTTCTATTCCGCCTCCCCTGGGATATTTTGGAGTCTACTCGTTCATTTTATCGTTAATTTCACTTAAGAAGAAATAAACTGAGTGAAAACAGGCCTGAATTGGTGATATCTCTGCAGTCAAACGCCATGAGAGCTGTCTCGTCAGGTGATGACTCACGGGGGGTAGCTTCTTTACAGATGGGCCGCGGCAGGCTCCGAAGATCTAACACTTTTCTTCTTTTCGCAGTTGTTTGGAGTTCCGTCTACTTCCCGGAAAAAAGAAAGGAAGGTAAAATTATACAATTCCGACATAAGACAATATTTTGGATTTTTTCTCCCAATGTTAATTCTTTTCTGGTCATTAATTCTGGTATGATATCGAAAATAAAAAATCCGGCGCGATGTGCTCAACACACAACTTTCACTTACGAACTTACTTAGATTAGAAATTGACGTGTTTCCACAATATGTAAACGCCATTCCTCAACTTCACACATTTTCCCCCATTTATATGCTTATGTTTGTATACCTCCATAAGTTACAGAGTATTTGTATTGCGAAACCTGAAAATGCTCAGTACTTTTCGATTCATTATTGCTTATTTCTTTTTCTAAGGGACCTAATTTCATCAACAGTCAAGTTTCTTTTACTGCTTGGTTTTTGTTTTTTGTTTTTTTTTACTGCGAGTTGCTGTTTGTAAATATATCGTGAAAGTGAATCGATAGAAGGTGTATTGACGTCTCGTAGTAAAATTTGTCTCATGTTTTTCCGGAAACTGAGAACGATTACTATTCCTCTAAAATCACTTCATATTGCATACAGAAATCTATTATGGAACTCGAAAACGTTTCTAAGCTAAAATATAGTTAATTAGAGATTATCTTATACCATATTTTTTCACACTTTAATGCTTTAAATAATTTGAGCATCGCGTATTTTCTCAATTTTTTTTATTTTTGGTATAAGTTTTTATTTTCATCAGTGATGATACAATATATTAAAGTTTGGCTGTCACATCGCGGGCATATACATACATCAAACTCCCAGTTTAGTCAAAATAGTTACAGCCTTTTTTGAGTAAATAAAAAAAACACTTCCATACTAATAGAGGCCATAATAATAGGTATTAAAAGGCTTCTACAAAATATAAAATATGAGTGATATAAATTATATAGAAGTGAATGGGTTAGGTTATATTATTTTATGGGCACACAACATCTGAGGTCTTTTGGGCCCTTTAGCCATTCAAAAATTTATAAACACACACACACATGCGTACATGTGTATACAGTTTTAACTCATTTATTCATCTGTTTGTTTATTTAGTAGTGCACAGAAGCGCGCACAGAAGCGGAAGTCCTGGGATGAGTTTATTGTCGAGGAATCATCGAAGAACCCGTGGGGTATTCCTTACAGGGTGGCCCTAGGTAAGCTTCAACCATTGCAGATAATTGCTGCTTTGAAACTAGGTGACACTCAGGCCACAACCTTGGAAGAAATGGCTCACATATTTATCGAATCGACCTATTCCAGAGATGACCCGTCCCATGATGATGCAGAGGATTCATTTATAAGGCGCGCAATTGAATACCCTCCTGGAACAGACTTGTGCCCACCTTGGGACATTTACGATCTCCGTGATGCCGTGGATAGGCAAAAAATTGGCCGCGCTCCAGGCCATGATGCAATTGACGCGGCGATTTTGCACAATAGTTTCCCCTACATCGAGAGTAAATTGCTTCGAATATGTAATGATTGTTTAGATAGGAGATACTTTCCAAAGCAGTGGAAAGTCGCCGATTTGAGACTCCTCTACAAGGGAGGGGACAGGGATAGGCAGCTTCCTAAGTCGTATAGACCAATATGTCTCCTCCCTGTGATGAGTAAGGTCCTGGAGACTCTAATGGCATCAAGCTTACGGCCAGTGGACTCAAGCTCAACAGGACTTCCAGAGGAACTTCGAATAAGAATTGGGAATGAGCCAAACAAGTGGAAAAAGATAATTCGGGAGGACACGATAGAAAAGTGGAGCTTGCGGTGGATAGCAACCCCGAACGGGAATACTCTGAAAAAATATTTTCCCTCTGTAAAATCGCGGCTATCCGCTAGGTGGGTCCTCCCGGACTATTGGGTTTCCCAATTCCTTACTGGTCATGGAGGATTTCGTGCGAAACTCCACAGTCTTGGCGTGGATGTTGAGCCTCTATGCGTAGCATGTGGTGTTCCCGAAACTGTAGAACACGTGATCACGTCCTGCACCGCGTTTGAGGCGATAAGGGCCAAACTGATACGATCCTTAGGGGTCTACAGCCTCACTGAAGAAGAATTTCCTCAATTGGTTACTGAGGACAACTTTCCTAAGTTTAAATGTTTCATTAATGAATGGAAAACGATCGTGGGGCCTGCACACTTTAACATAGGAGCCCGAGGAAGAAGACGAGGGCAGCCACCGGGAAGACCACCGGAAGATGAAGTCCGCCCTGGGCAGGTGGTGATGGGGTGATAGAGGAAGAAGTGCAGAGAAGAAACAGAAGAGAACCATGGCATCAGCGATGCTAAGCGTTTTAGCTTAGTGCCACTGTTGCCAAAACCCGTATGTCCATTAGGCCAGGTAGGGATGTAAATAAATAAAATAAAAATGTTTATTTAGTAGTCTTTTCGTATTTCACTGCTATATTTTGGTAAACAAGTTTTTTTTCTTTAGAAATTCGATTATTATCGCGATATTATTATGGTTGTCGCCCAATATTATTTGGAGTTTTCTTTCTATCATACGATTTTGAAAGAAGCTGTCGTATAGTGGGCATTTTTCTAAGATGTGATATATTGAAATCTGCTCATTGCAATTTCCACATGTCGGTGGTGTACTGTTATCAATGAGGAAACCGTGTGAGTCTTGTGTGCCCAATTCTCATTCTGTTGATTACAACCTCCTCTCTTCTATTGTTTCTACAGGAGCTTTTCCACATTTTCGTATCTTTTTTAATGTTTTTTAATTTATTGGGTCCCTCAACATTGTCCCAGAGCTGATTCCACATCATCCTGGCTTGGGATTTCAGATAACTACTGCTATAAGATGAGGTAAAGACATTGGTTACCTCCATTGAAGATAGTGCTGCATCCTTGGCCGCTATGTCAGCTGCTTCATTCCCCTTAATCCTCACGTGCGATGGTGTCCAGACGATAATCACATTCTTGCTTAAGCCATTGTTCATAGATTAATATGCCTGAATTCTTCTTACTATGGGATTTTTAGAGAATAGGTCTGTAATTGCCATTATATCAGGGAATCCGTGCATAAGACGAAGTCTCGACAATGTTATTGCAAAGTCTCGCTGCAATATGTGGTACAAGGCTGCACTCAAAGCGTAGCATTCAGCTGTGTAGTTACTTGTGAAGGGTGGAAGCTTATATTTAATTTCACAGTTTCTGGTTACAACGGAGCATCCTACATTAGAGTTTAATTTACGATTAGATCCATCTGTATAAAGAAATGTACAATTTTTAAATTTATCTTTAGTTTTTTGTTTATTCTGTTCTATAGATCAATTCTGAATTATTATTTTTCCTGTTTGGTGAGCGTGAGGTCTATTTTCGGCATTTTTAAAGTCTATGGTGGGTAGGTAAATTCTTCAGGTGTGATATCTAGGTTTCGGATTTCCTCGATGTATCTTCGTGCTCTAACTCCGAGAGGTGCGGGGAGTCTTCGGTTTGCATTGAATCTTCGAGTTTTCGGTTGGAAGATAGGTTTCCAGGATGGATTGTTTTGGTTGAACTTTAACCTTCTTAAAAGCTTCTAGCTCTTATCTTAGAAGAAAAGCTTCTACATATAAACTATTAACGGGACTTGTTCTGAATGCTCCTGTAGCTAAACGAATACCTGCGTGGTGCACAGAATCTAAAGAGGAAATCTCGATTTGATATTAGCTGATGAATACAGGATGCTGCCGTAATCTAATTTAGATCTTATGAGACAGGTGTAAACTTTAAGCATGCTGGATCTATCAGCACCCCATGAACAGCCAGCTACAACCTTAAGTATATTGAGTCTTTTTTGGGATTCATCCTTTAGCCATTTGATGTGATATTTCCAATCTAGCATACTATTTAATATTAATCCCAGAAATTTAATATTTTGTACGAAATTGAGATATGTACTATTGTAAGTCAGCTGTGGAGGAGGGGTTGGCGATATGAGCTTTGAAAAGATAATACTTTTTTTTTTCTAATGAAAAACGTAATCCAGTTTGGGCGGACCATAGTTCTAGATTATTTAGGCATTTCTGGATTGTTGCTTTCATTCTGTTCTTGTCTTTAAAGGTAAGTAATATTGCTAAATCATCCATAAATAAAAATGTTTTGAGCGGTTTCGGTACGAAATTGGTCACATTATTAATGGCTATGGCAAAAAGAACACAACTAAGGACGCTTCCCTGGGGTATTCCATTCCTCATTTTCCTTACTAATGATAAATGATTACCTACCCTGACTTGAAAGTTTCGATCTCGCAGAAAATTTGCAATAAATATGAGTAGTCGACCTTTTAAACCCTATTCGTGGAATTGTTGAATGATTAGTGAAGGGTTTAAGTTGTTATAAGCTTTTTTTATGTCGAAATATATTCCTAGGCTTTCCTTCTTGTCAGCAAAACTATTCAATATCTCGTACTCCATCGTTACAAGGTGATCCATCGTAGAGCGTCTTGTTGGGAATCCACATTTCGCGTTCGACAATAGATTATTTGATTCTAATATCCACATCAGCCTTTTAAACACCTTTTATATAAATATCTTTTCTAATAGCTTGCATATGCAACTTGTAAGGGAGTTGGAAGGGTCAAGCTTATTTTTTCCTGGTTTCAAAATCGGCATTATAATTGACCTACTCCAAATATCAGGAAAATCTCCTGTGCACCATACATGGTTATAGAGGGTTAGAAGTGCATCCTGTGCCGGCATAGGGAGATTTTTTAACATGGTGTTATGGATCACATCGACTCCCGTTGACGAAAGTTTCAGCTCTTTTATATTGGCAATTAGTTCTGCTTTCGTAAGTGGAAGGTCGTATGCTTTTTCAGATTGAGTGTCAGTTGTACCAATGTCCAGGTTTTCTAAACTTAGCTGTGGTATTTGGGTACGGTATACACTTGAATAATACTCTGCGAAGTACTCTGCCAAAATAAGTGGGTCTTCCTCCACTTGATCGTTAATTAAAAGCATTGGATGGTAGTCAACAAATTTTCCTGAAATACTTTGAATCTTCTTCCAAAATAACTGAGGTTTTAATAACTCTACGGGATATCGAACGCTGTTTTTTATATTCTATTAGATTGGTAGAAGTTGGTTCCTTTTGAAAGATTTTGAGGGCTCATTTTTTTGATCGTTTTTTTGCATTCTTTGTCGTACCACGGAATTCGTTTTTTATTATTAATATAACTACAAGTTTTTTGGGGTTGTGGTTTCGGCTGCTTTCAAAATGGTTGAAGTGATAAGTTTGTTTTCTTCCAACTTTCCATTTTAGATGTGTATATATGGTCGGGGAGCACCAAGTGAGGTCTATGGATGAAAAAGTATTATAGGCTGGGCTTAGATACGTGGGATGTCCGGTATTCAGAATATTAAAATCTAAATCATCTATTATACGCCTAATAGTATTTCCTCGTCTAGAGCAATATGTAGAACCCCAGGAGGTATGATGGGCGTTGACATCACTCATTACGATGAAGGAATATTATTAAGCAAATTATGCAACTCCATTTCAAATACATCGTGAGGAGGTAAATATATATTGGTAAGATAGGTTGGGAAATGAAGGGAAACCTTGACAAGTATGGCTTGAAGGGAAGTATTAATGGGTATTAACTCAGAAACTACATTTTTGTGCACAGCAATCATAACACCACCACATGCTCTGTTTCTATTCTCGAAATCTTTTCTATAAACGTTATATTCTTTAAGATTACAAGTTTTTTGGGGGAGCAATTTACTTTCTTGTAAGATTATTGCGATTGGAGGATATTTATTTATTAAAAGTTTCAATTCTTCATATTTTCCAGTTATACCGTTACAGTTCCACTGAATTATATTGGTTAAGAAATTCATTTTTTAATAAAGAGTTTAATAAATACGTTTATATATGTAAATAAAGGCATAACAAAAAAATCAATATAATTAATTGAAAAAAAGAAAAGAAGAAAGATAAATATATATGCATTCATTCATAAAATGGTAAAAAGTATTAATAATAAGATACTAGATCATAATTTAATCAGTTTGCATTCTCTCTTTGCTTTGTTTTCGATTAGGAGATTTATTTCTAGATCTACTCCTAAGTCGTCTTACCTTGACTAATGTCCACTCGCCCTGTTCCTCTGGGTGAACGAGGGGAGTGTTTACATCCTGGGATGTAGGTTTTTCTGAAGCTGCAGTCTTCGGATTTGAGGAAGGCTGGCTGGTTTTCCAGCCGAGGATGGTGGTGTTGGGGGAGAATTCGAAAAATCAGGAGGAGATGAATTTGATGGAATAGAGATGTGAGGAGCGGGGATAG
The DNA here is from genome assembly GCA_911387785.2 of Aelia acuminata. Lineage (NCBI taxonomy): Eukaryota > Metazoa > Arthropoda > Insecta > Hemiptera > Pentatomidae > Aelia > Aelia acuminata. The sequence continues at coordinate 58,576,498 of OU426980.1, read as the reverse complement.
GCGGTGGTGGGGGAGGAAGGGTGGGGGAATCGCCTTTTTCAGTACTCGAACAGCTAGCAATAGCCAAAGGCGCTTTACTTATTACAGGCTCTAAAGGTTTTTTTTAAAAATAAAATTGTTAACATTAAAATCGTCTGTCTGAACACTAACATTTATTTTATTTTTCACGATATTAGAAAATGAAATTGGAGTTGTTAACGGATGTAATTGCTCATATTTCTTTTTGGTAGCTACATAGGTTATTTTTTCAGCCTCTTGAATACCTTTTATATCTTTTCCTTTTATAAATACCGGACAATTTTTTGAAAACGAGTCATGTTGACACGAGCAATTAACACATTTTGAGGGGCTCTTACATTCTATTCCTTCATGCTTTGTGTTACCACAATGTCTACGTAAAGGCTCCTTTTTGCAAGTATTTTTTGTGTTCCCAAACTTATGGCAAATATAATATCTGACAGGGTGAGAAATGAATTGCCTAACGGTAAGGTTATAGAATCCTATTTTAATGTCACTCGGTATTGTTGGATTATTAAAGGTTAAAAGGTAATTATGGCTATCCCTCTTCTCGTTATTTCTAAAATAGGTTAATCTTTTAACATCGAAAACATTTTGCGATTTTAATTCTTCTTTTATTTCATCTATTGAGCAATAACTTAAATCCGGACACCAAATTATTCCTTTACTTAAAGTTAGTTGGCCATGCGGCTCTATTTTAACAGGAGAATTGTTTAGTAATTGTTTACATCTAAGAAGCCTTACAGATTGTGTTTCTGTAAAAACTTCTACTAAAAGCGTACCATCTCTCAGTATTTTAATAATTTTAAGTTCTCCGACTAAGCTTTTTAAACTTTTGTGAATTAAAAAGGGCGACACTTTCTTGAAATCAAATGGATTCCCTTCATCATCAGTGCCTAACCTTTTTATTATTAAAAACTTTATGGAATTATTTTTTTTAGAATCAATATTGTCCATTAATGAACCTTTAATTCTACCTTTAATCCTCTTTAACGGAGGAGAATCTGCCATTTTAAGCAGTAAAATAGATCAAAAATAAAATGAAACAAAATACGATAACTTCTAATATATATGACACAAAAAATATATATATTTAAAAAACAGTAAAAGAAGTGTAAAGAAAAAAAAATATGGAGTAATAATAAAGTTTGACTTATCGGTCGATGCTTAATCCCCGGGAGCTCAAACAGCCAATGTGCTCACTGCACCAGGTATAAACACAAACTCCTAGAAGTGAATGGTATGTTTAAATAACTGTCTAGAAAAGAATAAACAGAAAGTAAAAACATGTTTCGTTGAATTTGTTAATTTCGCAATACTTTGTAAGGGCAAGTTTTCTTTAAGGGTCTTCAACTAAAACGATTTATTACGGTATAACGCTTTGTTGTCGTTATAGCGCCATTTTCAAACATTTTATTGAATATAGAAGCAATGCAACTGTGATCAAGAACAAATATTTAAAAATTAATGCAAAATATAAAAAAATTTGTTCAAAAAAGAAAGTTGAGTTCTTAAATAGCATAACTGCAAAATTTAATAAATATAAAGATTCTCGTGAATTTTGGGAATTGGTAAATACTTTGAAGGGTAAAAAACGATTGATGAACCCCTCTATAACTGCTGAGAAATGGACCCAGTATTTTAAAAACTTATATGGTAATGCACCGACCGCGGAAATGAACATCGACACGCCGATAGTTCTTAATTCATACTTAGATGACGAATTTAGCCTTACGGAATTCCGATTTGTTTTAAATAAACTAAAAGCAAATAAAGCACCGGGTATCGATAGAGACCCGAATGAATTTTATAAAGAAGCCCCAGAAAATTTTTTAAGCATATTTTTGAAAATCTTTAATGTCTATTATCAAACCGGAAAACGAATAAAGGATTTCGGGACCTCTATTTTGTACCCACTGTTTAAGAAGGGCTGTACATCGGATCGAGGCAATTATAGGGCCATATCATTTATAAACGCGGTAGAGAAGCTGTACACAGGACTCCTGACTGAGAGGCTGAATAATTGGGTAGAGGAAAACAAGATATTAGATGAAAGTCAGGCAGGCTTTAGGAGAGGTTATGGAACTTGCGATAATATATTTGTTTTAATGAATTTAGTGCAGCAATCCGTATACGCTAGGAATAAAAAAGTTTAAACAATGTTTGTCGACCTTAAATCAGCTTTCGACACTATCAATCGTTCAGCATTAATGTACAAGCTTGAGAGAATGGGCGTTTCTTCGAAGTTCCTAACGGCTTTAAAAAATATATATACTGACACAAACGCGGTTGTTTGGACACAAAAAGGAATAACTAAACCCTTTTCGACCACTATAGGCCTAAGACAAGGTTGCACACTGAGCCCAATTCTGTTTTCACTATTCATAAATGATTTAGGAAAAGAAATAGGAGGGGGAATAAAAGTTGGCCACACTATAGTAAACGTGTTAATGTTTGCGGATGATATAGTTATGATCTCAGACACACCAACCAGGCTTGCAGATATGATAGCGAAACTGGAAGAGTATCTGGTTAAATGGGGTTTGATATTAAACATAAACAAAACAAAAATAATGATATTTAAAAAGGCAAAAGGAAAGGCAGAGTTGATGGTATCCGTCTCAGCCGCTGAATATCATTCGCTGTACAAAGAATTAGACTTTAAAGTTAGTTACATTAATAATGAGCATAGTATGGACTTAATCCAAACAATATTTAAAACAAGAGGTGAATTGTATAACTTCAATAGCAAACCTTGGTTGGAGGGCATTGTTTATACATGCTCCATGTGTAATTTAAATGAGGATGAAGATACATATCACATAGTAGCCATGTGCCCTATCTTCAATTCTTATAGAAATAAATATTTTGGCTCTATTCAGCTAAGTAAGCATCAAATTATAGATTTTTTAAATGGGAAGGATTGGCACAGGCTATATGGGTTTATGAAAGGTGTTTTAAGGTACAGAAAAATTTTAATTGCAGAATTTAATTTTAATTAAAATTTAGATTCATAATAGACTAACAGATGTGTAAATTGTATTAAGTATCTTTTTTATGTTTATTGAAGGCCTTTATTTTTTATTTAGAGTTTTTTAAGTTTGTTTTATTATTTAATTCTAACCTAAGATGTTTATAGAGGCAACTCCTGGCAGACGGTATTAACCATTGTCATAGTGTGTTTTTATTGTAATATATTACTTTGTATAGCTTTACTATATAATAAAACATGATTATCTATCTATCTATCTATCTATCTATTGAATATAGAATGTAAGGTGCGATAGTAGTGGTTTAAAACAGCATTGAAAATAGTCATCAAGAATTAATTTGGGTTTTTTCTGTGTGTGTGTGTGTTTTTGTTTATATTGATATAAGTACTAAATATATTCCTGAAAAATATAAACTAGCTGACAAAAAAGAAAAAACGGACACGCTACTTTCTTCTCCATGGTTCTAGTAAATTTGTTTTTTATTTTAATGCGTAGTGCGATCTGATTCCCTCACAAGCTATTTAAACTAAATTCCCCCATAAACAAATACTTTTCAATGATAAAAATGTGGAAATAATTCATAAAATTAAAAAAAAAAATATCACAACCCTTACTTATTCTATTTCATCAAGTTTTCTAACGCGAGGTGGCTTCTTCAAACACCCCCCTATTGTTAAAATGCACATAAACCTATGTACTTAAAGTTGAGGACAGATAGGTCTGTTGTGAATGAGGGCTCCAAACAACGGCCTTATCCCCAGCCCGATTATTCCTAGGATTAATTGGCTCTACGAACCCATAGCTTTCTTTTATTGATAATCAATTCTAAATAATTTTGTTAAAATTTATTTCATGAGATTACAATATTTACATATTTATAAAACTGTGGATGTAAAAAAAAAAAAATAGAGGGAAATGAAAATGCTTTCTAGATAATTAGAAATGTTTTCTAAAACTTCCATGTTTTCTAAAATTCGTCATTCATGATATATAAGATATTTCACTTATATACCAACTTTTGAAAACTGTGTTTTCAGGTACATTAAAGAAAAAAATACATTAATTGTTTGAAATTTATTATCAATGCCTTTATAAAATTGTAGTTAAATTATATCCCAGAGCCCACTAGCGGGTTTTTCTTTTTTCACTCAACTATTTCTTCTGGACATAAAATGTTACAAAAAATTTTCAATTCGAGTTTGACATTAATCTTGAATGTGTTTCTGACAACTACTAATTTTAAAGGATTTTTTATTAAATAATTTAGGTGTAAAACAGGGTGAACAAATATTAATGGACTCCAAGAGCCCCCCTTGGTAATCCTAGTATTAACCGTAAAGAGATGTGTTTATAATTGCAAAGTGCAGGTAAAATGGTTCACTTCTGCAAATGTGAGCCCACTGAGGTGAAAAAAAGGATCCCTAAAAGGACTTGATGGAAGAATTGTGTAATAGGGTCACGTTTTACACTCCTATATCCATCTCAATTAATGTCCCACCTCCGTTTGGAATACTTATTTTAGAAACGATACTTTTCCTTGTAGTGTCATCCTTTATTACAATTTATTGTTGCTTACAGGCTCCCCTTTCCCATTGAATTCAGAGTACTTATTAAGAGAGTTGAATGCCTTTCTCTTTTTTAAGCTTGTAAAAAAAGAAAACAATTTTCACCTCCCCTTTTATTCCGACTACTTACCATCCCATTGAAATCGAGAAAAATATCGAAATACTTACATAGGGTAAACCATACAGTTATTGACACCCTTAAGACTAAATTTCTGTGGTGAAATTAAAAAAGAAATACTTTTTATGAAGGGATTAAATTGAAAACTCCTATAGCTCCTCTTTATTTATCCTTATAAAGACTCAAGATGTTTTTTTGGGTCAAAAGTTCAATAGTTTTACCATATGGCAATATTTATGGAAAAAAGTTCAAAAACTAGTTATTGACACCCTGTGGATGGGTTATTGGCAACACAGTTATTGACACCCCCTGTCACCATAAATTTAATTTTTTTTAAATAACATTGTAAAGAAATAACACCACTTACACATATTAAACTTTAATGTAATATAAAAAGCAATTAAAATATTCAACCTCTTTATTTAACATTATAAATGAAACTACTTTAACACAAACAAATATATTATAAATTTCGGTAGGTATATATAACGTAAAATAAAATAATTAATTTACATGGATTAATTAATTTACTTACTCATTCATATCTTCATCTTCATTTATATATGGATCAGACTCCACGATGTAACACGCAGGACAAACAAATTCATCAGACTCGTCACTTTCAGGGAAATGGTCATATCCTTTTAAACACTCTGTGTGGTAGACCTTATTGCATAATCCTTATTGTAGGATGAAAATGCTTTCAGGATGAAGCATTTATAAATTAATCCTCATCTCCTAATATGTGTTGGACGTTCTTGAACCACTTCCTAACATTGTCTTCAGAAACACAAGCGTTGGTACCAGACTGGTACACCCTAGGAAGTCCTCTCTGCTGTAGAGGGGTGCCGTAAAAAAGCCTTATACCAGACATCACCAGGACAATTATCTTTAAAGAGTGTGCTCGTATTTTTTAATTCAATAACTTCTTTTACTAATAGTAAATTGTTGGAATCCCTCTTTCGCACATTTTTCTATCTATGCAGCTAGAGTAAGCTCATCTTTATCTGAAAGCATCGGCCGTGGTTCAAACGATGATTTAACAAATTTATCACTTAATCTGAAGTTGCCCGAGGAACCCTAAATCTTTTGTATCCTGATTTGATAGGAAAGCCATCCTTTATGGCCTATAGAGGCATCCTCTAAATCCTTCTGGGTATAACTGTGTATATATGTTCTTAGGCATACTAGTTGTACATGCACACACAAAAAAAAGAATTTACTAGTAGGAACTGACAGTGTCAATAACTAGTCATTGAACCCAAAAACTGGTAATTGACACCCCATGTCAATAACTAGTTACACTAGAATTAAAGTTAAAAAAACATTACAGATTTATCAGGAAGATTAAACTATCAAAATTAAAACAAAGGCATCAATATTTAAAAAAAAAATCAAAATTTAGTTATTGACATGGAGTGTCAATAATAGAATACATTGAAAAAAAATGATCAGTTATTGTCACCCATGAATAATAATATTTAAATTGATTATTTTAATTAAAAATCACTCCAGACACTTCAATTATAGATTAGCAAATAAAATAAACTAATTACCTTTATTGAAAAAAATGTAGGAAGGGAATAGGAACAAAACTATTGGATGAGAATCCTTATAGAAATCAGAAGCTTGTAGCCATTGACAGGCTACCAACTGAATTCATGAAGGTATTAATTGTAAAATCTTCCCTGCGATTAGTTTGCTAAATACTTACCATATAGATGACTTAGAGGACCCTTCAAACATTAGATTCATGTATATCTTAAAATAAAATTAGGACTTGTTTACTTATTTCTATGAGTTAAAGTTAGGGGTGTCAATAACTGTACTGGGTGTCAATAACTGTCTGGTTTACCCTATGCAATATGCAATTGCAAATGAATTACATATGCAAATGAATCGCATATTTTGTAATTCTGTAGTGCTGTATAAATATAATTATTTAATGGGTGTAAATAACGCTTCATAAAGTTGATAATGAACTAATATAAATTAAATCTGTGTGATTTCTTTTTTTTATGGCCTGTGCCCTTGTAATATTTACATATTTTGAAAGAGCCAAAGAGTACTCTGATTTTATTTTCGTCATTATGAGTACTCTGATTTTATTTTCGTCATTATGAGTACTCTGATTTTATTTTCGTCATTATGAGTTTAGCCAGAAACTAATGAGTGTTGTTGCCAAGAAAAGCATTAAATTAAAATCAATTTCTCCACATGTAAATTTTTTTTTTTTTTTTGTCTAAAGGCCTCCATTGAAGCCCTATGCTCCCCAGATGTGAATTTGTCCACTGCATTAATTGCTCCATCAGAAATATTCTATTTTTGAAAGTTTTAAAATTTAGGGGATTCGGTTTTCACTAAATTTCAAAACATTCACTTGTAAGTACCAGCAACTTTAAAAACGTATTTAAAAAAAACAATGTCTTTTAATAAATTTATCAGGTGGAGGAAGAAATTTTGAGGAGATAAAATTTCCAGATAAGATTAAGAAGTGATGCCGCAAAATAAACTTATTCTTCAGAATTATCGCTTCCACCAGTGAATTTATAATAATGTAGTCATAATTTTTTTTTTTTTTTTTTTTTTTAGGGACATACATATAAAAAATACATAAATACATATATGCATTTTTTTTATTTATTTTTTTTTTTTTTGTGAAATCGGTGTTGGAAAAGCGCCAGCTCCGATGGTTTGGGCATGTCTGTACAATGGGAGAAGACAGAATGCCAAGAAAATGTATGGAGGCGAGGCCGACTGGGTCTAGAAAGAGGGAAAACCAAAAATTCGAATATTACTTCGAATCTTAAACATGAAACATCAGTTTAAGCTATAACTAAAAAATTTTAAAGTTTTGATAGGAGCAGATATAGCAAATCCTTTTTTTAACTTTGAAATTTAGGTTTTGTTCTGAACAATGTTTGGGTTTGTGAGTGATTAACATGAAATGAATAATATTTTAGTAAGGAACCAACGATACATTTAACATTAACACCACAACCAATAGGCCTGTGAAATTCACTGGATTATAATTTATACATTGTCATTTAGCGTTTATTGGATTCTCCATCTGTCTTTAGAAGTTTGAACGTTTTCATGGCTCATAACTGAGATCTAATCCGTCATCTTTAAGCTTCAGCATCTTAGAATAACGAAAAAAAAAAAAATAATAATCATGTTCAGAGCGTCCTACGGAAGAATAACCTAGTAATTGTAAGAATTACGAGTTGATCCTTCCTCTAGTTCGCGGGAGATAATCTTGTTAAGTTGCAAATATTTTAAGCCATTGCATTATTTTTACTACGCTACCTTCCGACTTATTTCATCCTTAATCTCAACGTAAAAAAGTTTATTATCCCATTTTAATATATCAGCATTTACTTGTAGACGTGGGCTGAACCACAGTGTGGGCTGCCCCATAGTCGAGGCTAATAATCGCTTCCTCGAAATCAATTACACAAATTTAAATATGCTAAATTAATTAAATATAATTATGTATAAAGCAGGTACTTAGTAAAAAATTTACAGGCGAGGAGCATGTTAAGTATTTCTAATACCTTTAACCAGAAATGACAGGACAAAAAAAAAAAAACAGCTCTATATATTTTATAGCCAACAATCTGTTAACCTTTACCTAAAAATATGAATGATTAAACTTTTTTACTTATTAAAAGTTTTTTTTTGTATTCGTATACAACACTTCGCATTCGTGATAATTTTTATTTAATGCTCGCACGATGATGCTGTTAGTCCGGGATCTGGCGTTACAAAAAGTATGTGATTTGAAGAAAGTTTTTGATATTATAGGCTGAAAATATTCATTTCATATACCACAAATTTGAAATTATACCACCTCAGATCGGTTGCCGTACAATTTTATATTTAGTTTTTAAATAAAATTTTACGACTGCAATTTAAAAAGGGCCACATCAACTCAGAAATATTACGCATAAATGTTGTAGAACATCAAATTCTGTGAAAAATGAATTCCTTAATTTTAAAATTAGCACACTCCTGTGTCGAGAAACTATTATACTATAATATATATATACTATACTCTATATAATATATACTATACTATATATAATTATATACTATTATATTATACTATAGTATACTGCATATACTATTCCAAATAAAATTTGAACATCAAAGAGCGGTAAATTTTACCATTATGGTTGAAACTCATGTTATCACGCATGTAAGTCGAAAACATTTAATTTAAATAAAAATTGGTACTGTTGGTGTAAACACAGTTGTGGGGCATTAAAGTTAGCATCGACCAAGCACCTGAATTATAAAATTAGTTTACTCCTGCGAATAGATAAAAATGTGAAAGTATTCTTAGCGCGTATTACCTGCTAAGACTTATTTTCTAAATTACGAGTATAAGGGGGTATGATAAAATATTACGTAGAACTAACTGTTAAGGTAATTCGCAAAATTGATCATTAAATTACGCAAATAGAAGGAGGTGGATGATTTGCAGTCGAATAGCGTACTTCATTTTTTTTTATACTTTCTATTTTATTTCATTTTTTCATTTATTTAAAATAAATTGAAAAAAATAAATAAAATATGAGAAATTTTATTTCTCAATGAAATGAGAAATTAATGAAAGAATATAATAAGATAAAATATAAGAATAAGTGTTGCTAATCATAAGTTTTAGAAATTAAATGAAGATAAATAAATTAAATAGTATTTTAATTTCTCAAAATTATTATTATCAGTACTTATTTTTATATGCTTTTACTTCCTTTCATTTTATTTTATGTACTTATTTATACTACTTTTAGGAATCCATTTAGTTTTCTATATTAATCTTTACTGTTAATGTATATGTCGTGCCACGCTTATGAACATCCTACCCATTAAACATTACTTTTTTTTTCTTACACTAATAAATTTTAATTAAAAACAAAATTAAACTCTTTGTTTCTTATATATTTGATTTTGTTTCAACTTCGAGATCCATATCTTTTTAAGCCTTTCTTATCTGTATAAAGATTAAATTCGTTGATGACCTGGGAGTTCTAACCCTAAAAACCCAAACAAACTAAATTATTTATAGAATAGGTAAGTAAAAATAAGGAAGTTGACCGAAAATTGTATTTCTTGTTATTATTTTAGTGAATTAGAATAGAACAATTAGCCGCTGGACTAGGGTTTTGTCTTACAGTTGGGATTTTTTTTCTGTTCCTAATACCCAGCAGGTATAAAGGAGAGCCGCCGACAGGAGCTCCAACCGAATAAGATTTCTTCCCTGTTGGAATTTTTTAACAGCCCTTAAACCAGAGATAAAATTGAGCGATGGACCTCATTACGAGATACCGAAAATATTTCCCTTACGTAAAAAAAAGTATTTAAAGAGGTGTTTAAGATATAATTTAGATTGCCTTGACACCGAAGTCGGTATGAAAAAAACAAAAAAAAAAAAAAAAAAAACAAGTGCGACCTTATTCCCTGTTATTCTATCAATTAAAAAACCCTTTAGGTGGATTGCTTAGAACGAGAAGCGATAAACTACGCTTTCTCTAAACCGTTCCAGAAAGCGATTGTTAAATGGAAATAACTTCATAAATTTGTATCAACCCTGCTACATTGTAAATGTATTGCTTGTAATAAGGATCTTAAGACTAATCCACTCTAGGGATTACGATTTTACGAGTATACGCGGATTCATTCTCACAATGATAACTTTAATAAATATTTTCTATAATTCTACTTCGCAGCTTAATAAATAAAATAATTGAAAAATAATATATTTGTATTATTTATGTTAAGTTCTTGCTTATAAAATATTATATATATAGAGACCTATGAGACGAAGGGGAGAAAAAAAAGACGCCTCATGTAGTTGAGCCAGGGCTTCAACAAAGCAAGAAAGTAACAATCTAATTTCTAAAGATCTATAAACAGCAGAGCACTAGCGATTTAGACTTCGTTCCAGTGGCAGCGCTGTGAAGTCCCCTCAATGTCCGGGAGCCAGTTGTGTGATCTGCCTTTATTTTGGCCTATCAGTGGGATAACTTTACTAAATTTATTACTCTGTTATATTCGACTTAAATATTTATTTTTTCTGTACTATCTTTTGTTTTCTAACGCTAATGTAAACTATTTCTTATTTTTTTTTTTTATATGGAAAAGATATCTATTGAGCTAAAATTAACAATGGATATCGGGTAATTATTAACGAGCTACTTCTCACCCTACACACGGGGTCAGGATTAACAGAGTATATACCTGTGTATTATATGCTCGTCTCTGTGCATTCACCACGGTATCTTATTGTTTATCTTAGAGATTACAGCCTAAGGACTGACGGGTGAAGAACTACTTGAGATGGTTACGTGCTGGTCTAAGAGTCAGCCTCTCTCGAAATAATTTTTCTTTAATAACATAACCATAGAAGTAGCTGTTAATAAAAATCCAGAATTTTGATTTTCCCCTTTTATTAATACTTACCTCGGGACCGTTAATTCTAGCTCCGATCGCACGGAAACTTCTGACTTATCTGAATGAAGTACGGATAGCTTGTCAAATTAAAACCATCGGTTTATTGAATAGTTAGGACAAATTTTAATATAAAGATCCGATTAAAATGTTCAGGTATTTTGAAGCTATAACTGAAAATATTAATTTTGTTAATTAGTGCCCCGGTCTACTCTATCAAGGTGAAATACATCAATAAATATATGCTTCAATAGTAGACAAGTGACGATCAACGTCCAAAAAGTAGATGGGTAGATAAAATCATTAATAACCTACCAATCTATCTACCCAGCTGCAGTGTACGTGCATGTAAAAAAACAAATTAAATGCATTGCTGGAGAAGAGTCAGTGATAATAAGAATCGTGCAGTATTTCTTGTTTTTTTGGGGGTGGGGGAGGGCGTGAGAGGAGAATAGCTTATTACGGACCGTATTAAACTGAACTCGTTTTAGATGAATAAGAGAGAAAAAAGAGGATTCACTGGATTCCCCTGCGGAACCCCCATCGCTAGCATGCAATAAGGCAGTCAGACCATCGCTTTTTGGCTAATGGACAACTGCATTCATCTCTGATAATGAGCAGTCGGGGCACATCAGGCGCTGCAGGGGAGCGGGGAAGGGAGGCAGCGAAGGGGGGGCTACCGAAGGGGGGGGGGACTCGACTCTACCCCAAAGAGAAAAAGGACAATTTTAATTTATTATTTATTATTTCAAAATAGAATCATTTATACTATTAGCGTATTGCGTCAATTGCTTTTCTACTTTATCTAGAAATCTACAACGGCCAAGTAAGCTTTTGTCTTCAGTTCCAAGTCTTTTGTCGATTTTAATTATAATTAGCCTTTTTGTTTTGTTTCCTATTATTTCATCGATAATTTTCAAATTGATTCATAACGCATTTAGATTAATATTTATTCATTAGTTTAATAGTATATTAGTATTAATAGATTAATAGTATATTATTAATAGTAAATATTGTAGATTAATAGGCTGAATAAATTAAGCTCGCAGGCAATTTTTTTTTTGTTCGGTACCCCTTCCTGGCCATATATGGCATACGGGGGACTGAATAATATAAAATCCTTTCTGTAAACTGTAGAGGCCATCAAATTAAATAAGCAACTTGAAGGCCATTAATGTCACATTTGCTTTTAGGGTTGCTCGATTATTGTTTTTTGATGAATCGAGTTTCTTTAGATCAACTAATTTGTGTACAATCCCTTATTAAAAACATTATAATAATTATCAGCTTAATGTACAACAGGTATTCGTTTAAGTAATTACCAACATATCTTCCTTTTGTCATAACAACTGTTTATTTTCTTATATCATAATATTGTTGACGTTTCGGGGCTGTGTCCCAATTCTCAAAACATAAAGAATTTCTCAATCGTATAATTAATAATCTTTTAATAATTGTTATATTGCTATATCAACGACAGATGCTAAAATACACTGTTAAACATTTTCTACATGTCAGCTCATAATTGTCCTTTTCTAATTGACTAAAAGCTGATGGACTTCGTCCTCTATATTTTCAAACTACCAATTTAATTTGTAATGGCCATTATTTAAATAATTTTATCTGGAGAGAAAATTCTTCAAGGTTCAGATAGGATCTTGGGATCGTTGAAGAGAGATGGATGACAATGTAGGGATACTTGTTGGCATAGTTGGTCAAAGCACTTCAACGACGATGGAGAGCCGGTTTCGAATCCGGTTAATAATATGATCAAATATTATTATTGTAGAATTTTAATCCAAATATATTCCAAAATTTGGGTAGATAGAATCAACAAAAACGTTGCAGAGCTACATGTAACGAACCGGAAACAAAGAGGACTAGCCCAAGAGGTAGAGAAGGTAGGTAAAGGAAGTTAAAAATATACATGGTCTCTAAAGCCAATATAAAAAAAAAAAACCCTAAATAATAGAAATAGTGCTAATACAAATTTTAGCCAATGAAATATCAATTATATTTAGATACACGATAGGCAGTAAAAAGCTAAAGTATGTGTAAATGGCAATACCAATGACTTACCTCTGTAAAAGTTCAGCTAACATTTTTTTAGGACCTTATGGAAGATCCCCTATAAACGAAAAGGAAAACAAGGTAAATTTTAGCAGATTTGATTATATTATTTTGATTTTGACAAAAAAGATCCACAAGGCCAACATGTGCCTCCTCATCTTTAACATTTTCAGCTATGAAGTTTACAATGGAAAAATAGGTATCTATCTCGGACTCAAACGACTACTTGTTTTACATTAAGGTGATAATGATTATAATGTTTTTTAATTGGCGATAGTTTAATACGGGATTTTACTCAGATTAGGTGACCTAAAGAAACTCAATTCATCAAAAAAAAAAAAAAAAATAATCCAGCAACCCTAGAAGCAAATGCTACATTAATGGCCTTCAAGTTGCTTTTTTAATTTGATGGCCTCTACTGTTTACCGCAAGGATCCCATTTTACAATATTCAGTCCTCTGAGGCATAGATTTCATAGTCTTTTGGATCCTCTAAATTCAACACCTTGAAATATCTTGAACGAATCACATTTAAAGGTAGTTAGATAATTTGAAGATAGGCTGAAGAAATAAATCCGCCTCTGGCTCGAAAAGATCTATACTGGGTGTCCCAGACATAGTGAAAAAAAATTGGGTAATACTGCATGCTGAACGGGGTAGAATGGTGCTGAAACGAGTTTCCTATCTCAATCTGTTGAGGAGATAGAGTTTATTTTGTATTTATTTTTAGAATCTTACTTTTTTTTTAAAAAATGGCAGTTTTCTCTACTGGACTTGCCAACTTTTACAACTCTTTACCCCTCATGAATATGGACAAGAGATAAAATACTTAATACTTGTATTAACATTGTACATAAAATATACTTGTATAAAATATATGTATTGTATTAAAATATACATAAAAACTAATACTTGTATTCAATCAAGTAGTTTTTTCTAGTAGGTACGTGAAGCAATCAAGTATTCATTCTCTAGCGTGTTTTTCATCAGAAAAACTTCTTTTAGACGCAAAAGGTGAAGTGCAATTGTATCATAGGTTATACCACTAAAAAGCTAACTAAATTCCGCAGTTTTTAGGTAATTTGACGGCTTCTAGAGTGCTCCAATGAGGAGTTGAGCCATTTTCGAAAACTATTAAAAATTTTATTTTAATAAATGTTTTGTGTTTTGCGCCTTAAAAGGCCAACTTAAAGTGGATGTAAAATAACTAAACCTAACTCATCTTTTAGAAAATTTAATGTTGGTTCTCATAGCGGATTCTGAAGAACGATTACAAGAGGCAGTGGCAGAATAGGAGGCGGAGTTGGAAAGGAAGGGGATGACTATCAATGTCGGAAAGAGCAAAATAATGCATGTAGGCAGGGAACAGGAAGTTGTCGAAATACGATGCAAAGGGGAAGTAATGGAAATGGTGGACGACTACACTTACCTGGGGACAGTGATAAGCAGGAATGGAAGATTGGACCAGGAAATCTCCAATCGGATAAAAAAGACAAATAGTATCTACTATCAACTCAGTAACACCATAATAGGTAAAAGAGAATTAGAGAAAACGTTAAAATGCACATTTTTAAAGCCGTTTATCTGCCTACCCTGTTATACGGTAGTGAAAGTTGGACTCCATTAGAAAAACATCTTAGTCGATTGACAGCTATTGAAATGAAATATCTCCGAAGAGTGGCTGGTCGAACAAGGAGAAATCGAATCAGAAATGAGCGTACAAGAGAAGATCTCGGAGTTGTTCCCCTGAAAGATACTCTTGAAAAAAAAACAACTTCGATGGTTTGGACATCTCTGCCAGATGGACGAGAACCGTGATCCCCGAAAATTCTTCGAATGTGCCCATATGGAAACGACCAAGAGGTCGACCAAGAAGGCAGTGGATAGACCATATTAGCAGAATTGGCCAAAAGCGAAACAAGCCACTAAATGCAATGAAGGCTATGGTACGAGATCGAGAGGCTTGGCAAGCATGGACCGAGGCACCTCCACGCTGAAAAGCACTACAGATGAAGAAGAAGAAGAAGAAGAATGCTGGTTAAGAAATTATCATCTTTTTTGTTTCTACGCTAAACCGAAGTAGAGAAAACTGTCATTTTTCAGAAAAAAAGTTAGATTCTAAAAATAAAAACAAAAATAAAATCTATCTGCTCAACAGATTGAGATAGGAAACTCATTTCTGCACCATTCTATCCCGTTTAGCATGCAGTACTACCCCTTTTTTTTACACTATGTCTGGGACACCCGGTATATCTAAGCAGCCGATTACAAACAGTTCCCAAAAATGTATGCTTAGTAACTTAATTCTTAATAAGATTTATATTTATATATTGTTTATAAACTATAAAGAATACGTATACCTATTATGTACGTACTTTCAAATTATTGTTAAATGCACCAAAGGTAATCGATTTTTTTATATTCGTACTTTCCAAATATTACTGCAAATATCCACAATTCATCAAATTTGGTTTATTTATTTGAAACAAAGAAAATAATATTATACCTTGAACAATTATTCTAACCATTTTTTCTGTTTTTTAATTTTATATATATATATATATATATATATATATATATATATATATATATATATATATATATATATACCTATCAATTACAAATCTTAGATTATAAATACTGATTGGAATTTACCTGGAAGTAAATACATGTAAAAATAATGTCTTCTGAAGAAAATTCCCTTAACAAACTTTTTTAAGTTTTATAATTTTTGGTTTTTAAGAAGATTTTTGGCAGAGAAGACGAATAAAAAAAAAAAATAAATAAAAAAAAAAAAAAAAATGGAGGGTAATTACCATTTCATACAATCTGTGAAATGTATGAGTGCCAGCCAAACTCTATTTGGACGGGGGAGTGTCCACAAATACAAATAAAGATTTCATTTCATTTCATACAATCTTACCTCAACACTATTTAAAAGTTTTCATTAACAAGGACAGGTAACTATGATGAAGAGATGCCCTTTGAAGTATGAGATCGATTAAAGTGGTCCACTGAGGTTATAAAAGTGCAATAATATCCGTTATTATATTATAATAACATAATTTTTTTACAGTGCCATTGTATACCAAGCATTTAATGCGATAATGCGATTATTGTTCATAAATTATGAACCCAAACTGGAACTTTTGATTTGACGTAAAGTAAAAAGTATAGAAATCTTCATTGGAATATAGGAGGATAAAGAGGCGAGTTGTAATTGGATTTCATATCCGCCGCTCGGCGATAATTGTAATAATTTATAAAGTACTGAGTATATAAAGAGGGACTTATTTCAAGCAATTATCCGGCATGAGGCAGACCGCTAAGTAGCCTTCCCCATCCAAGTTTAATACCAGGAATTAAATTAATCTTCATACTGTGAGCTGTCACGGCTCCCATTCGAGAGGAATTAATTACCAATCTAATGCTTCGACTTCTATAACTTATTTAATGCTTTAGGTCAAAACTAATGAAGGTGGAGTTAGACGATCGGATTTTCCATCCTTCCTGACTGGCGGTTTCCACGACGGAAAATGGTAAAGGAAAACCGTCGGTTGGGACCGAAGTCCGATACCCTACTACACCATAGGTTTTTTTATCCGTACAAACCAGCCTTGGTTTGGAAATTTTCCTGGTAGCTCAAGTGGCAAGAGCGCCCTCCTAGCGATACGGAAATCCGGGTTCAAATCCCGGCCAACCCCGTCATTTTTCTTCTTAGGGTGTTTTCTACAAGTACGGACAAAGAAACATCAGAAATTCTACATCAAATTTCTTACAAAAAATAAATTGTTTTAATTTGGTTCCAATAAAATAATTCTAAGAACGGGGAAAGGTAACGTTTTAAATATATATTTTTGAAATGTATGTATTTTTTAAATATTTTAAATTCATATATAAATATATTTTTGAAATAATTATATTTTTTCAGCTGTTTCAAATATTAAACTCGAAACTTCATTTTTAAATTACTCGAAATTCCAAATGTGTCTCATACGAGTGTTTCGAATTTTTATAGAGCTTAGGAATTTCAGATTAAAAAAAAAAATTTAGGGAATTAAAAAATAAAATTAAAAGTTTCGAAAAAGACCATTTTTTAGCCAATATTTAATGTATACCAATTCCTCTTTTGATCAGGCAAAATAATTTTCATGTTTTTTGGTAACATCTGAATTTTTTCGTTGAATTTTAAGAAGGTATTTTCCATGATAAAAAGAGGAAGAATTAAACATTATCATCAAGCTTTTCTTTATACAATCTTGTATAAAGAAACGCTCAAAAATTATGACTGGACTTTATATTATTTTAAAGCTTGTTGATAGCTCCAGTTTTACAGTCTTAACAAAATATGTGAATTAAACGAGTTAATAATTCATAATTCCATGAACATTTACCTGCATTTTTTTGTTTTTTTTTTTTTTTTTTTGTCCGCAAAAATTGCGTTAGCCCATTATTATTAGTCACATACTATAATATTTTAACAAATTAGATACAAATAATGATTTATAAGATAAGACGAGGACTTTAATATACATGATTGAATTTGGGTTTCAGGTGTTGGGTGAGCGGGCTGGGTTCGGCGGCGGAGATGATCTGCTCGCACATCCCAGGACTGACACCGAGGCAGCGCGAGATGTGCAGGTCGGCCCCGGACGCTATGGTCGCCATCGGGCTCGGCGTCCGCCTTGGCATCTCCGAGTGCCAGTATCAATTCGCGCAGCACAGATGGAACTGCACCGCCATCGGAAAGGGAAACTCCTTCGGACACGTTGTCGTTGTCGGTAAGTCTCTTATTCACTTTGGTTCTAGCCTCTAACGTCCCTCCATCCTCCATTCTCAGTCTTATTATGCATTTAAAGAGGATGGTGTTTGTGTACAGTACAGGGATTTGTCGTTTTAGTCCACCAGCTACACTGTTGCTTTGCCTTTTAAATAATGTGCATAGAATTTCATTCCGTTTCTCCTTTTCGACATAAAATCTCTCTTCCTAGTATCTTTACACAATTTTGGTATCAGACAAAGTGTGCTTCGATTTTATATTTTATAATTAGATGTTTTTCTATATTGGTAGGAAAACATTAAGAGTAGCTTAAGCAAGACAGCATCCTGATAACAGATCTGAACGTGCTTTAACCTTTAATGCTTTCGATGCTACAGGTTAGTGTTCATTCAGCAACTTGTAGGAAAGTATGCCAGGGGCTCTTGCTTCAAGCCTTCATTCAAGCAATAATTTTTTATTTTTCATGAAATCTTCTGAGGATTCGAAGTAGAAAAAATATAATCTTTTATAAAAAAGCTACATTATCTACAGTTTTGGAACACTGTTGTGTTAACTTCCAGTAATTAACACCGGCTTCAAATAAGTATTCGAGAACCGCCTCTGAACCTATTGGAGAATTTCCACCACATGTTAAACAGATCGCAAAAAATCAAGTGATAAATATATAAACATCAGCAATAAAACATATGTTTCATTCATTCGAATTTTAAATGTTTTACGATCTCAACTTAATACCTTCGAAAGAACATAAAAATACTGTGAAATAAAATTTTCGGTAGCTGAAAAATAATTAGAGATCATTTAAAATTTATTAGTATTATCATCACTTCGGCGGTTAGCTAAACATACTTAATGACTCGATTTGATTTAGAAATTTCAGCAAACAAAAGTTTTATTCGAATTTCCCTCATACTCATAAATTCCCTCATAAATTACCACCCTAGACACGTCCAGTGTGCTCGTGCGCAAAATCCGCTGTTGGTGAGACAATCATAAGGCTAGGTGCACATCATAAAACTCAAATTAGATAGGAACCGCGCACATTAGGACGCAGAGCAGGGCAGCGCAGTTTCCTATCTACCACACGTATTACAAAAACTGCTCTGCTCCGCGTCGCGATTGTCTCAATGTGCGCTCGGCCTAAATCATGTACATTATCGTAAAGTGAATTTTCGATACATCTGGAGTGTTACTGGAAGTTTTAGTTTTACACCTAGCTCATTTATTGCTTACCCTGCGCTCGTTTGAAGAATCTGGGCCTCTTTTACAATATTTGTAAATAGTTTTGCCATCCCGCGCTTTTTAGGGCTTGTTTCCTCCATCTTTTCACGCCCAAATTTTCCAGAGTATTTTCAACGCCACCTATTATCTTCTTCTTGGTCGCTCTCTTTGTCTTCGTCCTTCTGGCTTGCTATTCAACACCGTGGAAGTCTATGTCTTTATCTTGGAACAAGCGCTAAAGTTATTTGTTTTTCCTCAACCCCCATCTTTAAGCTTCATAGGTTGGTACCTATATCCTCCTTAGGCTATGTCCATCTGATAATAAACAGGATACTTAGTTTAAGCTCTTGCATTTGTATAGCTTTACATTACATTACATTCACATTTCTAACTTTAACGATTTTAGTTTTACGTTGAAATTAGTATACCATTGTTCCCTTAAATCCAACTGCTATTCTTTTGAATTCGTAACAATTTTTGTTACGTAACTGTTAGCCCTACGCCCCCCTCCATTAGTATAGCCAGGATTTTCTGTAGGTTTTTATTCCATAGCCTTTGAACAAATTTCAAATACATCCGGCAGTGGAGGAGATGCGCGAAGGAAATCTCGATGATGATAGATACAGTATTGGTTCAGGCAGGGGTTTCCAAACTTTTTTGTACCCCGCCCTCTTAAAATATTAATGGAAATATGCCTAAAAAAAGTATTCTATTGAAAATATTTCTTAAATTTACTAAACGTCGTAAAAAATTACGAAAATATTTTTACGTAATTACTGCACCGATTTTTAATAATATTCCCGCACCTACCCCCCTATTTTTGGCCTCATCCAATTTCCATCACCGATATTTAGCCTCTACCCTTGGAGTAAAATAAAATTGATATTAATATCAATATAAAAAATGATCAAATAAAATTGATTTTTTTTGGTGAAATCTTCCCTATGGTTAGCTTGTTAAAGTCTTACTTCATAGATGGCTTAGAGGACCCTCCAAACATTAGACTCATGTATATCTTGTAATAAAATTAGGACTTGTTTACCCATTTCTTTAAGTTAAAGTTGGGGTGCCAAGAACTGTACTGAGTGCCAATAACTGTATGGTTTACCCTATATAAGGTAAATAATTTATTTAATTTGTAGCTTGTTTTGTTGCTATGCGTAGTTTAACGATATTGTATAGGGTTATAGGGGGTATAACCTATATTGCATTATAACCTTTTTTTTTTTTTTTTTTTAATATTTCGATCTAATAAGTCCTTTCTACTCTTTCGATTTAATTAGCAATTTATTAAGAAATTATTTTGTAATTTTCATTTAAAAGAAAAATTTTATTTTATTTTCATTTTGTTCAAGATATTTCTTTAGTCTTACAGTTCCAGCATCACAACAGTTTGTAACTTTTTTAATACAATAGATGTAAGGTTATGTTATTCTTACAAAACAGTAGGTTACAACGAGGTAAGGTTATATTCCTCTTTCAAAACATTAGATTACAATGAGGTAATGAGTAGATGTTATCAACAGTAAGACTTTTCTCAGTGACCAATTTGGGCAATCATTGGTTATAATCGACACAGAACCAATTCATCCCAACCTCTCGATTCCTCTCTAAGCTTTTTACAAGGGTTCATAAATAAATCAGAATAGAATAGATTAAAATAATGTCTTTATTTATAATATTATATACATTCTTTTTAAGACAGGTATTTTTACTTTTTGTGAACATAATTATGACTCGGTCTCTTGACCGTTAGCTGAGATTGGTTACTATATACTAATAATTAGAATTTTACAAAGCCTTTTCAGTGAAACATTACATTAATAATGTATTCTTAAATCTATATTATATTTAATAAATATTAGCTTTTTACAAGAGTTCATACATACATCAGATTAGAATAATGTTATAACATATACATACTTTTTAAAACAGGTTGTTTTAAAAATCTGGCTTGGTCTCTCGACCATTAGCTGAGATTGGTTACTATATACTAATAATTAGAATTTTACAAAGCCTTTTCAGTGAAACATTACATTAAATTCTTAAATCTATATTAAGTTTATTTTATCTGTTCCTATACAAGCTTTTTACAAGGGTTCATAAATAAATCAGAATAGAATAGAATAAAATGTTTTTATTTATAATATTATATACATAATTTTCAAGGCAATATTACATACACAATTTTTAAGACAATATTATATACATAATTTTTAAGACAGAATGTTCAGTAAAAATTATTATGATTATACCTTACATTATACATATACATTTTGGTTACTCATTGGTTCTAACAAACTAGCAATTTATCCCTACGTTCAAGTTCCTATTCAAGCTTTTTACAAAAGTTCATGCATATATCAGAATAGAATAGAGTAAAATGATGTTTTTATTTATAATATTATATACATTCTTTTTAGAACAGATTGTTTTTTTTTTCTTTCTTTATTTTATTGATTTTTTTATTTTTATTGCAAAGGTAAAAGAAAACATAAAAGCATAATAAAACGTAAACATAAAACATAAATAATAGTAAACATAATAACATAAATAATATAAATAAATAAATAAAACATAAAACATAAAAGCCGAACATTTCTCCTATTAGATAATTTGATAACATAACTGGTAATTACACTTAAAATTAAACTATTTTACTAATCGTACTCTATATACCCATCCTTATTTGCTATATTCTATTAGTTCCTTACAGTTCTTCCTGTTGAAATATTCTGTTAATTCTTTACTATTTAATTGATTTTTACATACATCAGCAGCCAGATAACTCATCCCTTATAAATCGAAAATAATCCTCAGATCACTATGAGTATCGGACAAGCCATTTTCCTTAAAAATTATTTCAGTAGAACTCTCTTTCTCTCAATGTGATACATCTTAGGGATACACACCGCATATTCGAGGGGTAGGTGTTTTCTGGCATTCATAACCATACCAGGGACTTTACGTTTACACTCCTAATCACAGGCTTACGAGCGTTTATAACCACACCAGAGGTTACTCATTCATTAATCTAATCAACAACACAATTTTTTTTTTTTTTTAGTTTATTTTATCTTATAATGGCCATGGGCCAAGGTGGATACTCCATCATCAAGGATGTGTCTTTTATCATCGAAAGGTGACAGTGATATTTTGTTTGTTTTAATAGTAAATAGATTATGGTTGAATGATCTGAAGTTTGTTACACCATGTTTAAATTGAATGTTATTTTTTAAGCATGTAACATAATCTTCAAATTTAATTTTATTTTTAACAACATGTTTACTAATTCCTTTTATTTTTTTAATAATTTTGCTTTTAATGTCTATTGCATACATTTTAGACCTCAAAGCTACAAATTTATTAATTATTTCACCATCAGCTTCATCTTTAAACTTACCCATTACTTTCTTATTCTTAACATTATATAATTTATGGTTTGGAGGATAATCTAAAGTATCTAAGTAATCATTCATACTTGCCATATCTTCGTAGAGGTCTTCAGTACATATAGAATAAACGAACGAGTCAGTATCCATATACATTAGCTTAATATTTTGTCCGTATTTTTCCAACATTACGTCATAATGATATTTATACATAATGTTTTTTGATATATCTAATATTGACATTTCCACGTATATCGGTTTATCAAATTTTATTTTAGTCTTTTCCATATGAACGAGAGCCAAATTCTCAGAATAAATTGTACGGTCCTTAAAATTTGGTTTAGATATTAATTTTTCTAGCTTTTAAGGGTCTGTAATTAAACGCATATCAACTCTTTTTCTTACTGACTCCATAGTTTTACCAAAAACTGCGTTGTTGTAAAGCTTATACTGATCTTTTTCAAAATCATTTAAAGCTTTCTTTCTTAAACTGGTGTTATACTCTATGTAAGATTTTAACCATGAGGACTGATTGAATTTTAATGCTCTGTTGACTTTTACAAGCTCTATACCGTGTGACAATGCTTGAAGAAGGGTGGTATAATGAACAACATAGTTTTTTCTTTTATTGAAGTGTGCTATTAATTTGTTGTATAAAAAATAAAAATGTGTTAAACATCGCTTACACACATGAATCTTATGTCCATTCTTTGTGATTTGACGTCCTACTAGTTTTTCAAATTTAGATATGTAGATGTAATGTGACATTCCCTCTTTTTCTAGTAGCAGTAAATCCCGGTGGTCCTCTAGTTCTTCTTTAACTATTTTTAGAGGATAAACGTTAAGCTTTTCATCGAGGGCAAACACATTAATTGAAATATCATTATTTTTTTCAAATGTCGATATATCCGCAAGTGGCGTAGGGAAATTTATCTTAGAAAAGTCTTACTTCCCCTCCAATGATGCATATTTTTTAACTCTGATAGGATTCTTAGATACAAATTTTATAGAATAGCATAAACGAAGCATTTGCTATCATTGTTATGCACATTAACGCATGCTTTTCTATTACGTATTTCTTGAGGTAACGGGATATAA
The DNA here is from genome assembly GCA_911387785.2 of Aelia acuminata. NCBI lineage: Eukaryota > Metazoa > Arthropoda > Insecta > Hemiptera > Pentatomidae > Aelia > Aelia acuminata. Next base: position 58,552,788 of record OU426980.1, on the reverse strand, counting down.
CTGCTCCCTCTTTGTGGGTTGTACTTGTTTATTTTCAATCGCAACCCGTTAACGGCAAACAGCGTCCATCCGCTTCCCACAAGTTGACTTTCGCTTAATTTGTTTTCAAGTTCTTCAAATAGGTTCTTCACTTTTTCTTCTATGTCTGTATCTACAAACACAGTTACATTTTTTGACTGGAACGACCCGTCTTTCAAATCTCCAGCTTGGATGACCAGTTGTAATTCTGAGACCACATTTACTTTGAAAATAATCCTCAGATCACTATGAGTATCGGACAAGCCATTTTCCTTAAAAATTATTTCAGTAGAACTCTCTTTCTCTCAATGTGATACATCTTAGGGATACACACCGCATATTCGAGGGGTAGGTGTTTTCTGGCATTCATAACCAAACCAGGGACTTTACGTTTACACTCCTAATCACAGGCTTACGAGCGTTTATAACCACACCAGAGGTTACTCATTCATTTATCTAATCAACAACACAATTTTTTTTTTTTTTTTAGTTTATTTTATCTTATAATGGCCATGGGCCAAGGTGGATACTCCATCATCAAGGATGTGTCTTTTATCATCGAAAGGTGACAGTGATATTTTGTTTGTTTTAATAGTAAATAGATTATGGTTGAATGATCTGAAGTTTGTTACACCATGTTTAAATTGAATGTTATTTTTTAAGCATGTAACATAATCTTCAAATTTAATTTTATTTTTAACAACATGTTTACTAATTCCTTTTATTTTTTTAATAATTTTGCTTTTAATGTCTATTGCATACATTTTAGACCTCAAAGCTACAAATTTATTAATTATTTCACCATCAGCTTCATCTTTAAACTTACCCATTACTTTCTTATTCTTAACATTATATAATTTATGGTTTGGAGGATAATCTAAAGTATCTAAGTAATCATTCATACTTGCCATATCTTCGTAGAGGTCTTCAGTACATATAGAATAAACGAACGAGTCAGTATCCATATACATTAGCGTAATATTTTGTCCGTATTTTTCCAACATTACGTCATAATGATATTTATACATAATGTTTTTTGATATATCTAATTAGAGGACTGATTGAATTTTAATGCTCTGTTGACTTTTACAAGCTCTATAGCGTGTGACAATGCTTGAAGAAGGGTGGTATAATGAACAACATAGTTTTTTCTTTCATTGAAGGGTGCTATTAATTTGTTGTATTTTCCACATTGTTTAGACTCGGGGAGGAACGGTAGATCATTTAGAGATCAGATGTTTATCGTGTAAGTACTTAGGGTAATTAATATCAACATCCAGAATGTAGCCTATGTCATCTGTAGGGTATAGATTGTTTAAATTTATACTTTCGGGATCGACGGGATCGGGAGGCTGACTCATTGCACAACCATATAAGTTATTGCAAATCTGGTACGCAATGTAGGTAGTTGGTTTATTTTGGTTCTATCCTTTTAAGTACTTGTTATTTGCCTCGTGGAGTCTATGAGATGCTTGCACCAATCCTCCTCTTATCCCTTTCTCGATCATTAGAATCATTTCATAATCGGTCAATAATTCTAATTTAACACCTGTAAACCTTAGCATTGCATCCCACGTCATCCCAGGAACCGTATAGTAGTGACATGGATCTAATTTGTGTGATCCCATCGTAACATTCCTAAATTCTTCGAATACTTCAGTCAGTAAAATTACTTCAGACTTCAAGTAAATGTCTGCGTAATCACCCAAAGTTTTGCATTCAAATATATTCCATACATCTTTAGCATGGGCATACTCCTCTTCTGTAACTGAGGAATCTTGAAATTCATCTATTGGAGGAAGGGTTGTATCTTCTAACATTTTGGGGGACGTGACATACTCATAGGGGAAAATGCCTTTTCTAGTGAGGAAAGGAACTCGATCGTTAGGTATTAAACTATTTAATATGTTAAAAGAAGGTAAGTTAGCTATCACTTTTTCTAGACTAGAAGGCATAAATCTGAAGGAATCTAAAAATCTTATACTAAATTTCCCATCTATAAATTTTGAAAATGAAATATAATTTTCTGCAGTATTTGCGATTATGTTAATCCTTTTATTATCATATCCCAGCTCCCGAACGATAAAGTGAGCATCGTAACCTGACAAATTATGTAGAATTACTGGAAGAAAATCAGGGTTTTTGTAACGACGATTACAACTTTGGTGGGCTGCACCTCTGAAAAGGCCTGTAATGTGACAATGATCCTTTACTTTGATATCTTCTAGACTGAAGAATTCTCCACACATATAACAGTTTTGAGCTGTCTTGTAGCTAACTTCTTCTTGAGGAGACAGGGGTCTCATTGGTGTGTTTTTATTATATACCTTGTACACTTTTTCAGCTATCTTCTTCATGTCAAATACAAACTTATTTGCCACATTTTCACCTCTATACAAAATTGGTTCATCAGGTATACCATCTTCTACTCCGTTCAGAAATTGAGTTTCAGCTTTTCTTACATAAAAACAGTACGAGTAGGGAATGTGGCAATGTAATATTTTCGATGAAAGACTTTTTTCATTTGTAGGTTTCAAATAGCATTCAAAGTCGGCGTAGACTACGTAGGGTACACGTTGACATCTCTCTACATTTTCAAACTGTACGTACGGTTTCTTCTCCGGAAGTATAATCATAGCAGGTTTGTTAGTATTGCATAGTTGTTTGTGAAGTATGAGTTTTTCACTAGAATAAAAATGTGTTAAACATCGCTTACACACATGAATCTTATGTCCATTCTTTGTGATTTGACGTCCTACTAGTTTTTCAAAATTAGATATGTAGATGTAATGTGACATTCCCTCTTTTTCTAGTAGCAGTAAATCCCGGTGGTCCTCTAGTTCTTCTTTAACTATTTTTAGAGGATAAACGTTAAGCTTTTCATCGAGGGCAAACACATTAATTGAAATATCATTATTTTTTTCAAATGTCGATATATCCGCAAGTGGCGTAGGGAAATTTATCTTAGAAAAGTCTTACTTCCCCTCCAATGATGCATATTTTTTAACTCTGATAGGATTCTTAGATACGAATTTTGATAGAATAGCATAAACGAAGCATTTGCTATCATTGTTATGCACATTAACGCAATAATGACCGCTTAGCTTGGATTCTGTTCTTATATAACAATGAGCAAATGCCTCCTGAATTTTATTAAATTATCAGTGCCTTCTAAATAGGTAACGTATAATAACCTGAAGCGACATGAAGAGTACTGTAGAGGAAGCGAACCTCCTAATAAGAAACAGAAACGTGAAGCTACAACTTCTTATTTATTAGCTACTGTGCCGGATGAAGAAGGGATTGTGGAATACGAAACAGCCTTTGAAAGGAGAATCAAGTCATATTTTCTGAGATGTAATGAAAACCATGACTTACCATCCTTCTTGAATGCTATAAAGGAAAAAGTCATTCATAAAATAAGAAGATCTCTCGACAACGAAAGATCCCTCAAAGTAAATGTGGTCTCAGAATTACAACTGGTCATCCAAGCTGGAGATTTGAAAGACGGGTCGTTCCAGTCAAAAAATGTAACTGTGTTTGTAGATACAGACATAGAAGAAAAAGTGAAGAACCTATTTGAAGAACTTGAAAACAAATTAAGCGAAAGTCAACTTGTGGGAAGCGGATGGACGCTGTTTGCCGTTAACGGGTTGCGATTGAAAATAAACAAGTACAACCCACAAAGAGGGAGCAGTTATATCCCGTTACCTCAAGAAATACGTAATAGAAAAGCATGCGTTAATGTGCATAACAATGATAGCAAATGCTTCGTTTATGCTATTCTATAAAATTTGTATCTAAGAATCCTATCAGAGTTAAAAAATATGCATCATTGGAGGGGAAGTAAGACTTTTCTAAGATAAATTTCCCTACGCCACTTGCGGATATATCGACATTTGAAAAAAATAATGATATTTCAATTAATGTGTTTGCCCTCGATGAAAAGCTTAACGTTTATCCTCTAAAAATAGTTAAAGAAGAACTAGAGGACCACCGGGATTTACTGCTACTAGAAAAAGAGGGAATGTCACATTACATCTACATATCTAAATTTGAAAAACTAGTAGGACGTCAAATCACAAAGAATGGACATAAGATTCATGTGTGTAAGCGATGTTTAACACATTTTTATTTTTTATACAACAAATTAATAGCACACTTCAATAAAAGAAAAAACTATGTTGTTCATTATACCACCCTTCTTCAAGCATTGTCACACGGTATAGAGCTTGTAAAAGTCAACAGAGCATTAAAATTCAATCAGTCCTCATGGTTAAAATCTTACATAGAGTATAACACCAGTTTAAGAAAGAAAGCTTTAAATGATTTTGAAAAAGATCAGTATAAGCTTTACAACAACGCAGTTTTTGGTAAAACTATGGAGTCAGTAAGAAAAAGAGTTGATATGCGTTTAATTACAGACCCTTAAAAGCTAGAAAAATTAATATCTAAACCAAATTTTAAGGACCGTACAATTTATTCTGAGAATTTGGCTCTCGTTCATATGGAAAAGACTAAAATAAAATTTGATAAACCGATATACGTGGAAATGTCAATATTAGATATATCAAAAAACATTATGTATAAATATCATTATGACGTAATGTTGGAAAAATACGGACAAAATATTAAGCTAATGTATATGGATACTGACTCGTTCGTTTATTCTATATGTACTGAAGACCTCTACGAAGATATGGCAAGTATGAATGATTACTTAGATACTTTAGATTATCCTCCAAACCATAAATTATATAATGTTAAGAATAAGAAAGTAATGGGTAAGTTTAAAGATGAAGCTGATGGTGAAATAATTAATAAATTTGTAGCTTTGAGGTCTAAAATGTATGCAATAGACATTAAAAGCAAAATTATTAAAAAAATAAAAGGAATTAGTAAACATGTTGTTAAAAATAAAATTAAATTTGAAGATTATGTTACATGCTTAAAAAATAACATTCAATTTAAACATGGTGTAACAAACTTCAGATCATTCAACCATAATCTATTTACTATTAAAACAAACAAAATATCACTGTCACCTTTCGATGATAAAAGACACATCCTTGATGATGGAGTATCCACCTTGGCCCATGGCCATTATAAGATAAAATAAACTAAAAAAAAAAAAAAATTGTGTTGTTGATTAGATTAATGAATGAGTAACCTCTGGTGTGGTTATAAACGCTCGTAAGCCTGTGATTAGGAGTGTAAACGTAAAGTCCCTGGTATGGTTATGAATGCCAGAAAACACCTACCCCTCGAATATGCGGTGTGTATCCCTAAGATGTATCACATTGAGAGAAAGAGAGTTCTACTGAAATAATTTTTAAGGAAAATGGCTTGTCCGATACTCATAGTGATCTGAGGATTATTTTCGATTTATAAGGGATGAGTTATCTGGCTGCTGATGTATGTAAAAATCAATTAAATAGTAAAGAATTAACAGAATATTTCAACAGGAAGAACTGTAAGGAACTAATAGAATATAGCAAATAAGGATGGGTATATAGAGTACGATTAGTAAAATAGTTTAATTTTAAGTGTAATTACCAGTTATGTTATCAAATTATCTAATAGGAGAAATGTTCGGCTTTTATGTTTTATGTTTTATTTATTTATTTATATTATTTATGTTATTATGTTTACTATTATTTATGTTTTATGTTTACGTTTTATTATGCTTTTATGTTTTCTTTTACCTTTGCAATAAAAATAAAAAAATCAATAAAATAAAGAAAGAAAAAAAAAACAATCTGTTCTAAAAAGAATGTATATAATATTATAAATAAAAACATCATTTTACTCTATTCTATTCTGATATATGCATGAACTTTTGTAAAAAGCTTGAATAGGAACTTGAACGTAGGGATAAATTGCTAGTTTGTTAGAACCAATGAGTAACCAAAATGTATATGTATAATGTAAGGTATAATCATAATAATTTTTACTGAACATTCTGTCTTAAAAATTATGTATATAATATTGTCTTAAAAATTGTGTATGTAATATTGCCTTGAAAATTATGTATATAATATTATAAATAAAAACATTTTATTCTATTCTATTCTGATTTATTTATGAACCCTTGTAAAAAGCTTGTATAGGAACAGATAAAATAAACTTAATATAGATTTAAGAATTTAATGTAATGTTTCACTGAAAAGGCTTTGTAAAATTCTAATTATTAGTATATAGTAACCAATCTCAGCTAATGGTCGAGAGACCAAGCCAGATTTTTAAAACAACCTGTTTTAAAAAGTATGTATATGTTATAACATTATTCTAATCTGATGTATGTATGAACTCTTGTAAAAAGCTAATATTTATTAAATATAATATAGATTTAAGAATACATTATTAATGTAATGTTTCACTGAAAAGGCTTTGTAAAATTCTAATTATTAGTATATAGTAACCAATCTCAGCTAACGGTCAAGAGACCGAGTCATAATTATGTTCACAAAAAGTAAAAATACCTGTCTTAAAAAGAATGTATATAATATTATAAATAAAGACATTATTTTAATCTATTCTATTCTGATTTATTTATGAACCCTTGTAAAAAGCTTAGAGAGGAATCGAGAGGTTGGGATGAATTGGTTCTGTGTCGATTATAACCAATGATTGCCCAAATTGGTCACTGAGAAAAGTCTTACTGTTGATAACATCTACTCATTACCTCATAGTAATCTAATGTTTTGAAAGAGGAATATAACCTTACCTCGTTGTAACCTACTGTTTTGTAAGAATAACATAACCTTACATCTATTGTATTAAAAAAGTTACAAACTGTTGTGATGCTGGAACTGTAAGACTAAAGAAATATCTTGAACAAAATGAAAATAAAATCAATTTTTTCTTTTAAAAGAAAATTACAAAATAATTTCTTCTTTAATTGTCTGTTCTGATTTACTGCAACGTTCGACTTTCGTTCGTACTAGGTAGTAGCGGTCCGGAATATAGCCTTTAATAATAAACTCACGCGATGTTATTCAATGCTGCTGATTCTTTGCTTCAATCAATTCTAGGAGGAGAAGTAATGGTGAAACAGACACCAACATCTCTGCTGTTAACCTTACACATATAGGATAACAGTCAGGGAGGTTGCCGCCAAAGTAAGCCAGAATCGGCATTTACTCCCTACTAAATTTTTATACTGCCTAAGACTCTAGATTAAGTTAATCATTTTACTTTAAATTATTTTTTATTGCGTCGTATCAATTTTTTTACGTCGTGGCAATTTAAAATATTCTACTAAGTGAATTTAGTTTTCATAAATTGTGTATTAAAATTTTAACTAATTCGTTTTATTTTCTACTGGTCTCAAGCCCCACTTACTTCTCTTCACGCCCCCCCCCCCCCCGGTGGAGAAGAGTACCCGGTACTATATTCTACATACTACATATATATATATATATATATATATATTAAGGTTCCAGGGACAGTTGTTTCTATACCCTCTCTATACCACAAGCGGTAAACTGTGGATCTATTCTATTGCTCCAATCCCAGCTACTTGATGAAGTAGTAAATGAAGGGCTCATTTTTTAAATACAAGGTACCTACCTGCCTTCATCAATTAATTACACCACCGAGTAGCAATTTCCATGTCAGTCTTCACCCCTCTTATGCAAAAACCTATTTCACGACATCTTTCCCCCCACATCAATCCTTAATTAATTAACATTTCAACAAACATTAAAAAATCTCTCCCCCGACACAGATTAGGGACCTAATAACAGCGAAGCTAATGAAAGATAATGAATAATAGCTAATGAAAGATAACATCTATGTATTACAATTCAATTCAATTTTAATAGTCACTCATTTGAAACTCATTGGAGGAACATGGAGTAGTGAGTTTTGAGGTCGTTTTTTTCATTTAGGGAGCGGGGGCAGGTATAATTGGAAATGAAAGCCCTTAATCACTGTCCCTAGGGCATGTTAATTACCGAGCCTGGGTAATGATAGCTTTCATTATAATATGCCTGCCGGAGTATTTGTTGTGTAAGGAAGCTGTCGGAAGCTGCTATAAAGTCCTTAAGGCCGCTTCTAATTTCTTTTTAGATTCGGGCCAACGACCGAGAGGGACACTGGATCCGTCCCCGCCTCCGTTTACATTCCACCAGCTCTAGCATTACATCCGCCGAACATCTTGTTCCATGCTCCTTGAAGCGAGCTGGCTCGAGCGATTCTTGACAGGAGGGATAGGTTTCGTTCAGGCATATCTATCTGAAGTTGGAGTTTTACTTAATATAGCTTGTTTCCATACCCTGAGGAAGAGACTTTTTTGAAGATGATAACTTCAAAATATTGCTGAATTATGCTGATACTACATTGATAAATTTTCCTCTTTTAAGAACTCCATATTTTAAAAAGCAAAATTATATTTACGTCTAGATTTCTACTTAATTGATAAATCAAGTAGAGAAATCAAGTAAATAACCAAATTAACATAAATTGGAAGAACTGACATGTATACATTTTTACAAATGATAAATTACATATTTACAAGAAAAATGGATAGGGATAATACGAACTGTTTACTTTGCAACATCTCCAAAAAAGAGGACCTGTTTCATTTTTTGGCCGAATATTCAGCTCTCAGAGATATCCGTACCGAAAACTGTCCTTATAATAATTTATAACTATTTCTACTAATTAACTTATAACCGAGTAATCTGATAATTACTACTTATTTAAAAACACATAATATTACTAAAACTCCTTTACAGTACTTAACTCTAGCATTTTTAATGCCAATAATTTTTTTGTTTAGATATAAGAGAAAAAGAAAGCATAAACTGAAAATATCCTATGTACAGAATCATATATAGAAAAATTGATAAATTAATAAAATAATTGAGTACTTTATAAAAAACGATCTACCAAGAAAAAAATACATTCTTCAAAAACCATCAAAAGCCGAACTGAATTCTAGATTTTCGACAGTATCTATTGATAGTTACAAGAAATATGTGTACGGTTTAGATTTGAAAGAATTCAAAGTACACATGTATGAGGAAAATACGTACTAGGAGTATAGCGAGACTTAAGGTCAAGCGGGTAAGTCAGCTGATTTTCTTGTTGTCATTAGTAAATAAACAGGGTATTATGGAATCAGAGGATGCTGGAGAATTCCTGCCAGAGATGACTGAAACGCTAAGTATGTTCAAAAGCTACCTGGAGGAGCGCGATAAACAAAAAGTTTTTGTCAAAAACTGATCAGCCCTGAAAGGTAAAAAAGGTACAGTCTGCTATACTCCCTTATGTATACAGTGATCAGGCCCAGCCATATTTGGTACTAAATGACCCTCCCCTATTACTAAAACACTAGCGCAACTTAGACCCTCCGGTAATTCCATTATTAAGTTAACTTTTAATATCATGTACTATTACTTTAAGCTGAAAGAAAACTCCAATATTTGCAACTTATATAAACCGGATGTTTTTCATATTTTCTTCTGTTGTCCGATTTGTTCAGTTTTTCGCAATCATTACCTGCCACACTCAGTCAATAAGAATTGGTCGAATTATATCAAAATGCTAAAAATCGAAAACGTCCACTGCCTTTAAAATCTGTTTTGTCATATCTGGCAATGTTGTAAGCTAAAGTCATCCATCAATAAAAAATAACTTTTAATGTTGAAATTTAATCAAATATTATTTTTAAATAATTAATTTATAATTTCTAAACAATTTAATTGAAAGATAAAAGGTTCGACCACGGCCGGGAATCGAACCCAAGCGCTCTTACCACTGAGCGAACCGTGGGGCCATTCCCAACTGTGTTCGGATCTTTCTCTTCTGTAATCACATACACCAGGCTGGGCGTAGTAACCGGGTCTGAACAATTGTCCAGACAGCGTGATCTAATTATATGTTGAAATTTAATCATTTAATGATTAAATTATTATATAGTTATGCTTATTTACGACATTTATTACAAAACGGTATATTTTGCATGACTACAAGAAAATGTTGCTACAACCTGGTGTTTTTTGTTTATTACTATCACTTTAATACCGCTGTTAGTGTAAGACATATTGATCTACCTATTGTACCCAACTCTGTTTGTATGGGATATTCCCCGAGAACAAATAAAATCATTCATTCAAGTACGTATGTATTTCCTTGACCTTGTGGGGCAAAAGAGGGCACGCACCAAAGTCTTAAGATCGATAAAAGATTTTTTCATTTTTTTTTATTGTAAATTGTAATAATAAATTTAAATAAATCAGTTCATTCAGGGAAGACATAAAAAAAAAAAGTTTTAAGAAATGATAAAAGTGTCGGGTATCCATATCTCATTCCTTCCTAGCTTTCACTTGTTTTAGGTGGCTGGATTCCCAACGTCTTTATTCGTTAGCGGAAGTCCAAGGTTAGGGTGTCCCTTATATAGGTGAAAAAAAAATTTTTTTAGATATCGAAATGCATACCTCCTATTTCTTTTTAAACTACCCAGACTTACTTAAATACAAAATTTAATCTTCCTACGTCAACGTTAACCCAAGCCGACAGAACTCTGAAGATTTTGAAACTTGCTATTTTTAACCCTTTCCGTTATATAGCTAAATCAATTGAAATATTAATTTTTTTATGAAATATTTATTAAAAGAAGATAAAATTACTGATCAGGCAGGATGTTTTCTTTTCTTTATTCTCTTTTTTACAGTCTGGATACAGATTTCTATGCTCCTGAACACAGCGTAGCAAAAATTGCTTTTGGTCTTCCTTTGGAGTGATAAAACCATCCAAATCTTGCATAAGTTTTTCCAGCTCTTTCAGCCGTATCATTAACTGCCCTTAAAGAAAACACTTTCCTTTTCGCCTCAGAATAGGAATCTTTATTTTTATCTTTATCCCATGTAGAAGCGAGTCTCTGGAGGAAATTCCTATAAATGTTTAATCGAGAAAATAAATTTGTGCTCTTGACAGACACAAAATCACTTAATGATTTTCCTGCAGCAATAAATAAGGCAGTATGATTAACAATTTATTAAAAACAGTGTAAAAATATTACTATTTATTGTATTAAGCCCCTTTAAAAACCACAAATCTTGATTTGGTGCCTTCACCGCCAGACTACATCCAAGCCACGGTTTTACATATAAAATCGCAATGAATAAACAGACGTCGTTTTCCAGTTGTCTCTAAATTTTTTTGAACAGTGGGATACCAGAACTACTTGTGACTTGGTGGTTTTTTGTTTCGAACACACATTTTAAAACCAGTTCGTAAATGTGATGGCGGCAAGCAAAGAGTAGTAATTCCGTCTAGTTTTTGTTCCAAAAGTACAGAAGCTCCTTTCAATTGCCCTGTATTAGACGCAGTTGTGTCACAGCACATTATTTGTACTATGTCATCGAGGTTCCAGTCATAAAGTGCGTTAAACACAGCTTAAGCTTGATCCTGGCCGAAATCGAAATTATTCCCTATAGGTACCAAATGGGCCCATGCGCGTGTTTGTTTTTCAGGTTCATAAGACAGAAATGAATTTATCGCTTTATAAAGGGATATAAATTATGAGGTTGGATGTCCTTGGAGGGAGGCAAGTTCAGGACTCAGAAATATCGTAGTAATAATTCAAGAGGTTTCTTGTCTAGTGCCACCTTGGATAGGGTGTCCCTTATTTTTACAAAGTTTTAAATTTCTAACGGATAGGCGTTAGTTTTGTTCATTTGCCTCTAAAACTCTCGGAAATAAATTTTTACCTTATTTGGAGTACGATAACCCGTGCCGACTTGCATCGAATCATGTTCACACATGTTGCGTGGCAGTAGCGGTGCGATTTTACGGCATTTATCATTTTTTCTCAATTAATCTCGCGATTAACACGTATTGTTTTACATTTAAAAGATGGCAGTGGAATTAAGAAGCAATAAAAAATGTGTTTTCTTAGTTGGTGACGTAAATTATCAAATAACAGGCGCAAAGTTAGCGTTTAATCGACAAGTTCTTGCAGCACTTTTTTTTTAACATTCGCGATGTTAAATTGACTGCATTCAGGAGTGTATTATATTTTGTGGAAAAAACTAGATTCTCTACCAGAGCTATACCTAACTGTGTAAAAAAACTTGTTCATCTGAATGAAAACTGTGATGTAGCACACGCTAGTGCTTTGGAACGGATGAAAATAGAAGAAGACATAATATTTTTACATAGTGCGTCCAGGGTATTTAGCGGGTGTAGACAAAAAGGTAGCTGAAAAAGAAAAAAGGGCAAGAGAAAGGAAATTGAATGAAGGGAAAAAAATATGTGAGCAAATATGTATCAGAGATTTATCGTCATTTGTTACTACGCAAGATTCTATTCAAACGCAAAGACATTACGATCAACTTACCAGCTCTGATGAAAGCCTTGAGGAACCCTTAGCATCCACCTCTCAAATGGTAAGTTCTCAAACTACTAAGAAAAGAGGGAGGAAAGGCTTTATCACGCCTAAGTTAGTTGCAGCTTTAGATAGATGCCAATTAAGCATAAGGGATTCTGTCTATATATTTCAGGCTGTAGTAGAAGCACTTGATCTTAGCTGTGATGATTTTGCGATAAACAAATCTTCTATTCAACGTATTCGCAGACAGGTCGAAAAGATAGAGCGGAATCTATAAAATCAGATTTTTAGAATAATATGCCTGAAATTGTTACCGTTCACTGGGATGGATAATTATTACCTGGGCTTGACGTGAGAAGTTCTAAAGAAGCATGCCTGCTAATTCTGATTTCATTTGGAGAAAAGGAACAACTTCTGACTAAACCCAAACTGGAGGGCTCTTCCGGCCAGGAACAAGCTTAAGCTGTGTAGAACGCACTTTATGACTGGAACCTCGATGACAAAGTAAAAATAATGTGCTGTGACACAACTGCGTCTAATACAGAGCGATTGAAAGGAGATACTGTACTTTTGGAACAAAAACTAGACAGGGAATTACTACTCTTTGCTTGCCGCCATCACATTTACGAATTGGTTTTAAAATGTGTGTTTGAAACAAAAAACCACCAAGTCACAAGTAGCTCTGGTATCCCACTGCTCAAAAAATTTAGAGACAACTGGAAAACGACGTCTGTTTATTCATGGCGGTTTTATATGTAAAACCATGGCTTGGATGTAGTCTGGCGGTGAAGGCACCAAATCAAGATTTGTGGTTTTTAAAGGGGCTTAATACAATAAATAGTAATATTTTTACACTGTTTTTAATAAATTGTTAATAATACTGCCTTATTTATTGCTGCAGGAAAATCATTAAGTGATTTTGTGTCTGTCAAGAGCACAAATTTATTTTCTTGATTAAACATTTATAAGAATTTCCTTTTTTTAATAAGAATTTTATTAAAAATAAAGAATCCTATTCTGAGGCGAAAAAGAAAGTGTTTTCTTTAAGGGCAGCTGAAAGAGCTGGAAAAACTTATGCAAGATTTGGATGGTTTTATCACTCCAAAGGAAGAACAAAAGCAATTTTTGCTATGCTGTGTTCAGGAGCATAGAAATCTGTTTCCAAACTGTATTTATGTACCTTATTTATTACAATATTAATTTCTCCATTTTCAGTTTCCTTCAATAATTTGAAACAACATTATCATAAATAATACCATAATATGAATTAAAGAAAATTAAGTATTAAATAGTATACTATTATAGTTTAAATCATATTTTTCTGTCTTACCAAACAAGTATTTAAAATATTAAGGGGGAAAAACCTACGTAAGTTGTCAAATTTGTTTGAACAGGTCCGTCTCCCGTAAGAATTCTAAAACTGATGTGATTTTATGTTGATCGTCACCAAGTGCATCCGATATACTGCCTGCCAGGCCAAACTTGGCTAATCCAGAGGTGTAAAAACACCACTCTTCAAAGATATGTTTGACCGTCAGAACCTCATCGCAATTCTGGCACCTTGGAGGTGGCTGTTTCAGAATAATGTGTAAATGAGTTATGTTGGTGTGCCCTATTCTTAGCCTCGCTATGATAACTTCCTCCCTACGATTTGGCCGATTCGAGGTGTGCCATGTTCTTACTGATTTTTTAATAGCTTTTAATTTGCTCGGTGGGCTTTCGTTCCACATGGCTTGCCACCTTTCTAATATATTTTGTTTTAGGGGAAATCTCGTTTCTTGGGGAGTTAAAATGGCCGCTCCTCGTCCTGGGAGGTTAAGTGCTTGTTTCGCCGCTATATCCGCGAGTTCATTTCCTTTAATCCCCACGTGGCTTGGCACCCAAAAAAAGAAGATATTTTTTTCCATATTTTTAAGCATCTGGAGGTATGAATGTATTTTAAGCGCAATTGGATGTTTGGGGTACATACTATTTAATCCCTTTAGTGAACTTAATGAGTCGGTAACTATTGCAATATTATTTTGTTCCATTGACATGGAGAAGTGGAGTGCCGAGACTATTGCATGTAGTTTTGCTGTATATATGCTAGATAACTTGTGTAGTTTTATTTTGTAAGTAGAATTGTGAGTGACGAAAGAGCATGCTGTAGAATTTTCAGATTTGGATCCATCAGTATAAATGATGAAAGGTTCAGGAATGTTTTGAAGGAGAAGTGAAAATTCGGATTGATAATCAGAGGGAGAGGTATTGGTTTTTGGAAATATGTTTAAACGGAATATTGTATTAGGTGGTTTATGTGTCCATGGAGGTGTGTAAACTTCTTGTTTGTCTATAGGTATTCTTTGAGAAATGATACAGCTGATTTAAACCTTTCGGATAACGGAAGCGTTGTGTTTGGTTTTCTTTCGAATTTTGTAGAGAATTTTGGTCTGTATTTGTATCTATGTGTTGGGTGTTCGGGTTGTGGCAGTAGTTTGGAAATATAATTTATTGCCAGTTTGTGCCTTCTGAATAAAAGAGGGGGTATTCCTGATTCTGAACATAGACTAAGAATAGGGCTAGTGCGAAATGCCCCAGTCGCAATACGGATCCCGGCATGGTGAATGGCGTCAAGTCTGTTAAGTGCCCGGAGACGGGCGGATCCCTTGACAAAACTACCGTAGTCCAATTTAGAACAAACTAATGCGTGATATAGTTTTATTAGTGTTGTCCTATCTGAGCCCCAGGAGGTACCAGTAAGATATTTAAGAATATTCAATCTTTTTGACGTCTGAGCTTTCAGCTTATTAATATGTGTTTCCCAAGACAGTCTTCGATCGAATATTAAACCTAAGAATTTGTGACTATCAGTATAGTGTATAGGGGAGTTCCCTATGTAGAGGACGGGAGAGGGAGGACTATTTCTTTTACGATGGAAATGTAGGCATCTGGTTTTTTCGGGTGAAAATTGGAGACCGTTTGCAAGTGACCAGTTATGTATTCTGTCTGAAGAGTCTTGTAACTTGTGTTTGACAATATCAATGTTTTTGGAACGGCATAGAATAGCCAACTCGTCTGCAAACAATAGCGGCTTTACCCCTCTCGGCAAGGTCAGTGCTTACCTGTTCGTATTCCTCGGATAGTTTAAAGCCTATTCTAGCCCTGAAATGACGTTTGGAGAGAAATTGCCTAATATAGTTAAACATATGTCCTCTGATCCCCACGGATGTCAGTTTTTTTAGAATTGATGAATGATTTATGCTGTCGAAAGCCTTATTCATGTCAAAGAATATGGTGATCATATGTTGGGAATTTATGAAAGTATTTATGAAAGTTCCAATATTGCTAGGTCTATAGTGCTTCGTCCACTCTGAAATGACAGCAATAATCCATTATTCTCTATAATCCACATCAGTCTTTTATTAATCATGCGCTCCATAATTTTGCTTAGACAGCTTGTTAAAAATATGGGGCGATAGCTGTTTGAGTCTCTTTTATCTTTTCCTTTCTTATATATTGGGATTACTATTGAGTCGCGCCAGGAATCCGGGAAATACCCAGTTGTCCAAACGCGATTATAATATTCAAGCAGCCAACATTGAGTATCAGCCGGTAGGTTTTTTATCATATCATAATGGATATGATCGGGGCCCGGTGTTGATCCTTTAACTGAATTTATTGCATATTTGAATTCCCACATAGAAAAAGGGAGATTGTAATGTAGGCCCTCAGAGGTATCTGAACTATCGAATATGGGTTCTTCTGGATTTGGATTATTTTCGGATAAATATATTTGATAATAGAAATCGGCAAAATTGTTTGCTATAAGAGCCTGATTATCGGACAATTGCCCATTGATTAGAATCGTATACCTAGGATATGTAGAATGTTTTGTGATTTTCCGAACTTTATTCCATACTTCAGTTAATGGGGTTGATGAGTTTATGGAACTTACGAATTTTTTCCATGAATCGGCCTTACATTGATTGAATATTCTCCTGCAAATTCTGTTTTTTATATTCAATCATATTTTCAACAGTCATGGATTTTTTAAATTTCCTGTAGGCTCTTCGACGAATTTTAATCGCTTTTTTGCAGTTGTCGAACCATGGCACTAGGGGGCGCCGTGGAAGGCCAGACGTCCTCGGAATCGGTGCTTTAGCTGCATTTACTATAGCATCTGTGATGGCTTGACAACCGTCAACTATGTTCATATCGAAAGGAAGAAGTTAGAGGTGGTGAGGCCAAAGAGGTGAAAAGAGGCCAATCCGTTTTATTGAGCACCCATTTAGGTGTTGTGCGTGAAGTGATGGAGTTTGTAAATTTAATGAGCAACGGGAAGTGATCGCTGCTGTAGAGGTCAGGGAGAACCGACCAACATAGTGTATTATATAGGGATGGACTGCATAGAGAGAGATCTAGTGCAGAAAAGCTGTGATACGAAGAGCTGAGGTAAGTTGATTCTCCGGTGTTAAGCAGGAGAAGATTAGTGTTATCCATAAAATTCTCTATAATTTTACCACGCATATTGGTGTCTTGCGAGCCCCATAGAAGATGGTGTTCATTGAGGTCTCCAAGGAAAAGAACCGGGTGGGGCAATTGATTGTAAATATCCAGGAGATGTTGGGTTTCTATGTTACGGTCTTGAGGCAAATATATATTACATATGGAAAACGTGAAATTTCGATGAACTTTTACAGCAACGGTTTGAAGATGAGATGCTATTGTGATTGGTTCGGAGTATACCGATTTGTGTATTGCTATTAAGACTCCGTGATGGCTATGATTTGGATTAGGGCTATCTTTCCGGTAAATTTCGAAATTTTTTATGTTAATTTTATCTTTTTTAGATGGGTTTCCTGTAGGGCAATGCAAAATGGATCAGTAACACGTATAAGTAATTTTAAGTCATTGAAATGAGTTTTTAGACCATTACAGTTCCATTGAACTATTGACATTTTTATTTTATTTTGTTAGATTTAGAAAAAAGAAAAAATACAATAAAATGAAGTAAAATAATACGTGATAGAATTCTGTAAAGGCAATTAAAAATATGGATATTATTGATAAGGACAACTATTTGTATTCGTATATTGATCTAAGTGCTGTTTATTTTATTAGCTTTTTTCGGAGGTCGACCTCTTATAGATTTTTGAACTTCAAATCCTTCGTCATCTATTTCCTTATTAGCCCTCATTTCAATAGGAAGAGAAGGAGGGTCATCAGAAGCAGAAGGGATTGAAGAAGCCGCAGCTTCCGTAGGTAAAGGGAAGGAAGCGTTGGCGTGAGGGGGAGGAGGGAGGGAAGAGCGGGAAGGAGGAGGTTGGAGGCCGGGAGCGCCGGCTGCAGGGCCCGAGGATGACCGAGCGCTGGCGGCTGGGCCCGAAGGTAACCGAGCGCGAGCCCGATCGGAAGTGATAGCCTGAACTTGGCTAGGGAAAATTTTTGTTTCCATTTAATAAACTCTGTTTTTCTGTATCTATGCTAGATTTGGTTACCTCTTTTTTGTGTGTGTTTTCTGAAAAATAGTAAAAAATATTCGCCTGAATGGCAACATCTTTTTTTGTTTCGTTATTTTTATTTTTAGTTATTTCCGCAAAAGTTTTAGTGAAATTGGTAGGGTATTTTTCTTTATATATTTTTTTGCCTCGCCCAGAGAGACTTTACTGTTAACTTGTATCGTTTTAATCTCTTTTTGTAATTTAAAAATGGGACAGGATCGGTCTAGGGCATGATGAGGGCCGTTACAGTTAATGCACCTGGCTGGGAGATCACACCTAATATTTTCTCCGTGTTTGGCCTGACCGCACTGTACACACACCGGCTCTTTTTTGCAGTGGGTGGTAGGGTGGGAGAAACCCAGACATTTAAAGCATCGTAAAGGGTTTGGTGTGTATGGTTGTACCCTAATAGTTTCGTAACCGATTTTAATTGTTTCCAGGGATTTTGGCATAGGAAAAGTAACGATGTAATTATGAGTTAAAATTTCGTTACCATTAACTTTTTTATTTATTCTAATTATATCTTTAATTATAGAAGACATTTCTTTTTTAATTTCCTCTATTTCCATATATTGAAAATCATAGCAACGGATTATTCCTTTGGAGTAGTTAAGGGTATTGTGGGCTAATACCTGTATTGGACCTCCAGAATTCTTTGCACGATAACAGCCTGTTAGATTGTTGACCGTTTACAGTTTGTATTAATAACGTCCCATCTCTTAATTTTTTACCAAACCAAACCAAACCTGTGATGGCCTTTTGAATAAAGAATGGAGAAGTTTTTTTAAAATCATCCTGGTCAAGCCTTTTCATGACCAAGTAGGTGGGAGAAATATTTTCAGTTTCTTGAAACGAACTTTTGTCGGGTAGAAATTTGATTTTATGCCGAGCCCATTTTCTTTTTTTATTTAAGGGACTATACGGTTCTGATGATTCAGAAAGTTCGTCCATATTTTACTAAAAATATAGTATGTATATAAAGTACAAGTAATATGTAAGTAATATGTAAAGTATGTATATAAAGTAAAGTACAAATTAAATATAGATAATTCGAATAAACTTAATATTAATAATTAATATAGTAAGTAATTAATAATAATAAGAAAAAAAAATCTTTATTGATTTTTTTTTTTTAATATTTTCCTTCTAACAGTAACCCTGCCAGAAGGGAGTTTATTGCATTATATATATAGATATATAGAGAATAAAACCTTGCGCAGAGGCAATATCGTAACCAATGAAGGTCTACTGAGGTGCGATTATTGCTAGTTAAAAACTTTATTGATTGTTTATAGTAGAAAATAAAAGAATAACTTCTGTTTGAAAAAAAAAAGATTAAAACAAATAATAAAATCACCTTGATAAAAATAAAATTAATTTATAGCTATAAAATAAATGAAAGAAAAAATAAAGAAAAACTTATCGTTTCACCAAACGTAGCTCTCTGCGACCGTTCCAGCCGGAGATTAGCTGTGTCTTCAGAGTTCTGTCGGCGTGGGTTAAGGTTGACGTAGGAAGATGAAATTTTTTCACCTATATAAGGGACACCCTAATATATATATATATATATATATATATATATATATATATATATATACATATATATATATATATATATATATTCAGGGTGACATGCTACTCGTGCGACAAACTTCACCAGTAGATTCTTCACCATAAAATGAATAAAAAAATTCATATTGACCATGGTCCGATTCTCAATCATTTCGGAATAATTTCGCTTTTTATCGATTTTGAAAGATATCACGACCTGGCATCGGAAGACCGTGATATCTTTAAATCTGAAAATTTCTCCGAAAAGCTGATAGCACCGTTGAAATCTACTTTAATTGTTCAATAATAAAATGGTCATTTCAAAATTTTTGTACCAATTTTTCGTGTTTTATTTCAGCCAGAACAACAAAATAAGTGAAAAATTTTACAAATCGGAAAATGTTCAACATAATCCAGAGTTTCTAATTTTAGTTTCAGAAGGCAGCAAAGTTGAGGGAAATAGCTCATTTAATGACGCTTCTAACGCACTCTTCATTTTTTAATTTGGTGTTTCTAAGACCAAGATATGGATGACATAAAGAGAAAAAATTATGGTTCAAGGATTGTTAATGCTTGAGAATTTACATTTTAAATTTGAAAAAACTAATACAACTCACCAATATCTTTAAAATAAATTTATTTTTAATCATTTTATTATGTTCAAATTGGAAGCCGTACTCTGCAATACACAAACGTGCCCGTTTTCTCATACTTCCAACTGTCACACCAAAAGTGAGAAAACGTTGAAGTTTTTCAGCAGCAGCGAAGATCCTTGCTCTCAAATTGTCTATGTTTGTCACTTCAGTGCGATAGATCAGTTCCTTGAGATATCCACAGACGAAATATTCCATGGGGTTGAGATCAAGAGATCTTGGTGGCCATAGAACGGTCCCATCACGGCCGATCTACGTTTTGAATGTTCTGTAAAATACGCCTGAACTATTCTAGAGGAGTGAGGAGACGCACCATTACTGCCAAAAACTGTGTTGGGCGGAAGTTATTGGAGATGTACTCGTGCTGAAAAATTATGTTTCTCCTCAATTGTAAAAGAAGGTCCACCAGCAAGGTAGGCCGCGTGTTTTCGATAATATTTAAGTAATGGTGCGTCTCCTCACTCCTCTAGAATAGTTCAGGCGTATTTGACAGAACATTCGAAACGTAGATCGGCCGTGATGGGACAGTTCTATGGCCACCAAGATCTCTTGATCTCAACCCCATGGAATATTTCGTCTGTGGATATCTCAAGGAACTGATCTATCATACTAAAGTGACAAACATAGACAATTTGAGAGCAAGGATCTTCGCCGCTGCTGAATAACTTCGACGTTTTCTCACTTTTGGTGTGACAGTTGGGAGTATGAGAAAACGGACACGTTTGTTTATTGCAGAGTACGGCTTCCAATTTGAACATAAAATGATTAAAAATAAATTTATTTTAAAGATATTGGTGAGTTGTATTAGTTTTTTCAAATTTAAAATGTAAATTCTCAAGCATTAACAATCCTAGAACCATAATTTTTTCTCTTTATGTCATCCATAATTATGGATGATGGGCTAACCAAATAAAGTAGAAAACACTTTCAGTAAATATGATTTAAGCGACATAAGATATGGAACCAAAACAGTGAATAAGATCAATAAAGTATATTTAAACACTTAAGACAAGATTCAAAAAGAAAAATTAACGAACATAATATATAAAATAAACTGTAAACAATGTCCTGAAAAATCATATTACGGCCAAACATCGCAATGGTTCGAAAGAAGATTGCAGCAGCATAAGCAAAATTGTACCGCAAAAACGACAAAATCAAAATTAGCAACCGGTTTATCACAACATGCCGTGAACCACAAACATATTTTTGATTTCGAGAATGCACAAATTGTACATCATGAAAAGAATACTAACAAAAGAAGAATAATAGAATCCATTAATATAACCAAAAACCTGACCAAAACCGTAAATCAACAAACTGATGTTGATCATTTAAACATTTTCTACGCCAATACCATACACAAACTTAAAATAAACGTCAAATAAAACAGACACAATTTTTTTTTCCGTTGTATGTGAGCTACGATAAAAAGCTTTATAAAAAATAGTTTAAATTATTCATATCCAATCAGCGAACGCCTATAATCATTCCTATTTAGCACCCCTACCCCTCTCATAGAATACAATAGTAATCCGGTCAGTTGCTCGGAGTTAGTGGTGGCAGTTATTACAATGTATGACAGACGGGTAAATATAATTTTTTATCAATCTATAGCAAATAACCTTTCTAAACACAACATGAGATAATTTTAATTACCAGTTTTTTAGGTCTTAAAATGACGCCTCCAGCAACAAGTTTTTTATTTACACCCTTAAAAATATTTTTATTCTAAATCACCGTAAGAACAATTCCAAAGTATGATGCATGGTAGGTACAAAATACAAAAAAGCTAAATGTTATAAAAGAAAAAAATATCTATGTATTGTTATAAAATTATAAATTAATAATTTATGTAAATGTGCTTACAGGCTTGAAAATGGCTCTAGAAGCCGAAACGTTTTTTGGTGAATATTTATCAAAATGTATTAATCACCACACTTGATAAAAATGATAAGATAATATATATATTAATATATATATATATATATTATAATAGGGTTCTTGAGGTTCAGTCAATAATAAACAACTGTATTATGTCAATACTGTAAAGGAATAGGGAGGTAAAGCTGTTGTATTAGTCTTGCCGTTGTATATTAGAGTAATATATATAGAGTAATATATAATATATATTAGTACTATTATATTAGTACTAGTACTATATATTAGTACTAGTAATATATAATATATATAGAGTAATTGCCGTTGTATATAAGAGTAATATAGTTAGTTAGTCTCTATTATCTATGTGGTTTATATAGTAATATTCAGGGATAGGATTTTTATGTAATAAAAATTTAAAAATATGTACATAAATGTGGACGTGTATTCGCATATATACATATATGTAATAATAATATTTAAATATGGACGAAAAAAAAAGAAGTGAAAATTAAAATATTTAAAAAGTTCAGTATTCACATAAAAAATAAATATGCATTTAAAATTATTATAAAATATCAAATGCAGTTAAAATTTTTTTTGGAAATGTTATTTGCTGAAAGATCCCTCCATGTTAACTGACGCGTCAGGCGACTTATTTTCTACGTGTTTCGCCGCTTTCAAATGCTTTAAAACCAAAAATCGTTTATCCATTGAAATTGTGACAGCACAAACAAAACAGGACACCTTCACTGTCGCACTAGCAGCTAAGTTTTTTTTGTTTTCTTTCCTTCTTTCCTTTTTTTTCACACATTAGCTATGAACTCATCACTAAATTTATAAAGCACCTGAGGCAATATAAGCATTGCCAAAAATGAGGTATCTATATAACAAAAGAAGGGGATCAAAATTTCTGAGAACTGTCGAAATTACTTTATGCCTTTTGATTTTCCAAGAATTTTTTTAATCCCTAAGTTCATTATTTATTTTACACTTTATTTATTCTAGGTATCGATTGAATATACGTGAAACAAGTAAATAGGTGACAATAATTTTAAATAAAGAAATATATGTGAAAATATTAAAAAACCACAAAATATGGAAAATAAAAATGCTTTAAAATGGTTCATATCGTGGTAAAAACCATTTAGAACGCATATACGTTCATTTTTAAGCCTCAGAAGAAAATATGTGAATATATGAAAATCCCATCCCTAGTAATATTAATTGGCATGATTATTAGAACAATATAGTCTCGAAACGTCGCCATAATACAGTTGTTTATGACTTCAAGATCTATAACCTCTAGAAACCTATTATAACATTTAATACCAACAGTCAACAAAACACACAAAACTATATATAAATATATATATATATATATATATATATATATATATATATATATATATATATATAAACTATTACCTGACTACCAATCAATTTAAAACGTAATCTTATAATTTTCCTCTTCATCATATCGGCGGATGATCCAGTTTTTCGAATAACGGCTTTAATGAGCAGATATTTGGGAGGCGACAAGTCGGTAGTCTTCGGCCCACGAGTCAAAACAAATCCTTCGCTAGATAATCCATTGTGGACAAGACGATTCAATGTGAAGGAATATAATCCTATTTAATAAATATACACCTGTTTACGAGCCATAAGCTGCCCGCTCGTAAACCAGCTTTACGAAATATTTAAATAAGTCCGCGGACACTTTGAGCGCTAAGAAGCTATTAGGGGAGTGATAGCCTAAGGTGATTTAGACCTTCCTGTCGCGATATATCAGCGGATTGTGGATATTGTCCGGGTAGTAAAGACCCGGTGATGTGGACTATTCTCTGCAAAGATGAAGCTTAACAGCCGCGTTTCAGCCATGCTCTCCGCCCATCCTCGTCTACATGTCTCTTGAAAATCAAGTAGGTTTAAATAGCTATAATTATTCCTCTCAAGTTGGCTACAAGGGAGAAAGTAGTTTAACGACTGTCTGCTTAATGGTTGGAGTCTGTCTGTCTGGTTTGTCATCGACTTCATTTGTCTGTGTAGGGAACAAATTTTACTTATTTATATAGATTTACTTATTTAATGTTTAAAAATGCGCGATTAAAAAAGGGATTTGATTGGTTTAACTTTTTGATAATCTACTAAATAAAACGGCCCAAGAGTCCTTAGCAACATGGTTTTTTTTAGTTTAGTTCAATACGTTATTCAAAATATTTTCTCTTGTTTGCTTATTATATAAAATTTCATAGATCTCTTGTTCATTACATACTACCTTTAAACGATAGGTTGTTTTAGGAGGTAACGAGAATCATGCACAACAACCAGGTTATACAAACGACATTATACAGGGATAATTCTAATACTTTTCTTTATACCCTTTTTTTTTTAAATTCCGTAAAACGTGGAAACTGTAAAGGTAATATGTAAAAGTACCCCAAATCTTGAATAATAGTTCTTTTAATGATATGAGCAAAAACTTATACTTATAGAGTGGACCTAAGAATGTATTGGGGCCCTCTTGGCCGAAGTTGTTAGCGCTCCAAATTTCGTATCATGTCCTTGTGAGGCCGCACAGTGGTCCCAATCCACCATTCATGGTGCAAAAAATACTTAACGTTGACGGATTTCGTTCAAACTAGGTGGGATATTTATTGATGGGTTAAGAAGATGTTTAATATAAGTTACATCAAAATAGTGATGGGTAGGGGCGGGGGTAAGAGGGGGACTGGGGGTAACTTCTATCTTTTTAATTACTTTTTGTCGATGGAATTAGTTCAAACTTGGTATGATGTTTATTGATGGGTTAAGAAGATGTTTAACATAAGGCACATACAAATAGCGAAGAGTAGGGGTGGGGGTAAGAGGGATAGTGGGGGCTACATTCTATATTTACAATTACTTTACGTTGACGATTTCGTTCAAACTTGATGTTATGTTTATTGAAGGTTTGAGCAGATGTCTAACATTAGTTGGGTGGCGGGATGGACGATTGGGCAAGCGCGTTAGAAATTAAGCGTTGCCCATTGCAATTTGGAAATACGAAGATAGCAAGTCCAAAACCAGGAGCCAGGGGAAAATTTAAATAAACTCGGCATCAATCCCCCACCCTCTCCCCTGGCCCGGGAAACCCCGTATAACCTACAAGGCGAGGAAGGGGAGGATAAAAAAATAAATAAATAAATAAAGTCTAACATTAGTTACATAAAAATAGAACTAGCGAGAGCTAATAATATTATATATTATATTGTTAGTCTTGATTAATATACCCACAAGAAAAATGCAGAGGAATAGAATAACACAAACTACTAATTAAATAGGTTCTAAAGAAAGGTATTCAGTAATGTACTTAAAGTCTTGTTTCAAACTAGGTATTTCGGTTTAGTTATTTATTGGATTCCACGAAAAAATTATCTCTATTTTTATGATTATTTAAAATACCGCATAAAAAACAAACAAGATAATCTAGAAATATTAGCAAATACTACGTGAAAATATAATAGAAATTCATGAAAATAAAATAGTTTTAAAATGAAAAATGCAGATTATTTTATGCCGTCAATTCAAAAATTTGGAAAATGATTATAAAAATATATTTTGATACAGTAAAATAAGTGGATTATATAATCTATAAAATATTATACAAATTAAATAAAAAAAATTATAGAGAAACAGAAAAATAACCGCATTTAATATCATTATTTTATCCAGCAGTCTGTTACCTGGGAACCGGGTTTTTCCTGGAATTTCCTCTCTCATGACTCTGGATGCAAGTTGCTGCAGCAAAACTTTACATGGTTAGTTTTGTACTTAAATATGCTATGACATGGTATAAATGCTTACATGGAACTCGTTGGAACTTACATTTTAAAACCTTCATGAAGTTTTAGGTTTTAAGAAAAAAACATGGCGAGTTTGAAAAACTCCAAGTCTACTAAAAAAAATCGTTGGGTATTCTTTGATATGCCGTTTTATAGAGAATGTATTGCAGTTTGAGGGAAATAAAATTATTTTGTAAAAAAAAATTTCTTTATATTGAAAATAAAATACATATGCACATTACACTTTCCAATTGAAATAGCTTACTTAAGAATGGCAATGTTTAAAAAATCGCTGCGGCCAAACGAATCAAAATTATTCAAAACCAATATTACCTATTAGCAGCAGGTATCCTATAGATATATAGGTAAAATTATCAATTTTTTAAAAAAAAGTTGATTTTTCGAATTTTTGCACCATGATTGCTGGATTGGGACCACTGTGGGCCGTTCCGCATCCAGCCGGGTTGCCATTTTTCAGTCACGGACCCGAAGAATGAATCTTGTACTAACAAAAAATAAAATAAAATTACACTTCTCGATTAATAAGGAAGTTATTCAAATTTTGAAGTAATATTACCTCCCCCCACACTTAAAACACTCCATGATATAATTAATTCTCTTGAGTATAAATTCATGTGTGTATATATTTCGTCATGTATCATTTTATGTAAACGTAAGTTGCAGACATTTACTGGAATAAGAATAAATAAGTTTAAAGCAGATCTCGGAGATTTTCTTTTCGGGGGAGGGAGGGGAGAAGGAAGGGAAGGAGCTAACTGGTGAGCCCACTTTAGGGGGTCGTAAATTTTCAAAGCTTAGTAACCCGTCTTATATTTACAGCCCAACATAACCTGGCTATGAAAGGACTGAGCATGATTCCATGTAATAGTTAGTCCCTTCCTCCCTTTAAGAAACACATTTTATACTCTGAAATCTTTATTTTCGAGATAATATTTACTATCGTCCGTAAAGGGAGCCTGCACTGATTCCTTCTTACATAAACATTTAGCAACAGATCGTTTAGTATTATTTAATCTTCATATGTATACACCCACATTTAATAATAGGGACGTTTAAGCAGATTTTGATAAGTTTTGTAAAGCTCATAAATGTGTTAAAATTGAGAAACTTTTTTAAAATAATTGTGCTCAATATGACCTGCAACACACTTGATTTTGACACGGCCTAGGTCCCCCTAAACCCTACTCAATTTTTAAACAAACGGAGACGTTAATGTTGAAGTTTTGACCCAGTGCTTAGTTCTTTGTTTGAAGCTTATAAGTGTTACGTGAGATCGATTTATGTTATAGATTATCTTCATTCATGTCTTCTATTTAATGAGATGATTAAGTCACTTTGTATTATTATTTCGCTATGGCAAATTAAAAACATTTGTCATACATAAGTCGAAAGCTAGAATCTATTAAAGCCAATCAAGGCACTTTTTAACTGAAAAAAAGGCGGCGGGAGTTCGATTACATCACGGTCACATAACCTCTCAAAACAGGTCACGCCCATCAGCCGCTCTTCAGTACCTTTACCCTATTTTCCCGATGTTTCAAAATTGGAATTTGGAAATGAATATTAAATTCTGCTATCCACCCCCCCCCCCCTCCACCACGCCTTTTTACTACAACCCTACAGTCAGAAAGTGAGCTATAAGGATTCTTCATTTACCCGCACTCTCTCTTGGTATTTCGTTGTCGCCTAAACACCCTATAGTGTGAAAAACTTTAAATTTTTCGAAATCTGAAAAAATTAAGTGGGCCAAAATGGGTTTAATAATATTAGAAATTTAAAGATGTGTCGTAAAGTAGCTTGTAGACTAACAGCTCAAACACGACCCCCCCCCCTTCCTAATCCGTAATTATTTGTTTGAGAAATATTTCACTCGCAGTATTCACTCACTAAAGTTCCAAACAGTCTTGCTTCAGCAGCGGTAGTGTACGGATCGCGGTGTGTGTTGTTTGAAGTTTCGGCACCTTTGAGAAGAGGATTAGCAGCTCCTGTCTGTTGCCGCCCGGCTGTCTTCCTGGGAGTACCCAATAAGACTATTCTTGTTGTTTATTTTATGTTTTTGTATTCATTTTCTTTTCTTTTATATTTATTGATTATCTATAAACTATCATAATAATTTTAGTCCTATTTAGTTGTTGTTTCTTTTTTAGTCTGTTTTATGCTTTTGGCGATCATTTTCTTTTCTTTTATTAATTTTGTAAACCATAAAATATCAAATTTAATCCTAGTTTGTTAGGTAATTTGATATTTGTCTCTTTGGTCCGTTATATCTGTCGACCAAATGGCGGACGCAATTAAGGCTAAACCGCCTGATATTCAAGAAAATTTATTTAAAATCAAGGGACAGTGGTCTAAGAAATATGTTGTAATGCGCTTAGAAAATAATACGGATAACAAAACTTTTAAAGACTTCAGCCCTTTTAGCGTATGTAGATTCGTTAAAAGCTATAGCCCACAAGTCCAGGTAAAGTTTATTAAAAATGGATCTGTCCTGTTAACTGTGAACAACGAAAAAGACTTTATGAATTTAGGAAATGTAAAATCGTTCCAGAGCATACCTATAGCTTTTGAACTACATAAGTCTTTAAATTTTTCACGCGGTGTAGTTTATATACCTGAATTAATAAACTGCACAGATCAGGAAATAATTTCCGAACTTGAAAATCAGGGGGTAGTAAAAGTAAAACGAATTTTCAAGAAAATTAATAATGAAAATAAACCAACTCCTCTATTGGTACTGACCTTTGAAAAAAGCGAACTACCTGAAAGATTATTTTTAGATTTTTTGTCTATAAGAATAAGAGAGTATGAGCCCAAACCTACGCTTTGTTTTTCGTGCTACAAATATAGACACACCAGCAAATATTGTAAAGTTATGAATTGTGCGAAGTGTGGAGAAAGTTCACACAAATCAGATTGTTGTTCAAATCCCCCTAAATGTTTGAACTGCCAAGGAGCTCATCCAGCTTATTATACTAGATGTCCTGTATATCAAATGGAAAAATCGATTGAAAAAGTTAGAATCCAGAATAAGGTCTCTTATCGCCAAGCAGAATTGATTGTTAACAGGCAACAAGCAGCCCCCGTGACGTCTCATGCCAGATCTCTGGCAGAAGTCACCGCATCTCCCCCCACTCCTCCAATTGCTCCCACTCCTGCTGAAACCAATTCCCTTAATCAATCTTTATTCGAACAAATAAACAAATTAACTTATACAGTTGACATTCTATTTAAAAAAATAAGTAAAATTGAGTCATCATTTTTGAATATTAATAAAGTTAAATATGAAGAAGAACTTGTTTCGTCATTACATATTAATAACAAGGAAGTTACAAATAATACTGATACTGTTTCTATAGATGCAAATAAGAACAAAATTACGTCAATGGTTGTGCCAAATGTACCCACATCGATTACTAATTTAAGAAATAGACCGGTACCCCAAAACCACATTGTAAGTGAACAAAGTACTTCCTCTCAATGCAAATCACCTCAATCGAATAGTAAGGAGGATGCTGTCACTCCCCAACGCTCTAAACCCAAAATTAAAAAGAAATGAGCCAACCACTTACAAATATTTATAAAACAGAATCTTTAATCCCTGTAATTCAAATAGTTTCTTTTTTTTTTTTTTTTTACTTTTACCCCTTAACTTTATCAATATCTTTATGCTACTATTTTCATTGTTCGTTTCTTTTCTGTACATAAAATCTACCACATGCGTGTTTTGCAATGGAATGTAAATGGTCTTAATGTTCATAAAAATGACTTAACAGTATTATTCAAAGATACTAACTTCAATATAATCGCCCTACAGGAAACACACCTAAAACCTTCTGATATATTTTATTTCAAAAATTTTGCATCTTACCGTGCTGACTATACGGGTGGCCTGATTGCATGCGGAGGCGTTGCAATCCTTGTTGATAAAGATCTTCCATCTACTAATATCCATCTCTCAACAGAGCTTCAAGCAGTGGCAGTGCGAATCCACAGTCCTTATTCATTCACAGTATGCTCTTTATATTTACCTCCTGGCCAACTACTTTCCCTTCAACAAATAGCTGACTTGTACTCCCAACTACCAACCCCACTATTATTATTAACAGATGCCAACAGCCATAACCCGCTCTGGTTCTCATCTAGTCTAGACACAAGGGGAAGAATCATAGAATCATTTTTGGATCAAAGTGGCCTAATAATCTTAAATAATAATCATCCGACCCACATCAACCCAACTTCTGGTAGCCTCTCCTATATCGATCTGACTATTGCAAGTCCCTGCCTCCGAATACGTAGCACCTGGAAGGCAGCTCAAGATCTTTATAATAGTGACCACTATCCGCTCATTACAGACTTTATAGACCGGCATATCCCCCCGCAGCAACCTGTCAGATGGAAACTTCGTGAGGCGGACTGGGATTCCTACAGATCAAAAGCCAACTTTCCTAAAGATTTTCTTGAATCACCTGATATTAACGAAGTAACAAATACAATTATAGAAACGATCCTCAACGCTGCATCAAATTCCATTCCCAAAACGAAACCTTTTTACAATAGAATCATAGTCCCTTGGTGGTCTAAGGAGTGTGAATCTGCTGTAAAACTTCGAAAAAGAGAATTGAGAAAGTTTAAACGTTGCCCATGCACAGATCATTTTGAAAATTATAACATAGCTAAAACAAACGCCAGGTACGTAATACGAAAAGCGAAAAAAGAATCTTGGAAACACTTCTTGACGCAAGTAAACATGAATACTCCTTCAAAAGTAATGTGGGATGCAGTAAAGAAAATCACCGGACGTGGGTATACTAAACAGATTACCTTACTAAAAGATGGAAATAATATAATAACTGAACCCAAACTCATTGCCGATACTATAGGATCCCAATACAAATTCATTACTTCCGATGCCAATCAAGTTAAACAATTCATAAAAATCAAAAAAGCGAAAGAAGAAACACCACTGGCTATACATATTAATCCGCTTTCACCAATAAACAACCCATTTTCTTTTTCGGAATTTTTAACTGCTTTAGCCTCAAGGAAAGATTCTTCCCCAGGGCCCAATAATTTAACAATTAGCATGATCAAGAACCTTTCTTTTGAAAACAAAAAACTCTTCTTAAAATATCTAAATAAAATTTACACCAACTGCTTGTTCCCTGATTCATGGCGGCAATCAATTGCGATTCCGATACTGAAAAGAGACAAACCAACAGACGATCCCAAGAGCTACCGCTTAATTTCATTAACATGTACCGAATGCAAACTTCTAGAAAAGATGGCTATCAATAGATTAAACTGGATATTTGAAAAAAGAGGATCACTCGACCAATGGCAAAGCGGCTTTCGTAAAGGTCGAAGCACGAGGGACAACCTAGTTAGGCTAGAGACGGACATCAATGAAGCTTTTAACAAAAGGGAGAAGGTCCTAGCTGTTTTTATTGACCTGGAAAACGCATTTGATAGAGTATGGAAGAAGCAAATACTAGGCGTTTTATTGAGCATAGGTATTGACGGATACATGCTAGCACTAGTAGACAATTTTTTAAAAAATAGAACTTTCCAAGTGAGAAACGGTTCAACTTTGTCGGAGTCTTTCATGCAGGAGAATGGCGTTCCACAAGGAAGTGTGTTATCAGCAGCTCTTTTCTCAATAGCGTTGAATCCACTACTCAGAATCATACAAACACCGGTCAAGTCTATGCTCTATGCAGATGACTTGGTAATTTACTGTGCAGGAAAATCAATCCCAGAACTATATAAAACTATTCAAAAAATATTGAACCGAGTCAATAACTGGTTGACAACGCATGGATTCCGTATATCTATCAAAAAAACCGTCAGCGTACTTTTTACAAAGAAAAAAACATTACCACTACCCACGCTTAAAATTGAAGATACTGCCATTACTAATCAGGATTCCGTACGTTATTTAGGCCTCACCTTTGATTACAGATTAAATTGGACTGAAAATATTAAACTACTTAAAATAAATTGTTTAAGATCACTAAATCTTCTCAAATGCTTGACCAACACGTCTTGGGGCGGTGACAGGAAAAGCATGTTAACTCTGTACCGAGCCTACATTAGATCTAAACTCGACTACGGATGCATGGCTTATGGATCTGCATCCCCCAGAACTCTCAAGATGTTAGATAGCATACACCACAGTGGATTAAGGTTAAGCACAGGAGCCTTCCGTTCCAGCCCTACTTTGAGCATTTGCTGCGAAGCCGGAGAGCCACCACTTGAATTCCGAAGAACAATCATATCACTCTCATATTACATTTCTTTAATATCCTCACAACATCCACTAAACGGCCTTCTTTTAAAATACATGACACCCACCAACGAACCAAACAGTAACGCATTAAGAAAATCCTATCCCAGAAGAGTCTTTTCCTCCCTCACAGAGTGGAACATAAGAATCCCGGAAATATTACCCAAAACCATATCAAGCAAGGAGCCTTGGACCATACCACAGCCAAAAATTGATTTATCTTTAGTGAAACTTATAAAAAATCACACTCCACACATAGTATTTAAAAAAGAATTTCAAAAAATTAAAAATGAGCTCACTGATTCCACACATGTTTACACTGACGGCTCGAAGAATGAAAACGGAGTAGGAGCTGCCTTTACCTATGACCATCAAACGCATTCCTTCTCGCTAAATTCAGATTGCAGTATATTCACAGCAGAACTTTTATCAATCTATAAGGCACTATCAATAATCATACCAGATAATAATAAAATCGTGATATTTTCCGATTCCCTATCCGCTCTAATAGCTCTAAGTAACCTATATTCTACACACCCACTCGTACAGCACATCTTCGAGAAGATAGACAGCCTAAAGAGGATGAACATCAGCACAGTTTTCTGCTGGATACCGGGTCATACCGGTATTGAAGGTAATGAGGAGGCTGACAGAGAAGCTAAGAAAGGGATCACAGAAGGCATCCACTATGCGAAAGTCCCCGCATTGGATTTAAGCCTCAAACTAAAGCACGCTGTTTGGACATCGTGGGAATCATTATGGGATGCTCAAACCGATAACAAGTTAAGGGTACTAAAAAGAAGCGTTCAGCCATGGAGCACCTCATTTTCTGGAAACAGAAAGGAAGAAGTGGCCCTAACCCGACTGCGGATAGGACATGCAAGATTCAGCCACGAATATTTAATGAAAGGAAAGACCCCCTCCATATGTGAAGCTTGTGGAGTAAGAAACACTGTAAATCATGTTTTAGGTGAATGCTTAATTTACGAAAAACAAAGAGAGGAACATGGGCTGCCGCAACAAATGTGTGAACTTCTGGGAAACGATCCTTCTACCATATCAAATTTACTTCAATTTTTAAGGGCCACAAAACTGATTAATCTTATTTAAAAATACTATAAAAATATTTATATCTTCTTAAATTAATGACCATAATATTGTCTGAAAAATAAAATAATTTATTATAAGTCAATAATAATCTCATAATAATAACTCTACCTAAATCGTTCTAGTATTATCCTATCCACCTTCCAATATTAATCTAAATTGCATCTATCTATCCAGTATTAATTTAAATTGTCAAAAAACTAGTATTAATTTAAATTTTTAACCAGTACTAATCTAAATTGTTAACCAGTACGAATCTAAATTGTTAACCAGTATTAATCTAAATTGTCAAAGAACTACCGAGGGAGTTGGACGATAATGACCTTAATGGTCGACTTGTCCTTAAACAAAAAAAAAAAAAAAAAAAAAGTTCCAAAACAAATATGGAATGTTTTTTTATTACATTTATAACTATCCCTACACGGTGTCTTATAAAAAAAGGCATGGAAGTCGACTCAATGGTTCACCTGCGAGCAGATGCAGGTTAGATTAAACGGAAGCAGTAAAAAATATTGCAGCTGATCCAGGCTTAGATACAAGCAAGCCGCTTACTCTAGTCACTTAGTCCCATCTGCCATAATATAATATAATAAGGTTGGTTATGGATCTCCTAAAAGAGTTGTCAAAGCAAGACAATGGTGGAATTGTGCGAAAATAATAAGTTAGACCAAAAGGCGAATCCAACTAACGATAAAATTAGATCGCTTTCTAAGGATCAACTAAAATTGTTGTTGAACTGTTTGGAGGACACATTGGAAAATTTACACACTCCTCAAATCCTCAATGCTTCTTCTTGTCATGATAAAATTTCTTCTTCTTCTTTACTCGGTGCTCCAACGAAAGGGATACCGTTTCAGATCAGAGCTGAGCTCCACACCTCTCTATCAGCCCAGTCTCCCTCCTGTAGACCTCGGCCCGTCATCTCTTCATGGACTCCTTCTATCCAGGTCGTTCTCGGTCGTCCTCGTTTAAGTTTTCCGGGCGGCTGCCGGTCCAGGACTCGGTACGGCATCCTCCTGCAGTGCCCGTACCACCTCAACCGCTGTTTCCAGATTCTTTCTGAGACGGTCTCCACAACGCCCATCCTTTGCCTCACCTCTTCATTTCGGACTCTGTCTAGCCTTGTTATTTGGAGACATCTTCTCCAGTAGTCCATTTCAACGGCCCGAACCTTGGTATACAAGCGAGCATTCATCGACCATGCTTCACATCCGTAAGTTAATATAGACTCGGCTATGGCCGAGAAGATTCGTCGCTTGTTTTCGCTTGAGATGGTGTTGTTCCAGAGAACAGGGTGTAACATCCTAGTAGCCCTCCTGGCAAGTTCCACCTTGTTGCGGACGTCAACCTCAGATGTCCCCACATCTTCCAGAAAGGATCCGAGATATTTAAAGGCATTGACTCTTTTGCACACCTGATCACCTATGCGCAGATCGTTTTCCTCATTATCACCAACAGCCATATACTCCGTCTTTCGGAAATTAATGTTGAGACCTGCAGCTTCATAACATTGTTTCAACTGGAGAACTACCATCTCCAAGAAAACTTTCCTCCGGGTCATCACCACCTGATCATCGGCGAAGAACAGTGTCAGGAGCTCATCGTCATCGAAATAGATTCCGTAATCCCGACATTGCCTCATCCATCTCCTTACTACGTGAGCCAAATATATCTTAAAGAGACTTGGAGACAGGCAACACCCTTGCTTCAGGCCCTTTGTCCCAGAAAATGGCGCGGAGAGGCGGTTTCCAATTTTCACCCTGTACACATCGCTTCCATACAAGTGTCGTATTGCTAAAATATGATCAAATTTAAATTCTTAATATATTTTTGAAAAGATTTTTATAAGAAGAGAAAAGATTGGCCTGGGCCGGATTGGAACCCGGATTTCCGTATCACTTTTTTTTTTTTAATAATAAATTATTTTATTGAAAGAAATACAATCTGCCACACTCTAGGGCATTTGGTATTAGTGATATAAGAATACATTCATACAAAATAACTAAAGAATGACCAAATATGGAAATACAAAAGGAGAAAA
Organism: Aelia acuminata; assembly: GCA_911387785.2. Lineage (NCBI taxonomy): Eukaryota > Metazoa > Arthropoda > Insecta > Hemiptera > Pentatomidae > Aelia > Aelia acuminata. Next base: position 58,517,589 of record OU426980.1, on the reverse strand, counting down.
TAAAAAATAAATAATACTTAAAAAAGAAAAAAAAAATACAGAAGAAAACACATTCACACTTATGTACAATATTTACATTCAGCCAACGGATCTCCGAGTCGAGCACTACCACCCACATGTGGGAGGCAAGGCAGGTCTCTATGAGATCCCAGCGCTTCTCGCCTTGCCGCATCACCGGTATTAACCTTCGGTCGGGCGCAATGCAAATCCTAACACGTTCGGGCGCAACTCATCTGTGAGATTAAAAAGAAATTTCTGGTTAGAAGTAAAGGAAAAATTCATTTTACTCAACTATTCAATTTAAAATCGTTATATTTTTGTTTTAAAACAACATTACAAATAAAATCATATATAATATTCAAAAAAAATTATTAATCTACTAAACAAAGAAAACTATATTTAACTGATTGGTAACAGTGAAAATAACATTTTTTTGACATACTTAAAAATACAAATACAAGCTTGTTATAATTAAAGGAATACAGATTAATCTTACTCGCAATGAACTTAATTAAAATCATTGGGGGAGCACCAATAAAACTTTTGAATTCAAACCTACTGACTTGGTTTGGTGTCCCTTTCTCTTTCGTAATTTACCTTTATTGTCTCAATATAAATATTTGTGTATCTCACAATCATTTCAGTTATTGATTCTGAAAATATACATTTCCAGCATTCATATGGTGATTTCGCCTATCTGGCATCCCCAATGGTGCCAGGCAAACGCAGCAAGACATTGTATGCTTCTCGTCGAACTTTCGCCGAAGGCTTGTTTTTTGACCACTTTGTAACTTTGTCTTTGCCCAAAAAAAATTCTTGGCCATGTTCTTCATTATCAGAACTTTCAGCATCTTGGTCAGTCTCAGAATCTTCGTTTCTTTTCTGAATTTCCTCTTCCATGTCGGTGTCTTCTTCGTCTCCATTGTCTTCCCGAAAAAGTATATCAGCTAGAAGAATTTCGTGGATAGCTACTACATCAGCTTTGATTCTGCAAATTAAAGATGCGTTGATTTGATTGTTTTTGACTTTGATTGGAAGAAGCCATATTTTTCTGAACAATCAACAAAAACAAATGTTTAGGCGACATGATCGGGCGCAATTAATCTCGCAGATTATTTACGAAAAAACAACAAATATCATTGAATTAGGGACAGAAATATACATATACGATTACAATAAGTAAATAAATAAATGTTTTGAGAAAAGACTTTTTCATTTCGGAAATCAAAAATACTTACGTAATCGGGCGCCACTCATCCAGTAGATTAAAACGTCAATCTTGAAGATCATCAGTGCACTAGAGAAATTTTAACAATACCCTTGCTTCAGGGGTCTGGAATCAGGAAGCTACTCTGGCCCGCCACCATTGTTTACAAACTCCGCCGGTAAACACACCAAAAAACTAAATACTTCATCTCACAGATTAGATGCGCCCGACCGAAGGTTAAGAGAAGGTGGAGACAGGGCGGGAGCACCTGCGCTACATTCGCTCAGGGCTTGAGCGGAGAAGCTGGCCATTGCCAGGACTCCATAAATCTATTTACAAAAGGTCTCGAGGCCACTGCCGTTTCAATCGTCGAGGAGGATTATAGGGGTGGTTGGAGTTGGAGAGGGATTACGCTAGAGGATTGGGATGGTGGCTAAGGTTCTGGTGGAACTTTGAGAATTTGGTTGGGATGACGTCGAGGACAAATGGGATGTTAAGGTCATGATGTAGGGTTTTGTTTGAAACGTAGTAGGGGGCATTAACTATGGTACGAAGGAGTTTAGACTGAAAGGATTGGATACGTTTGATGTTCGAAATTTTTGCTGTCCCCCACAGTTCAAGTCCGTAAGTCCAGATGGGTTTCAGCACGGTTTTGTAAATCAATAGTTTGTTGTTGGTTGAGAGATGGGAAGTCCTACTTAGTAAACAATATAGTTGACTGAATCTTCTGTTAAGTTCTTGTCTTTTAAGTCTGGTATGTGGGTTCCAGGTGAGTCTTTTGTCCAGGATGAAACCCAGGTACCGCGCTGTGTCAGCTTTGGGTAAAGGGATATTGTTAAATAGGACCGGTGGACAGGAGCTGCGGCGGAGAGTGAAGGTCACGTGTTTGCATTTTGATTCATTGACTTTTATCCGCCAGCAGTTGCACCATTGCTCGATAAGGGAAAGATGTCTTTGGAGATTGGATGAGGCTTCTACGGGATCGGGATGGGATGAAAGAATGGCTGTGTCATCTGCAAATGTGGCTAAGAATGTGTCGGGAGAACAGGACCCAAGACACTGCCTTGGGGGACTCCTGCCTTAATAGGATAAATGTTGGAAAATTCTGAGCCACTACGAACTCGGAAGGAGCGATTTGAGAGGTAGGACTGTAGAATCAGGAATAAGGATTGGGGAAGGATGCTCTTGAGCTTGAAGAATAGTCCAGCGTGCCATACCCGGTCAAAAGCTTGGGCTATGTCCAGAAAGGCGCCCGAACAATAGCTAAGGATAGGTAGTCAACTACTCTGAGGCCTTGTTGGGTTGTAGAATGTCTAGGACGGAATCCAAATTGGTGGTTAGGAAAATTGTGCAATTCGATGGAAGACAGGATACGTTTTAATAGGATTTTTTCGAAATTTTTTGAGAGGATGGGAAGTAGACTAATCGGTCTGTAGGAAATGGGGTTGTCGGGTGGTTTGCCGGGCTTAGGAAAGAGGATTATTATGGAATGTTTCCAAAGTAGAGGAAAGTGAGTCGTTCGGAGGATACAATTGTAAATATATGTTAGGAATAATATGGCTTTTGTTGGAAGTTGTCGAAGGATTTGGGAAGTAATGAGATCGTATCCTGGGGATTTTCGAGGAGGTAACTTCTTTATATGGAATTTGACCTCAGAGGGGGTGACAGCTCTAGGTGGCAAGGATAGTGGGATTGGTGAGGATAAGAATTCTTCCACTTTTGCAGTGTGGTTGGGATTAATTCCAGGATGAGGGGTGAAGGTGAGGGATAGGTGATTGGCAAGTTCTTCAGCTTTATCTTTATCAGATGCAGCCCAAGAGCCGTCACCTCGACGGAGTGGGTGGGAACAGTGTTTGGTTTTAAGGATTTTTTTGGTGAGGTTCCAGAGGGAGTTATCTTCAGTAGAAAGGGAAGAGAGGTAGGAATTAAAATACTGGGATCTATAGGAAGCCAACTCACGCTTAACCAACTTGCAGAAATAGTTGTAGGAGCAACGATCAGTGGGGTGCCTTGTGCGTTGCCATAGGGATCTGTATTGACGCTTGGTGTGGATTAGAGCTAGGATATGTTGAGGTAAGGAACTCGTCTTAGGGATATTATTGGTTTTGTTGGGTACGGATGCAGACCAAGCAGCTTGTTGTAGGAGGGTGGTAAAGGAGTTGACAGCATCGTCGAGGCTTTCCGATGTATTTAGGGAAATTTTGAGGTCAATTTTGTTTGTTAGGATTTGGCGGAAGAGGTTCCAGTTAACTGGTCCTCTTATGAAGGAAGGTGGTGGTGGTATGGGAATTGGGGATGTGGAGAGGGTGAGCACTAAGGGGCTATGGTCAGAGGATAGGTTATCGAGGCAGGAAATGGAGATGTTTAGAGGTCTGAGACCTTTGTGGATGAAGAAGTCAAGGATGTCAGGATTGCGGTTTGGATCGGTTGGCCAGTAGGTAGGAGTGTTTGGGGAAACAATGGTGCTGTAGTGGGAATTAAGTGCAGACAGTAATGCTCGTCCTCGGGAATTCGTGGATCTGGCTCCCCAATGTTGGTGTTTTGCATTTAAGTCTGCACCTAAAAGGAAATGATGGCCTAAGGAATCGAGGAAAGAATTGAACTGGGTTTCGGAAACGGGTAGTTTTGGAGGGGAGTATGCCGCAACAAGTGTTATTGGAAAAAGAGGCGTTTGAATTGTTACAGCCGTGGATTGAAGGAAGTTATAGGAAGGTATGGGGGATAAGTGATGGGAGAGAGACCGATGAATAATAACAGCAGTGCCACCATGGGCTGTTCCATCCGGGTGGTATGTCCGGTAAATTGTATATGAGGGTATGTTGATCTGTCGTTTTTTGGTCAGTCTTGCTTCGCTTTTCAATGCTACGTCAATATTTTTGTCATGTAGAAAGGCTGTTAGTTCGTTAATGTGATTTCGAACACCATTGGCGTTCCAAAGGAGAATGGAAAATGATTTTGAGGCTGACATTTAAGGATTTCTCTGAGTAGGAATGAGGTTGGAAACGATATTTGTGAGTAAGGAAATAAGAGGTGTAATGAGGGATCTAAACTCGGTGAGGAAGGAAGTGAGGATGTTTGTGATGTCATAGGAATTGGATGGAGGTGGGACATAGGGAATTCGGTGTTGATAATTGGTTGTAGGTTGAGGAGCAGGCTGGTGAAGATGATGGGGTTGGTTTCCAGAATTTTGAGGTAACGGTTGAGTTTGCGGCAGGACCTGAGAATGTTCTGCCGGTTCTTCTGTCCCGAGCATTTGAGCGATAGTCACCCCCGGCTCAACAGTTCTTGAGGGCTCTCTAGTGGGTCGTGCTGGTCTTGACTCTTCCTGTCTGTAGGCTGCACGTTTTTTTTTTCTTTTAATAATTTATAAGTTTGGCACCCTTTGTAATTAGCCGGGTGATCAAGGTGGCAAAGTGCACACACAGCAGGTGATTGTCTTGGTGTTCGACATTCCTAGGTTTTTTGTTGTTCGCCGCATTTGACGCACCTCGGTAAATGATGGCAATAGTGCTTGGTGTGGCCATAAGATTGGCAATTATGACACTGCACTATTTCACGTTTTTGGTAAGGTTTTTCAACAGTTACTTTGGTGTAGTAAAGCCGATTGATATTATAGATTTCTTCTACGCCAGGAGTTCGCTCTAAGTCGACAAAAAATAACGGTAATGCTATTTTGTTTCTAGCACCTGGCTGCTCACGATTTTCTTTAAGGACATTGACGACTTGTCTAACTTTATAGCCCATTGCCGAAAGTTCGTCTTTAATTGGCGTCTTTAATTGGTGGTGTAGATGAATGTAGTTGCCTAATTACAACCCTTAACGCTCTCCCTTGGTGTAATTGGTAAGTGTGAAAGTCGGCTTTTGAGTCTGATAAATATTTGACTATTTTCCTGTATGTTTCCGGGGTGTCTGGCATCAGTTTGGTGTCAAACGTTCGACTTTGGCATATATATGAAGCGGGATTTACAATTTCATTTAATTTTTGGCAAAAAAGTTTAAAGTTTTTTATGTTCTTAATAAAAATTGGTGGTGGTTTGGGTTCTCGGGGTGTCTGTACCACTTCCATGTCCTCTACTGGTACATTTCTTAATGTGTCAAAAGAATTAGGAGTGAAAAATGGAGATTCTTCACTGGTGTTTTGATTTGAAGTGCCAGGTTGGGGATTCATTGCTTCTGTTTCTGAACTACCAGGTGTCATTGGTGGTGTTTTTCTGGCAGGTTTTTTTGCCTTTTGTTTCACAGGCGAGTTTCTTGAATTAGGATTTCCTAAGCTTCTGGAACGTTTTTTACCGGACATTACTATATGATAGTATCTCATTTCATAATGATAAGTTCATATAAAGAAGGAATGACAATAAGAATTTATAAAAATATTTTTGTTTGAGCTAAATAAAAAAAAAATGTTTGACGTAATTATTTACGAAAATAAATGTGCGGAGCAACGTAGATCCTCCCTCCTCTAGCAAGCGCCCGAAGGCAACTAACTGGCCTTATCAACTATGGCTGCTTATAGTCTATGCGTGCTTCACAGTGGATAACTATAATGTTTATATAATTTTTTTACTCACCAGTAAACTCTTATTGTTTATGTCGAAAAGATGACACTATCACTAAATACAGTAATTTCACTGATTAGCACATCATAAAATCAATTCGATCACACTAAAATAATGTTATAATAGGGACAAGATGTGGCGTTGGTATGTTTAATAGCTAGCGCATGTGCAGACTCTCCGTATCACTAGTACGCCACTATTTGAACCACCAGGCACATATCTCGGTCATCTCAATCCCTTCTCTTCGCTGACCTCTTTTCCACCGATCTCGAAAATTTAAATTTAATGGAGATGATTACTTCAGTAGACTTATTAAAAAAAAAAGTGATATATTAAATTCTTATTGGATTTAAAAGTCGCATAAATAAAAATAAAACTTCTTTTATAGTACACTACTGAAATCGGCAGATTTCGGCCATGGGTTTATTTCCTCCCGACTTGGGAGCAGTTTCAGATGAACACGGATGAGAACGGTTTAATCAAGATATAGCCTAAATGGAGAAAAGGTAGAGGTTGTCGACCACTGTTAGGACATTTCAACGGGTGACAGCTGATGAAGACTATGAAAGGAAAAACCTATACACACTGGCTAGGCATAAAGCTGCATTACCTTCAGAATTTTATTTTATTATTCAAAAGAAAATAAATAAATAAATAAATGAATTAAGAAAAAACTAGACATGCTATCTCAGTTTTTTTTTTTTTTTTTAAACAACCTCCATTATCTCAAAAAATGTGCTTGATAGAATTATTTGGATTTCAAAGAAGTTATTATTCATTCATCGTCTCCCTTCCCTACTTTGTTTTAAGATGCATATGAATCAATATTGCTAGCAAATGTAGATTTTTGTTCAATACTTGTATGATTGTTATATATGTATATATATATTCTCTTCAAAAATAAATAATTTAAAAACAAGGATGTTGCCCACAATAATGATTAAATATATTTATATATGTATATATATATATTATAAGAAGAGAAAAGATCGGCCCGGATTTCCTATCCTCCGTACCTCTATAATGAAAAGAAAAATGTGAAGCAGAGCTTTATCTGTTCCCCGCCTTTAGCATGCAATTAGCTTGCATGTTTTATGTTTCCCGTGGAAACTTTTAAAAAGCTGAACAACTTTTCTATAAATTGAACTTTAAAATACTTGGGCCGATAACATCAAGTATTCTTTTATTTACTTATTTAAAAATATTTTTTGACTATTAATAAAATATCAATAAGTTATAATTTACATAAAAATCCGGTTCCTTAAAGCGTTGCCTAATTGGAGGTCTCAATTTATTTTTAATTTTATTGAATGTTATTTAAATGTATCGCATTTTCTGTTAAATATCGGTGTAATTATAATTGATGAATATATGGACATTTAATATTCATTCAGTACAGCTTGGCACCCTTTTTATTTTTGTTTCAATAGCAATGGACTGTATTCGCTTACTGACATTACCTGATTTTGTAATTAATATTTTTTTATTTATATTTTCTTTTATAAAACAAAGATTTATTTTTAATAAAATGAGCCAAAGAAAAAAATTGAAATCTAATTTTTTACCTTAGTAACATGACGTTAAGTCATTCAAACTCTTGTCACCTTAATGGACTCAGGCCTCGATTGAATTCAAATGGACTTCCTAACAACGTTGTGGACATGATAGTACTTGTGAATTGGGGAATATTGTGTGTTCATCTTCAATTAACAGCTCCCTTACCAATGGACTTACCGGAATTCTGTAAAATCCTTTAAAATATGTTTATTAGGATAAGAAATTAAGAAAAGAAAAAAAAAACAACAAAAAACGGGCGGACATTGAAACTAAAGAACTGCTGGACAACGACGTTGAAGCCCACGCAGTTAAAGGCCTATCAAAAGAACCGGAAAAAAAAGAAGAAAGGATTGGTAGTTAAAAGAGGAAACAGAAATGAGGCAGGTAGCTTATTAGATAAGAGGGGACATGATGAGTTTATAAGTAGCAAACATCGGGGGATAGGGAGGAAGGGGGGGATAGGTCAGAAAGGGAGGGAGGTAGAAAGGGGGGGACGCCTTTCAGCTATGAATCTATCAACCCATTCAGTGGCTCTTTTCCTTGCTAACAACCTTTTTCATCAGCAACTAATTAGATGTTAGTGGCTTTGATACATCACCGGTGACCCACGCCGCTCCTATCCACCCGTATATTTCTTGGACGTCATCTCCACTTCGTCCTAAATAATTAGCCCTCTAAACAGATATGATCTTGGGCCAGGCGGTAATTAATTGGTCGAGGGCCTTATCTTGATCGTACCCTTTGAAAAACAGCTATTGAATGAGGAACAAGTTGGGAAATAGGAAGCTCTATATTAAATTGATCTTAAGGAAAGATAACTTATGCTTACAGATTTTAATTTAATTATCTAAGCTGTATAAGGAGGGACTAGTAGCTCTATGCAGTGAAACCTATTAATCTCCAACTTTGTGAAGCTTTCTGTACACGTACGTATATATCTCTAAAAACGTGAGATGTACCTAACCTTAATATTCCTCCTGCATTCTTGTTTTATCTCCGCTAATTTTTTTCCATTGCGATTCCCATTTTTTCAACAGTTCTCTTCAATAGAAGCAGCCAGTCTTCTGATATTTTCAATTTAATAAAAAGTAAATGATTGGTATCGTTAAAAAAATATAAATTAAAATTTATCAAAAGAACCTTCATTTAGTTAAAAATGTATATACTTTTTTTTTTTTAAAAAAGACGATAACTTTATTATTAGTTTTATTATTGATTACACTTAATTCTAATAATCTCTTCTTCTTTTTAATATGAATATCACCTTAATATACTTCAATTGCAGAGGTGAGAGATAGTCAACTGTTATTATTTACGATAGGTTAAATGATTATCAGGATTTTCAGTTAAAACTTTTTTCTTTTTTAAAGCCAACTTTTCAAACCAACTTGTGGATCTTCATCAGGGCTAAAAGAAAACAAATATATGAGCGTCTATGCTAGAGGATGACAATAAATGAATACATTACAAAAAGGTAAAAATATAAAAACAGGTAAGCATATACATGAATATTTAAATAAGTAGCTGGTTAGCAAGATAAAATAAAATCTGATATTTACCTTCTGAGTCCAGAGTGATACAAGGACTGAAGGTAAAATAAGGTGAGAGGTATTGGTAGGGGGTTAGTTTTATTATTATCTTTTATATTATTATCAGTTTTGTAATGTATTCATTTATTGTCATCCTCTAGCGTAGATTATCATATATTTGTTTTCTTTTAGGCCTGATGAAGATCCAGTTTGATTGAAACATTGGCTTTCCAAAATAAAAAAGTTTTTAACTGAAAATCCTGATAATCATTTAACCAATTTTAATATACTTCAATATTAACCCTTTGCAATCGAGGTCTCCTGAGCGGAGCCATTTAAAATTTGTCTTCAAACTCGAGGGCTCCGGAGACTATGCAAATAATCTTTATTTTTTAACATATAAGGACATAAACAAATCGTAAAAACTATTTATAGGATATTTCGCTTTTGGTGTTAAATGACGTTCGCGGCTCGCGGTGTTTTTCATTATTTTTATAGTACGTAAATCTTTTAACGCTTTGCTCGAAGTTTTTTTCATTCATATTACCAGCAACTCGAAGCAATTTTAGGAAAAAGATCATTTTTACATGTAAGGTAATGAAATACGCATTAAAAAAATGTCATCGTTGTATGTGATGGATTTTAAATAAAATTATAAAAAAATATTATAAAATTTAAAAAAATATTTTTTTTTCTTTTTACTATGTGTGTTCTTGAAGCTTCACAAATACACATAACCTACATTTCATTAAAATTCCTTACTTGGTTCTAAAATTTAACTGTATAATATTACATTTTCAGGGTGTACGTTTTCGCAAATAAGTTGCGTCGAGTTGCCGGTAGGTAACGTCCGAAACGGTGCCGAGTGCAAAGGGTTAATATTCCAATATAAGCGAAAAAACCTGAAAATGGTTTTGTTTTATTAAAAGACGAATAGATATATATTAATTTTTTGTTAAAAATAAGGTCAGCTTACATATGAGCTTAAATATGACCTTACATATGACCCATCAATTTAAAATAAAAGTATTTATTAAGTTCCGCAATAAGACTGCAAATCAAGAACATCAGCACCCCCTTTCACCTAAATTCTTATAACAATTAATGACCATATTTTAGTGTCATATGTCCTTTTCGTGTAGTTAAATTGTAGTAAAAGCTGGACGAATTCCAATTAGAGGTAACAAGGTTATAAGTACATTTTGATAAGGTGATCTGATAGAGGAAACATGTTTTGCCATAGGCTTAACAATATAAATTTCAAATCCGAAGCCTAAATTGAATATTAGAGCATGGTCCTAGTCGCTCAGGGTTTATGTGTGAGCAATAAAATCCCTGGTGATTAGGGCGCTGACGTGGCTGGGATAGCCAGTGAATAAATTATAAATTAGTGGGGCGAGGGGGATTGGATCATCTCGCTAATTAGCTGAGTGGAAAGATATAGTGCGCTAGTAGCTGTCCCGTCAATAGATTTATCTCTTTCTCTTACTCGCCGCCAATCCCAGGATTTCAGCCACCTCTTTTGGAATCTGTGCCTTTGTGTGGGCGTTTGTGTTGGCTTGTTGATCCGATTAACCGCTACAAAAACATTGCTACTCTATAAGTTATAAAGACATACTTATGCGATCATTAAGCTTGTATTCCCGATTTAATCCGTTAAAGAGGTTGAAAATGGATTTTCTCTACTGATTAGAAAAGGAAACACAAGAAGAGCGCTAGATCCTGCCTCTTGCTCGAGTTAATCCTCATGGTGGGACCGTGGGTCTTTGCGGAGGTTGGATATAAATGAGTAAATAATACTAAGATAACTAAGGTTATGCTCAGGGTTACATTAATAGGAAAAATGTTGAAATTTGACATCAAGCTATTGAAAAACGGATAGTATTAATTAATTAACCGCTACAAAAACATTGCTACTCTATAAGTTATAAAGACATACTTATGCGATCATTAAGCTTGTAGTGAAAAGTGAATTAAAATATAAGTTAATCACCTTTCAAGTTTTCCCCTTTCAATCGTTACCTTGAAGGATTGCATAAACTTAAAAAAAAAAAAAAAAAAATAATAAATAAATAAATAAAAAATAAATAAAACTGCTATTAAATTCTAAAAAATAAAACGAAGCTAACAGTTATTGCTAAAATATATAAAAAACTTGCAGAAAAACTAATCCATTTTTGCCGGTCGAAACTAATGGTCAAAGAGTTTAACATAAATATTTACTAGGCTGTTTAAATAATAGCGAAATTGACTGTTGGATTTCCATCTTAAAATTTTGCTCGTTAGGATTCTAATTGTGCTCAACAATTATTTCGTTTAGCTAGTAATCAATCAACTACTGCTGACTTAAAAGAATAGGTTGGTTGTCATACTGGTTACGACTTATTGAATTTTAATGCTAATTATATGATGGTTATGGTTAACAAGACGGATTACTTATAATAGCTACTCTTCTATTGAAAGGTGAGGCCTGCGTCATTGACTTATTGCTTATGCAACTGCTGCACTATCCCAGCCCATTGCAGTTTTTCCACTAATCCAGGTTCAACCCTTTGGATTTTCTTGCATTATTCATTTACGAGGAAAGCGTTATCAGACTAATCCCCCATTAGAACCGGACTTACTCCCTTATCCTGGAGGGTATACGGGAGAAAATGTGCAATGCAGGTTTTTGAAGAGGAGTGTTTTTGAGTGCAAAAGTGCTTTTACAATCCTCAGAAACCATGAGAAGCGTTAATCCACACTAGCCTTCAATTAGGGTGGGACCTACAGGTTATTTACTTACTTTAGTAATTAAATTAAAAGTTTGTTTCGATTTAGTTAAAATTCGTCTTTCTTTATTGAAAACTGTTAAAAGTAGGACTGGATAAAACATGTAAAAAGCGGTATGATAAATAGCTCTATGAGTGTAAAATAAATTATTTGTTAGATATACTCATAGTATATCCTTTTTTTGTTACTATTGTCAATAATATGTGTAATAACCGTTAGGATGTCCAACAGCTTTGACGGTATTTATTTCCCTCCTTTATCCTAATGTTGTTTTTTGGGGTTACGTTATTGAAGGAGGAACTTATAATGAAAACCTGACAATGAAAATTATAAATGACAGAACCTCCAGCTTTGTCTTGAGAGGGGGTGTGAAATTTTATATGCAGAAGCAAGCGTTTTAAAACTTTCGTCGATTATTGAGAGTAATGGATGTAGATTGCTCATAGGATAGAACTATGTGTGCCCAAGGGTGATTCTCCCACGAACTAATGAGCGCCTCCCCCCTCTACCTTATCAGGACATCTTCTACTTGCGTTAGGAGAGGCAGGATAGGATCTCCTCTACAGCCTACGTGCCTCCATGTTCCTTCTGTCGCGGGAGCTTCTTCCCTCCACCCACGGTGCTCCTTGCCCACTCTACCTCCGTTCAAGTTATTACCAAATGGACGTCAGGTATGAGTGGACTACATAAGTACTCCTAGAAACACTATTATAGTCATAACCAACAAATTCAGAATTCGGAGTAGCTTTAAGATAAAATAATTTGTTATTCTAATGATTCATACGTTAATTGGTTGGATATGACGTTATTGTGAGTATAAATGTCAACGCACTTCTCACCAGAATTTTTATGTGACTCAAGGTATAGGTAAGAATGGTGTTATATAGCCATGATCATTGGCGATAAATAATTATAGTAACCATGAACAGTTTTTGTTGTTTAAATCGAGAAACAAAACTTGTACTAAAGTAAAATATATATATATATATCAATAAAAGAGGTTTAAGCCAATCGAAGCATTTTTCCAATCCAAAAAAGCGTGTATTGTATATTTATGAAATCAGATTACATTTTAATAATCATGTTTTATTAAGATTCACAGTATTTTTTAAAAAATCGAGATTCTTTATATATATATATATATATATATATATATATATATATATATAAAGAATCTATTTTTCTTTCATCATATATAATCAATCTTTTTTTCGTTCTTTTTCTTATCATGATGAGATATATATTCTTAATGTAATTTTTGAATATTTTTTATAAGAAGAGAAAAAAATGGCTTTTGCCGGGATCTCAACCCGGATTGCCTTATCACTAGTAAGGCGCTCTTGCCACGTATATATATATATATATATATATATATATATATATATATATATATATATTTTACGAATTCCGTATTTGTACCGTAGATCATTGTATTTACATACTATTGCTAATACTATCTTTGCTGTAAATGATCCTTAATTCGAACCGAGGATAGCATAGCTGTACTTTATTTATTTAATTACATTTTAGGTGCCATGTACAACAACATGGGCTAGAGGCACCAAATTTATTTAATTTATAAATACATAGGGACTATGGTAATTGGTAATTTCATACATATTTGTAATACTGATTTTTTTTTTAGAAATTTAAATAAGTTTTTTTGAACATTCTGGTTTTAGAGCTTCAGCATATCCCTTGATGTGGTGTGTATTTCTCGCTGCTTCCAGTCCTGGGCAATCTTCTAAGATGTGTTCCACTCTTAAATTTCTATTGAATCTTGGACATGTTGATGGAGGTTTACCTTATAAGGCACCTCTTGGCGTGGGGGCCAATTCTCAGTCGAAATATTAAAGTCTGCTCTCAAGGGCTTCCGTATATTTCTGGGAGAGGGTGGCTATCTCTAAACAGCTTCTTCATTTTATTACTGTACTTTAAAACTACCTAATTTTTTATTTTATTCTCTTTTTTATCCATTTTTTGTCTAATCTGTTACTTGTTGAAACTGTAGCCACTAATGTGGATAAAATTGTTCACTTGCTATTACTTATTGAAATTCCTGAGCTATCATATTAAATTCTCCTACATCTTTTATTGATTTAACTAACACATATTGGGTGAGTGATTTACATTTTTTTTCCCACATGCTCACATAAACTTCCTTTCCCTTCCCAACAACCTTCAAAATCAAATTTCAATTCTCGTTTCTATGGTTTCACTATCACAGTGCGATCATTTTGGGTAAGATGTAGAGATGTTTATAATTTCTTCCGAATATACGTTATCTAAAATCAATTTTAAAGAAATCACGTTTATTACAAATGGTAGCGCAGTAATCATAAATATTAAATTTTAGAGAGAAAAAAAAAAGAAGACAAAAAAGCGAATTAATCGTAAAAAAGAAGTGGAGAGACGAAGGCCAGTAACGAACTGATAAACGATCGAACGGTTTTTATTTTGCATAAATTACAATTGACAATGGTGGAATGACCCAGCAAGCTTCCCTTCGCGTTTTCTCAGTGATTGTACTCCCCCCCCCCCCTCACACTCCCTGTTATGCTCATCGGCCCATAAACATCACCAAAAAACATCTAATTCATAATTAAAACTCATCGAACCACAAATAAAGACTCTTCGTGACCTAACATAAATTACCTGTTTCCACATCAGAATGACCCCACTTGAAAATTTTATAATTAATTGACCTAAGTGAGACCCATTATGTATAGGTCCTCACTACAGCTACTGTTACTAAGAGATAAAGTATTTGTACACACACACTATTGACAGACTGTAGCACTAATCCAAATGTTTAACCAATAAAAAATAAAACTCCAGTAAGAAAATTAAACATTACATAGTACTTACAAGGTTTGAGTATACTCATCTCTTCTAACATAGGCTCCACCTTTTTTTCCTATGATCCTAGTAAGAAAGTTTTTACTTTTGAATTTTGAAGATTAAATGAATTCAGTATTCTTTTTTATTTGTCTGTTGTTTCTGGCGATTAAGATCCAACTATATTTTTTATTATCTTATGTGCGACGTTTCGGACCCGGTGTACCATCAAGTACCTAAGATTTATACATAAACACCAACACACAAAAATAGCACCAATAACCCAAAAAAAATCAACAAATCAGCATTAGCCAAACATACCAGAACAAAAGACCATCTATTTGATTTTAATACCTGAGAAATAATAGACAAACAAAAGAACTATAAAATCAGAAAATTCTAAGACGCCATACACATAACCAAATACAGTAAATTATAAAAGTGATCTTGGAGGAATAGGAACACACTATACGAAAGATATGCAGAAATAATTAGTAAAATTAAAATATAAAAGGTTATGAAAGTATAAAAAAACATAAATAGAAAGGTAAAAATATAGAATGAAGGGAAGGGGGAAATTAAGACCATTCCACAAGAAGTCAGTGGATGAAATGATGTTCGGATATACCATGTAGGATAAGAAGACGTAATATTTTATATAATATTCAATTTAAAACGTTTTAAGGTATATATCAAATTTTTAAAAATAATGTAGAAAATTTCTGTAAGATTTTGTAAGTCAGGTTTTTCAGTGACTCAGCTTATTATTTAATTTACTCTAAGGAATTATAAAAACTAAAATCAAACACTTTTTCATAAGGTGAAAACAGATTTGTTATGGCTGGAGTTTATCAGGAATAATTAGCGGCTTGTTCGCGAAAGATAGTAAAAAAATAGGAAAAGCACCAAATGTGAGATATCTCTTAAACGAAAATTTTTTGAAAATTTCTCCACGTATTTTTTTTTCTTTTAAACTGTACAATCGTTACCCAGCATTTGGATATTAAGTGCCGACTCCTACATGATAAAATTGTATGCTAACATAAAATTCCATTACATATTTTTTGACAATGAAATTGGAGTCCATTTTTTAAGTGTGAATAATCTGAGTCAAATTATAAAATGTATAAGTTTTCCAAAAATTAGAAAATCTGTGTTCCATTAGGAGGCTGACTAATTTGAATGTCATAAGTTATTTTATGTTTTGGATCAGTTGTGTGACCGTTTCACACACCACAAAGCACCGCTGTGTAACTATGGTTATCATAGGTTTAAAATTTCATCGAAACCTAGTCCGCCATGCCCAACATACCTTGAGATTAAAACTTCTAAGAAGAAGATTTAACATATTAGGAGCTGGAAGTTGCCCTGGTGACATTCAAAAAAAGGTAAAAGCGCAGGAAATAATGATGTCTTATAAGGGTAAGACAAAAACTCCCTTAGGGATCCAGTGCCCATCCCAGGGACAAGAGCGTTGTTATATGCAGACGACTGGTTAAGCATATTGCTAAGCAAGAGGCGCAAGCTACAAATAGAATCAATGTTATGTAATAACCAACGGGAGACAAATGGAGAACTTCTATAGATGTACTCTCAGACACTTGTAAAGCCTATGTATTCCCAGGCATCGAATACTGAGCCGAAATAAATATCACAATATCGAAGGTATCGGTCCAAAATCATGTCTTAAGGTTTAAACAAGAGGAGCAAAATCTACACTAATTGCAGCTCTCAAATTACATGCGAACGTAGAACCCGTGGGTTATCGACGTGAAAAACCAACAGTTAATATGTATGAAGAAATTAAACTGCTTGGCATCGACTACACCGCGTCTAAAAACAGGTAACTTTTATTTCCGTAGCAGAGATACTGATTAGAAGAAGAGGATTTGATCTTGAAGAAAGGAATGGGTTATTCCATGAAACATTTTCAACACAATTAGATCTCCATCCAAACCCAAATAATTAAAAAATTATTAATTATTACAATGGACTTACCAATTGATGTACATGAAGCTCTCTCCTTGGAAACAATATCTGTTAAGTATTGATAGTTCATACTTTACTGGAAGACTTTTTTAAATTCCTTTTGGTCTTTTATCATTCCAAATTTATACTACAGTGAAAAATCCAGTCTTCCTTTATGATATATATATATATATTTTTTAATACATTAAAACCTCATCTTCAGGTGTACAAAATATATATTATAACCATACAATATATCAATTCATTAAAATCTCGTCAAAAATAATTAATAATGTCAAATTGCACTTCTTTCTTGAGTAACAGTGAGGTGGCCTAAGAAAGAAGTGCAATCTGACATTATTAATTATTTTTGACGAGATTTTAATGAATTGATATATTTTATGGTTATAATATATATTTTGTACACCTGAAGATGAGGCAATGAGCCTCAAAACGTTGTGAGGTTTTAATGTATTAAAAAATATATATATCATAAAGGAAGACTGGATTTTTGACTGTGGTATAAATTTGGAATAATAAAAGACGAAAAGGAATATCTGTTAAGTAAAAAGAAGACAATTGATACCACACAGATCAGCTACTGACGCTGGACAAAACGCAGTAGCAGAAATCTACTCAGGAAAGGTGTCCACAATACCAGAACCGGTTGGAATAAAGTAACGAACTACGACGGAGAACTAAGGGCTATATCTCCGACACTAGAAAATATACCACAATTGCTATCTATATTGACTCTCAATCAGCAATCACATCTAATCTTGTAACAAATTGGAGTTAATCTCATGCTAAAAATAACGTTTTATTAATACAAATATACAACAATATAATAGATATCAATTATACAAAAACTATAATACCTAAAAATAACAATTGATTAACAATCCATTGTTACACCTCTAGATAGAAAATCCATACCAATGCACTATACAAAATAATATGTCCTCTAAAAACACATGATTGGCAACCAGCTTACACTTCCCTTGGTCGACGACTCTTTTACTGCATAGGAAAAGAGTAAGGTACAAGCTTGGTGCTGTGGAACAGATTCCCTTCCTAATTCATAAATTGAATTAGAATGTCTTTTCTTTATCATGAATGGTCCACTTCTGATCTCATCTAGCTTATTTCTGTTTAATTTGTTACCATTTGCTACGTACACTAAGTCACCTTCTTGAAATTCATATTCTCTTCTGTTCTTGTCTATTCTAATTTTATTTCTTTCAAAACTTTTTTCAGAATTTTTGAAAGCCTCTTCTCTATCCTCTTCTAAATTATTTGCTTGTTTTAGTTAGTTGAGAAGGTACGATTTCTGACGTTGTGCCAAATAAAAGATATGCTGGAGTGAATTTGGTTGTACTATGTAGCAATTTTTGTCCAAGGTGTATTATAAACCATCTTCAATTAATTTACACCGAATCCTGTTGGTTCAATCGTTCGTTTAAGCCGTTCGATTAAGGATTATCGACTGAGGTATAAACAAGTAAAATACCTTTTTCTTTTAAATATTTTTTTAATTCCAATGAATTTAATGCTGTTTATTGATCGACCAACAGCATTTTTATGTCATAATCTTTTGTTAACGGATTTATTAATTTAATAAAATCCTGAGCATTTTGTTTACTTGAGGTTAAGATCCACGCATGTCTAGTAAAATGATCCACCAGCAAATGCATATATTTCTTAGTGGAACCGTTGCCGCTGAAACCCCCAATGGTGTCAATCGACACAATTTCAAAGGGCTGTTTAGCCGGTCCTAATTTTGATAGTAGACCTATAGCCCGACTTGATCTAGATTTATTTTTCTTACAGATTTCACACGTTTGACAATACTGATTTATTTTATCATCCATGTTTTTGAAATAGTAAAAAGGTCTTAGTTTGTTTGCTATATGAGTACTACCAATATGACCATAAAATTTATGTATTTTCTTGATTAAATCTAACCCAAACTTTTCTGATACATAAATTCTTTTTCTACTATTCAAAAGTTTAAAACTGATATCACCACCTTTAACTATCTTCTTGGTCTTTTCTATTTCTTCCTTAATATCTCGTTGATCAGCAATTATCTCCTCCAATTTTATCATATTTACAATTTTTAAACAATCATCGTCATTAGAAAAACTTTCGAGAACAGGATTTCTAGATAAAGCATCAGCCTCAATATTTTCCTTTCCTTCTTTATAAATGATTTTGAAATTGTACTGAGACAAATACAACATCAAATCACCCATCGCTTCATCAGTTATAGATTTTGATTTTAAGCTTACTAATGGTTTGTGATCTGAGATGTCTACAAATTCTCTATCTATCAAATAATATTGCCAAAAAATAATTGCTTCTTTGATGGCCAGACATTCTAAATACATTATTTCTTTCTTCATCTGTCCTGGAGTTAGCTTCTTTGAAAAATATGCGACGGGATGTAAAATGCCATCTTTTTGTGGTTGTTTTAAAACAGCCCCAAACCTAAACGGCTCGCATCTACCTCAATTACAACCTCTTTATCCTTATCATAAATGGCTAATATAGGCGTTGAGCATAGGTACCGCTTTACCTTATTAAAACAATTTTCGCATTGTTCAGTCCAAATAAATCGAACATTTTTCTTTAATAAATTATGCAATGGGGCTAAACGCTGTGTACAATGATCAATGAATTTATGATAGAAGTTTATTTTTCCCAACAACTGACGAACCATCTTCCTGTTCTTCGGACGATTAAACTCTTTAATAGCAACCAGGTTCTGGTTTATCGGACTAACTTTACCATTTTCAATTATATGACCTAAATACTTTATGGAAGGTTTGGCAAAATTACATTTTGATAATTTTAATTTAAAACCTTCTTGTTTAATAGCCTCAAAAAATAATTTAATTTGAATCAAATGGTCATCAAAAGTTTCAGAAAAAATTAGTATGTCATCAATATAATTGACACAAAATTTATCTAAATTGTATTTTCTAATTATTCCTGCTAACACTCTTTGAAATATCGCTGGTGAGTTTTTAAATCCAAAAGGAAGCACCTTCCATTGCCAATGGCCTTTTTGAGTTATAAATGCAGTTTTTTTTCTGTCCTTTTTTCTTAACGGTATAGACCAAAAAGCCGAGTTTATATCTAGTGCCGTAAAATAACTGCAGTTTCCGGCATTCACGACCATATCTTCTATTCTCGGGAACGGCTGGGGTTCTGGAACGACAATTTTGTTCAACTCTCGGAAATCAACACATAAGCGAGTCCTCCGCCCATCCTCTTTTTTAAACGCCAAAGTGACTGGTGATGCAAAAGGTGAAGAGGATTCTTCAATCAAACCGTTCTCCAGTAATTTAGAAATCTGAGAGTCTATTTCTTCTTGATCCGGATATGAACACCTATAAGGTTTCTTGGAAACATATTTTTCTTCTTTTAGTTTAATGTGAGCCTTTACAGATTTTATAGATCCAACGTCAAATTTATTTTTAGCAAAACATGAATGATAATCCATAATTAATCTATTCATTCTCATCTTTTTATCTTTTTTCAAATGACCTAAATCGATTTGAGAATTGTCAATGTTTAATTTAGTATTAAAAATAGTCTCATTTTGATTTGGAACCTCTTTTTTAGGTTTTATATCGGATCCCTGATCAACCTCTATAACCTTACCATTCATTTTTTGTTTGATTCTTAAATTTTCATCTTGTATTAATTTAAATTTCTTATATAGCATCTAATCCTATTAATAAATCATAATTAAAAATTCTGTTCTTTACCACTATTAAATCTAATTTATCTTCTATTTTTCCTATTTTTAAATGCAGATTAGCCCGGCTTTGACAAAAATCAACACCAATTATAGTTTTTAAAACGTTTCTATTACTGGTTAGTTTCGATTTTAATAATTTTACAAGTTTTTCACTAATTAATGAACAAGTGGATCCATTATCATAGACGGCCTTTATCAATTTTCTTTTATCTAGGATAACTGTAAGTTTTATTAGTGAAATCGGTGCAGATTTTTCCGGGCCTACTAGTTTTTTGTGTCATTTCGCTCTATTTCAATTCCTACTAATTCATTATCATTATCATTATCATTTTGTTCGGTCAAATTAACTTGTTTTTTTATTGTAGAGTTTTTATTTCTACATAACCATGTTGGATGAAATCGATTGTCAAAGCCGAGAGCTTGGCAAATGCTACAAGGTTTCTTATCAATTGTGGATTCTTTTAATAAAGGCCTATTATTATCTGTCTTCTTTCCTCCAATCTTCTTCCTTTGATCCAATTTGTTTTCCACGGCTAATATATCGTATAATTTTCTGATTTCGATTATTAAATCACACATTGATTTTATTTTATTAATGTTCAATCTAGACTGAACCTCTAATGGAAGGTTATAAATGATTAAATAAATTCTGCATGGTTCTGAGATATCTTTGTCTGCCTCGAGTAATAAACGTTCCTTTTTTATTACAAAATCAATTAAAGAGCCATACAAATATTTATAATCAAAAGCATTACGGATGTTTGACCAACATTTTTGGCCATATATCATTAAAAAAGAATTTTTCCAAGCGTCCCAGTCAGATGATGATAACTTAATTAAATTGGAACTGTACCATTCTTTTACATTCCCACCTATAAATAATCTTAACGCCTTGATTTTAGTAAAATCATTTAGTTTAAATCTAGAGCATTCCCTTTCAAACATATCCATCCTTGCTTTCTTCTTGCCGTTAAATTTAACCAATAAATTGTTAATTCATACGCTGACGAAACACGACCCTCTAGTTCCCTTATTCGATTTAATAAAAAAATCTCATTTTCAGTTTTTGTCTCACCTAACATATTATTTACATCACCTGTGCTTTTAACCTCCTCTTCTCGCAAGGAGGATCACAAATACAGAAATTTTCATCTTCATCTAAATATATTTTTTTTAATTATGTATTTAATTTAATTGCAACTTTTCGGTAATCACCTATTTTTGATATAGATTTTATAGAACTTGTAACAGTTTTCAATTTTATTAATTCCTGATGTACGCTTAACCTTAAATCCTTCAATTCTTTTGTAACTATAAACCAAGTATACTTATCTATTGCCAATGCTTCTAAATCATACTTATTTTCATCTTTCTTAATAATATGGACAAATAGCTTTTGCTCAGCCATTATAACTTGAATGTGTTAATCAATTTCTAATCTTGTAACAAATTGGAGTTAATCTCATGCTAAAAATAACGTTTTATTAATACAAATATACAACAATATACTAGATATCAGTTATACAAAAACTATAATACCTAAAAATAACAATTGATTAACAATCCATTGTTACATCTCTAGATAGAAAATCCTTAACAATGCACTATACAAAATAATATGTCCTCTAAAAACACATGATTGGCGACCAGCTTACACACATTATTAAATCCCCTTCTAAAATCACATCAAGGTTGAATACTAAGACAATCTCTAACGGAATCTGGAACAGAATTTGTCTTGCAGTGGATCCCACAGCAATTTGCTTGGCAATGACAGAGCAGAGGAACTTGCCGAGGAAGGTGCTCAAAAACCCCAAACTAACTCCCTTCCCACAATAGTTCTGCTAAATCTACCTCCAACATCTTCAGCAAGAGCCGCTGAGAAATTTGAAGAAAAGCAGTGGCAAGCTCTAAGTGAGAATGGGTAAATCCCACAGAATGGCGGAAACTTTAATATGTATATATATCGCAAACTTAGTGCAGAAGAATCTATCAAGAACACGAATAGTTATCAAATTTTTTTCTGAAAATTGTATTTGTTGCCCTCTTTCACCTGTAAAGTTCAACCAGTTTTATTGTAAGTAAAGGTTTTATGAAGGATATATGCTGTATGAATACTTATAATATATCTTTCAGAAGTAAATCGACGTTTAATAAAGTGAAATTTCAGAAAGTGAAAAATCGAGATGTCCTACCATTATACTGAATGTGCAATTTATACCCAGGTTCGAAAAAAACGATTATATATATATATATATATATATATATATATATATATATATATATATATATATATATATATATATATATAAACACTTACTAACAAAAGTCTCTGCACACCCTCAAGCTTTTTTTTTATTTTACCAAAAGATACCTTATGAGCCAGATATGGGCAACGAAACTCACATATTTTTTACATAATTTAGTCTATTTTAATGACCATCAATTACATTTAATATAATTCATTTAACTTATAAATTATGAGGAAAATTACTTAAAATGTCAAAATATTGATGCACCAAAAGTCTCTGCACGCAGTGGAATTAGCCAAGATACTGATATGGTAAAGGCACCAATTGCTGACACTGCCCCAGTTACTGACACTTGCTCCTTCTTTCTTGAAAAACAAGCATTTAAGGCCACCTAGCAAATTGAAATTTTGGTCAATCAAAACTATATTAATCTGCCAAAGATTTCCACCAAAATCAAGTCAGAATTGACTAATGAGGGGTGCGGGAATGAAGCTTTATGCTTACTATACCTTCAGCTGCCAGATCCTTAAGGTTTTTGCTAAGGAGGTGAGTAGCTATTTTGGCTGATATAACCATTTCTTCTTCGGTTTTCCTCTTGAATTCTGTTTGTAGCACTCTAATAATGATGTAAGATAATAAAAATACTTTTTTCTAATGTGAATTTCCAATAATAATACATATTTTGGGGATGTCAGGATATGGGTCTCGAAAAACGTGCCTTTACCCAATTACTGACACTTTTGTCAGTAATTGGGTATTATGAAGAAATTTATTTACAATGCCTAATTAGGTAGTTTTTCAACGTTGAAAACAACGGTGCTTTCCATTTTTTAAAAAAAGGAAGGGATCCAATTCCTGACAGGGGGTGTTAGTAACTGGTTTTGAGGGTGTCAGTAAATGGAAGCCTCGCACACCAGATACTGACAGTGAGCATACCCAGTTGCTGACACCTCCCCCAAAGTATTTTTGCGATCTCTTTATAAGAAGCAATCTTGAATTTGCAGATTTCCTTATCAGATAAGCACACCTCAAAGACATCTAAGCATTGATCCCAAATAGTACCCACTCAATACAACCTCTGTACTTCTCTTTCTGTCCCAGAAATAAACAGAGAAGTTGGTGCACAGGGAACAGAACACTGGAAGACGAAGATTCAATCCCTAAACCTACCAAATGTGATGCTGAAAAAGGACTTGAAGGATTCCTCTTATTGGATTAGGTCATAAGAGGAATCTGTCCAGCAAGAGTTAAGAATGTCTTCAGAAAATGCGGACTTGTATAATGGAACATGAGAACCACGGCGGTGTTCCCTCAAACTCTACCGGATAGCATAGCCACCTTCCAGTGGCGCAGTTCTACAATCATTCTCACTCATTAATCGAGGTACAAAATGGTAGGAAGTTGCTTCATGGAGACTGCTAGAAAAGAGATTTTGAATGAATCACAAAGCGAGTTGATTGACACTGAACTAAGAGATGGAGTTCTATGTTCTGCCAGCATAACACTCCAAGCATCATCCATTTGTATGTGAAAAATTACATTGGACTCAACTGAATCTCCTAAAGAACTAAGTAACTTCCGGACACAAAGCACTATCAATAAATTGATCATAATAAAACCAAAAATCCTGCAAAATCACCTAAAAACAAAGCCTTTTCAAGTACACTGTAGAAGCTGCTGGTCACATTCAGCCTCTTAGACTATAAAACCTAATAATTTATCAGCACCATAACAATTCAGCCGTATTCTCAGTTTGCCAAAGCCTTTTCCAAAGACCGTGAAATCTCTCAACGGTGAGGTAATACAAATTGTCGTCTTGTTCTTCTTTCCAGAAGAAGAATAGATAAAGAACAAATTATGAAAGACATAGACCTCGTTGAAAACCATACAGTAAGAATACATCACCTCATTTATGTCCGCAAAAAAGAAGATCCGCATGTGCGGTGTATCGAGGATTGCAGATGGAAATATAGAAGCTAAATGTATGACAGAATTTACTTGCATTAAAAGTATTGTTATATAATCACAGTTATTAAAACCACCGGTTCTTGCACAAATACAATTTTTGATTTCTGATTACGAAAAGATTAATCTGAGCTTCATGAGCTGTGATTGTGACATTAAGGTTGATGCTGATTTTCCTTTTAGTTTTTGAAATAAAAATGATGTTCAAGTATTTCAAATTAATTAATTTACCCAATAATGATTAATGACTTTGAAAAACTTTCACTGCAATGGGTAATCTCAAAGAGCACATTCCTCCCCATTCTTAACTATGCAAGGGAGCCTTGAACCCTCATTTCCAAGCACAAGAACCAAATCTAAGAAAAATGGAGTGGAAAACCAGACGGGGTCATGTAAGAAATTCAGCCATAAGAGCAAACTTGTACCTGAGATCTGAAGAGAAAAAAATTGAAGAGAACTAACGAATGGCCGAAGACCGAATTGCCAAGGCTACTCACTAGGTGAGAGTGAATAGGAGGCGACCACGGACAAGACCAAGAAAGAACTGAGAAGAAGGAATTAAAAAAGCCTTTAACAGGAGTGAAATGGATTCGAGGAGGAGAAGGCAGCTGGTTGAAGACAGAGAAACGCTCTGTTTGCAGATGCCTCAATACTGCTATATGGTAAAGGGTAGATTAAGTTAAGTAAATTATATTAAAATATACTTAGATACTAATTTTAAAGTTTGAAATAAAATTATTCAATGTTTGATCAGGGTGTCAGTAATTGGTTCCTTATACTGTCAGTAATTGGTGCATGAGTGTCAGTAATAGGAGAAAAAACATCCATCCGAATTTTAAGTAAAAGAATATATTAAATTATCATTTTTAATCATTTGATGACCCAAATTAAAACAAGAGATATTGGCCTAACAGAAGAACTTTGAATTTTATGGATCGGTCAACGAATAAGGGAGAAATTGATGAAAAATCATGAAAGTTTCCTTAAAGTGTCAGTAATTGGTGCAGTTACCCTATGTATACAGTTTGCAAATTATCCCATTCATCCTCCGGCTAATCCTAACTTGCCAGTGTTAATTTGGGCCCAAACAGTTAAGAGTGTGATAAAAAATGGAGGTTCCAATACCGATCCCCGACCAAATTGTAAATTTGAGGAAACTCATACAACTCATACAGGTAAATAGGACAAATCGTCAACAGGGGCTATAATACGGTAAGGTATATCCTAAAACGGTTTGAAAAACTGGGTACAATGGAAAGTAGATACCGCTCTTGCCGCCCCCCGTACTCCAAGCTCACCACAAGAGGGCTATCATAAGGACTTTGGCCGAAGAACCCCACACAAGTGCTCTAAATTTATTAAGGTATGGTGTAAGAAAATTACAAGATTGGGGTATCTGCACAAACGATTAGAAGGAACCTAAAGAAAGCCGGCTATAATGTGCGTAAGCCTAGGTGTAAGCCATTCATTAGTAAACGAACCGGATATTGAAACTGCAGTTCGCAAAGGAACATGTAAACAAGCCCTTATAGTTCTGGGAACGTGTTTTATTTATGGACGATAGTAAATTTAACATTCATGGATCAGATGGAAGGGGGAAAGTTTTGGGAAAACCTAACAAAGAGCCCCTGGAAAAAAACATAGTTGGTACTGTGAAACATGGTGAAGGGAGTGTTTTGGTTTGGGGGTGTATGTGTGCTGCTGGAGTTGGTAATTTGAAATTTATCGACGGAATAATGGACCAACACGTTTATATAAATATTTTGAGGAGTAATTTACCGGAAAGTTTAATGAAGTTTGATCTCCAGGAAAAATTCATTTTTCAACAAGATAACGACAGCGCGGAAAGTTGAAGAATAGTTGCTCTACAATGCTCCACAGCAACTTAAAACACCTCCCTAATCTCCTAATCTTAATCTAATACAACATCTGTGGGATCAACTAGGCCGTCAGAAAGTAAAAATTAAAATAAAGAACAAAGACCACTTAAAAATAGTACTAAAGGAATTGTGGGGTAAAATTACTCCAGAAACTACAAAAATCTAGTTCACACCATGCCAAATAGATTATGAGAAGTGATAAGAAATAAGGTCGACGAATTACCTATTAAAGTTGATTTGGCATCAATAATTAAGCTTCAAGTTGAAGAAAAATGATATGTGCAGGGACTTTTGGCGCATCAATATTCTGACATTTTATGTAATTTTCCTCATAAATTATAAGTTAAATAAATTTTACTAAATTTGATTATTGTTAATTAAAGTAGATTAAATTATGTAAAAAATGTGTGAGTTTCACTGCCAATATCTGGCTCATAACATATCTTTAGGTAAAATAAAAAAAAAGCTGGAGGGTGTGCAGAGACTTTTGTTAGTAAGTGTAAGTATATATATGTATATATATAAATAATTTGTTTATAGTAAACTTTTTGGCATATAGCTAAATTAAATTATGATTTTCAGTAATTCTTTTCGATATTCAGTCTGGAGCTTTTTCTTCTCCCCTCTTTTTCTTCTCTCTCAGCCTTTTGGCTATAAGGGTATTTTCCCCGGTTCAGGGACTGAAGGTAGGGGGAACGATAATTAAAGGGGAATGGGGATTAATGCCGAGTTCTGAAAAGGAATCTGTGCACCAGGATATCACGCCCGTCAACAATGAAAAACCTTCACGATTTTGCGCCCTATTTATCCTTGCGCCGAAGCTATTTAGATTTATTTCAATTTGTTTTTTTTATTATTCATTTATGTTTACTCCCAGTTCATTGTATTCACAACTGTAAAAAAGTATCATGTCCCCCAATAAACAAAAATAAAGTGTAATTAGTTAGTAATTAGTAAAAGCATAGCCACTTAACTTTGGAGAAGAAACGCTACGAAAGTGAATGATAAGAATCTATAGCTGGGGGTAGAATTATTTGCCGTGAAGATAATTAATGGAGAATTTACGATTGACTAAGGAACCTTTAATTGATAGTATTTATCACTCCTGCTAAATCGCTTTGTTTTGAAATTTTAATTTCCCCGTGTGGGAGAGCATTTCTGATTCCTATTCAACAAATTAGTTGTGATGTAGGTGTTCTAGAACGAGCTGGGCAGTCATTATTGCGTCTAATCTGACTAGTTTTAACTGCGTGATAATCTATGATTAATCGAAAAATGAACTGTTTGAAATGAAATTTTTCGGCAGTGTGTTCACTCGTCAATATTGCCATTGCCTTGCCTATGACAGAATGTTATACTGTTCAAATAAAGGGATTTATCCTACTTCTTTTAAAGCATTTTATAAATTCCTGACTTTGTAAAATGTTTTCCTGGACTAATGAGTGGACAAACATTTTATTTCCAATATTTCGAATTTAGTTGCACTGTAAATATATACCTACTGTGTATATATTTTTTTATCATGCATGACATTTTTTTTTAATATATATGTTTTAATTCTTTAGCATTTCTAAGCGCTACTAAAGTCGGGCTATTCCAATGTCTTTTTTTAATATATTATTATTACTATTTATTAATTTTCATATTCATTTAGAACCTATTTTACTTTTTTTTTTTGTTTTTGGAGGGATGGGAGTGGGGGAGGGTTGCTCTGAAAGTAACATTACAGAGTAATGATTCCACTTGTTGCGCACTCTCAATATTTCATTCCTCAGATTGCATTCGACTCTTAACGCCATTTATCGATGGCCCCAGGGAGTTTAATTGATATATGTTCTGTAGTTACTAATAAATTGATGTTTGATGAATGGAGGATGGAGGCGATTCGTTATGCTAATGCGAGCGCAGATCAGATTGTAGCCCCCCCCCCCCCCCCCACACGACCGATTTATTTCCGAACCTGGAACCCATTGTATCTTCGAATAGCTCATCGCCTCCAGCAGTGGTTTTCTCTTTCTTCCTCTTTACCTATTTTTCTCTCTCTCATTTCCACCGCTTAGACGACTATCATTTAATCCGCCAATATCATTTAATCTTGTTCCACGGCTTATCTCCTCTATATGCGCTTAGATTCGTGCATTCGCCAAATCGCCCCAAGGCGTACGAACCGCAATCTAAATCCTCTGCCTATTTTTATATCATACTGCATTATGACGAACCTGTTCCTAAATATAAATTTCAATTAGAATGCTAAAAACCTTGTACAGTCCGCGCACCACACAACTTTCACTATGCACTCTACTTTGAATATAAAATTAAATTGTTTATGAAAAAGCTCCTAATGATCTAGACTCGCCACTGCATATGTCATGCATAGTATGGAATTAGACCATTTTGTACCATCAACGAATGTATAAATGAAATGTATTGTTAGAACAAAAGATATCAAACTAAATTACATTTATCAATTATTTACTTAGGTTTTTCCGACCCCTTCTTACTTGGGGAAATTCGTTTTCGAACTTGAAAAATATTTGGTGCGAATTATTCAATCTTAAATATCAAAAAATACTAGGGTGAGATTGAAATATGTTCTCTATGTAATCGAAATTAGAAAGAAAATAATTTTGACTAGGATAGAATACTAGGAGCTGCCTGGTATTTTGAGGAATAGTTATGTAGAGAGGGGTAAGTTGCCTGGAACTTATAATTATGACCATAGTTATTTTTTTCAACAGTCAGTTAAAATTCATTTCTTACTGCCTTTCCGTTGATCCACAAGTATCTCGGTAACATCAAATGGTTGATAATTATAAAACCATCGGCATATAAATGGTATTGAGAATGGTTAATAGAGCCAGAAAGGTCGATAACGTATATTTCGAAAAGGGTCATTGAGAGTGATGAAGCGTGTGTTAGTCGGAGGGGGAAGGAAGGTTTTATTTTAGTAATGATAACAGTCTTAGTAGATAGATAGATAGATATATTTATTTGTCTTTGGGGGAAGTCCCCATACAAATATATATACATATACAAGTATATACAAGATTTCACTATTAACTAATTTCTACTAAACTTTCACTATTATGAATAAAATTCAAAATAAAGTTCAAACGAGGTAATAAACAAATAAAGAATAATTAGTGATTTTAAACAAAAGAAAATATATATACACAGTTAATAGTAATAAAATTAGAAACGAACCCTCATTAAATAGTACTTTTGATATTCTTATTATGTAATTAAAAATTGTAATCGCTTTAGTGAAGTATATATACATTTAATGGTGGTAGCAATATCATTTGTTTTGTATATAGAATGGATGGCAGGTGGATATTATTGTTGACACTCAGTAATCGGTTCAATGCATCGTGTTTATTGATATCTTGTCTAATAACTTATTATCTACAATTGTTTACGAATGGTTATAAAAGAATACTATTTTATTCGTTGATGATGAATGATCTTAATCTCAGGCAATTAATTAGGTAGTAATACATCTGTTTTATTTTTGGCAGGTCTTGAACATTGAGTAGTGTCGGAAATTCATTTTCGGATATGTTTTCGATGTCGGGTATATAGTGGTTCCTAATTGAAGAATAAATGGGACATACTGCTATCAAATGGTAAAGAGTTTCGTGAGAATTCATATTACATATTGAGCATATTTCTTTGGGTTTAATGTTATATACATGGTTTTTGTGGGTGAATTTAATGTGATATTTTCCCGATAGACGTGCCTGTGTTATCATTTTCATAATGTTAAACGGGATGCTTTCAGATATTGTTTATAGCAAGAATGTTTGGAATTTCTTTTTTGAAGACAGAAGGGTTGCTTTCAAAAAGAATGTATGAGCTATTGACTTTATCTAGAATATTGTAAATTTGAGTAAACCAATTATATATTGCTGACGGTCGGAGTTGATGTTTATTCTTTAGTATCACGAGGCAGGTTTTCGTAATTCTATCATCCGACATGCATAATATTTGTTGAATACAGGTTAATACTCGTTTTAGTACCTTAACAATTGAATGCTATAGACCGAATTCCATTCTAATGAGCCAGAAAGGGGTATTTTTGTTAAGATTGAAGAGTCTCTTGAAATAATTTAAGTGTGATTTTTCGATAATATCAAGGTACCTAAATCTCCAAATCTCAATTCCATAAAATAATGTGCTGATGGCAATGGCTTCATGTAGTAGCAGTCTACTCCCCCAGGATTGTAATTTTGATTTTCGGCAAATATCTATTACTGTCCCTACTGCACAGGCTGTTTTAGATTGAGAATATTTACAGGCTTGATAACAAACACCGGAGGAGGATAAAGGAACACCTAAATATGTATAATACGTCACTATTTCTATGGGTTCTCCATTATAATAAAAAAATTTCAATCTTTTTTGTTTGCCTTTGTGGAAGTAAATAATTTTTGTTTTATTAAGATTGACTTCTAAATGGTTGTCTTTAGTGTATGAGGAGAGGATTTCAAGTTTTTTGTTTGTATCGCTATGAGAGAAAGAAAATATAGCCATGTCATCTGCATAGTACGAGCTTAATATTTCACAATTGGGTTTTAATTGAATACATGTTGCGCCCTTTTTTTTTTAAATAGTCATCCAGAAAGTAAAGGCAGAAGAGATATACGAAGAGGACCTCGCCCTGTAATACTTTACTAACACCGATCTCGTCAGATAATGCCCCTTCTATTTTTATTCTTAGTGTGGCCTGGTCATATGGATTTTTTATGATTCTGATAATTTTCCCACTTAATCTGAGCGAATTTAATTTGTACCATAGAATGTCATGATTTACACTGTCAAATGCTCGTTTATAGCCTACAAAGATTGCAAATAGGTCAAGAATATTCTAATTTTAGTTCAATTAGGCAATTCATTAGAAAAAGGTTGTCTAGACATGACCTGCCTTTTCTTAATCCGTTTTGAGTTTCTCGGAGAATATTTTTTTCGTTTTCCCATAAAGTTAGCCGATCTAAAAGAATTTGAGTAAAAATTTTTAAGGCACTGTTCATTAAAGAGATGGGTCGGTAGTTCTCAGGTTGTTTTCGGTCCTCTTTTTTATAAATCATGGTTACATTTCATTTTGTCCAATTTTTAGGTAAATTTTCGGTGGCTAGAATTTTGTTGAACAGAGAGACTAGATGTAGCTGCCAATTCTCGGGTTGGTTTTTTGAGTTTTTGAAGAATTCGTTGGGTATATTATCAGGTCCGGGGGCTTTATTTGGTTTTAATTTATTTAGAGGTGCCTGAAGTTCCTCGAGAGTAATTTCGCGGTCTAATAGAGGGTCTGTTATTGTTAATTCAATGTGGTGAATTATATACTTCTGGCAATAGAAATTTTTAAAGTATTCTCTCCATTTTTTCGAGAGTTATCGGGTTTGTATTGAATTTTTTAGTTCTGAAAGTGTTTATTATTTGCCAAAATTTTTTGGTATCTTTGTGGTTACTTAATTTATCGATCAATTTTAGTTCATAATTTGATTTTTTGCTCTTTGTGAGGTTTCTATAAGATTTTTTTTTTTTTTTTTTCGAAACGGCACAGCAAGGACGGACCACGCGAATATCATTTCCGTTTCTTCACACCCTCTGCCTTCCTCTTGTCTTTCATCCTCCTCGAATATTCCCTTCGCTCTTCCTCAGTCCATTTTCTCCCTCGTCTCCTTCTTACCCACAAGAACACCAACCCCTTTCAGTTTTTCCCTAAAAAGTTCTCTATCCAAGCAATCCTTATCTGTGATTTTTAGCCTGTCGAATTCTTCTTTTATTTGCTTAACATAACCCCCTATACTTTTATAGTTGCAGACTTTGTCGAAAATTTTCTTATTTTGTCTCTCATTACTCATTCTTACCATGTGCCCATAGAACTTCAGTCTTCTGATCCTGATGACAGATTCCAAATCTCCCACATTCTTGTATATTTCTTTATTAGATTTTAGTCTGTACCCTTCTTGTGTTATCCTGGGTCCATGAATCCTCCTCAGAATCTTCCTCTCAATCCTCAGAATTTTCTCAAGGCTAGGAAGGCTGACTGTTTCTATACCATACAGTACATTACTATTTTTGCATTTGAGGACAAATTTTTCTTATTATAGACATTTCTAGTAGCGAAGTTTAGTCTTTCTAATTTGGCTATTCTTTCTTCTATGGATGCCCTATCCGTTCCGTTACTACATATTAGCTCGCCTAAATATTTAAACTTTTTGGTTACTTTTAATTTTCCATATTTTGAGTCCAATATTTTCTAGTTGAAGTGGGGATCTGTTGTCATAATATCTGTCTTATCGTAAGAGATCTGTAGTCCCGTTTTCTCGGATATTTCTTTCCATAGTGTTCCATTATCCCTCTTGAAATTCAGGTTGGGGAGCGCATAGCCTCTGATGTTCTTGAAGGACCTGTAAAAGAGTCTGGCGTTGCCGCCCCTTAAGTTTTCTTCCATTTCTTCCACTTTGTTCCTGAGAAATTCCCTCCTTGTTTTCCTTATTATTTGGTGTGCACGCTTTCTCTCTTTTCTGAAGCGTTGCAGATTCTCTGCTGTTTTCTTCTGGTTCCATATCTTCCAAGCTTCCAGTCTTTCCTTTACCGCGTCTTCCCACTTCTAATTCCACAATACATTTTTCTTGTGATAGTTCTGGGGGGCTAGTTCCTCTGCAAGTTCTGTTAAATTTTTTGTACCTTCTTCCCAGTTTCCCGGCACTTTCACTTTCTCTGCGAATTCCTGCTTTTGTTGTACAAGTCTTTCTCTGTCCACCTTGACTATTTTTTTTTTGGCTTCTTGTGATCCTTCTCTTGGGCATAAAATTTATCTTTATTTGTGATGGGTAATGGTCCGATGTAACATTAAATGCCCTTCTGACTCTGACATTTTGAATTTCCCTAAAGTTTTCTCTGGATATTGCTACGTGATCTAGCTGATATTCTCCCAGCATAACATTAGGCGATACCCACGTCTTTTTCTTACTTGGTTTAGTCAAGTAGTGTGTGGACATAATTTTCATTCTGGCGTTCCTGCACAAACTTATCAGCCTCTCTCCATTTCTGTTTGTTCTTCTGTGTGCCGGGTATTTCCCTACTATATCTCTGTGCTTTTGCTCTTTCCCTATTTGCGCATTGAAGTCTCCCACAAGGGTTTTTACATTATTCCTGGGGATTTTGGAGATCTCTTCTTCCAGGCTTTATGTTACCAATATAACATAGACCTCACTATATTATCAGTTATAGGTAAAACATTCTGCGGGTACGAGTACTTCACAAACTACTTTAATATTCATTTAATTCACAGTAGTTCGCTCTAAACACTGACTCAGCTTATAGTTCAAACTTAAAACTTTATTTCAACAAATTCAACAAACCATGTATTCTATTGTTTATTTATATTATTACTGTGTCTTAAATTGTAATCAGATTACTTGAGACAGTGAGGACAGCCCTGGAGGTCGAAACGTCTGTTATGTAGAAAATAAAGATAGTAGTAGAGAGGAAGATCCACAGTATTTTCCTCATTTTTTTATTTTTTTTCCCATATCTATTCTTATTGTAATTTATTGTATATATAGATGATTATTGTATATATAGGTTATCCTTGCATGTATAAATATTGTACTATCTTTATTTTTATTTAATTAATTTATATTTCTACTAATAATAACTATTTCCTTTTTGTAAATATTTAAATTAATGTAAGGCTAAACTGAATTTTTCACTTTATTTTATACTTACAATTTACTATTACAATTAAGGGGCATCTCCTTTTCTTACAATTTATTCTAAAGGAACAGTTCCAGGATTAAATTTTTCTCTCCATTACTACTCTATGTGTATTACAGTGAAACGTATTTTAACGTATATATCTTCTCTCCCATATCTGTCAACAGGTTCTCATCCATTTAGTCTTTTCAATGTTTTTTCTTAGTCCCAAATTTTGTTATGATCTCTTGAATCTTCTTTCTATAGCACCTGCCAATGTTGCTTTGGTTCTCCCTGAGATGACTACATCATAAGCATAATAGTACGTGGGCCAGACCACCCTACCGTGCACCCCCCCCCCCCCCCCACATCCCTATAAATTGCATATCGTTGTGTTCCTTGTGATAAAAGATTAAGAAAAAGCCAATTTTCCCAGAAAATAAAGTGGCCACACTAACCGAAAATGGCGTTCAAAAATGGCGGAATGACGAATTTGATTTTAATTAGTTACTGACATTCACCATTATGGTTAATTTCGCCATAACTGGTATTTTATTAAAGCTAGATAGTTCTAAATTCAGAATAAATAAACAAACGTTCTAAAATAATTAGTCTTGACAACATAAAATACCTTAGTCAATTTTTTCAAGTCACTTGCATAAAACTTAAAATTCCAAGTTTATTATTATTATAAATATGATTAATATAGGATATAGGTCTGATAAAAAATAATGAAGTAGTCGCAGATTGCACATTATCTAAACCTCACTTATATTGACATAAACTGGTTTTGTTTCTTGAAATGAAATGATAATGTTCTCATAGTAGTAGTTGGGTTACACTGGCTTCTGATCATTCGTGAAATTTGAAATAAATGCATTTTTGCAAAGTATTGATTATTTACAGATTTAAAAACAATCAAAATAAAAAAGATAAATTAACAGTTCTGTTTGTTCGTTGATATGTAGAAATTATTCGTAATATAATTTAGGAAGTATATACCTAACACAATTTAATAGCTCACAACAATTAATTAATTAACAGTTACACGATGTATATATATATATTATGATTAGCCAAATTCGAACATCAAAGATCGGTAATTTTTACCATTTTGGTAGAAACTCATGTTCCAACGCCTATAACTCGACAATATGTACTCTAAATGAAAAATGTTACAGATACAAGTTTTAGGACATTAAATTTAGCATAAAAAAAGCCCATTTATTTTTAAATTAACTTATTACTAAGTAGAGATACAAATGAAAACGTGAAAGTATTCGTAGCGCTTAATTCCTTCTTTTTGTGGGAATGAAAGGCCTAAGGGGATATGATAAAATATTCACAGAACTAACTATTTAGGTGGGCTTATTTTATGCTAAATTTGATGGTCTAAAACTTTTATCTGTAACATTTTTCATTTAGAGTACATATTGTCGAGTTGTAGGCAATGCAACATGAGTTTCTACCAAAATGGTAAAAATAGCCGATCTTTGATGTTCGAATTTGGCTAAATAACTAATCCGTTTTTAACTTCAAATATTTCATTTTATTTGTATTAGTATACCCTTTTTTTCGAAAAAAAAGAGAAAGTAAACTTTTTGACGCGTAGATAAGTGAAGGAATGAAGATGTAGTTAAAAGAATGAAGTAAGCGCTACAAATACTTTCACGTTTTCATTTGTATCTCTACTCAGGAATAAGTTAATTTTTAAATAAATGGGCTTATTTTATGCTAAATTTAATGTCCTAAAACTTTTATCTGTGACATTTTTCATTTAGAGTACATATTGTTGAGTTATAGGCGTTGGAACATAAGTTTCCACCAAAATGGTAAAAATTACCGATCTTTGATGTTCGAATTTAGCTAAATAACTAATCCGATTTCATCTTCAAATATTTCATTTTATTTGTATTAGTATACCCTTTTTTAGAAAAAAAGAGAAAGTAAACTTTTTGATGTGTATTTATATACCAGAAACCGAAAAAGGCCACAACTTCGTGGATTATACACCATTAGATGCATAAATACTTACATGTTTTAATTGGTTTTCCTCTCCAGTAGTTGTTTAATTTTAAATTAATCATAATATATATATATATATATATATATATATATATATATATATATATATATATATATATATACATCGTTTAACTGTTAATTCATTAATTGTTGTGAGCTATTAAATTGTGTTAGGTATATACTTCCTAAATTGTATTACGAATAATTTCTACCTATCAACGAACAAACAGAACTTTTTATTTATCTTTTTTATTTTGATTGTTTTTAAATCTTTAAATAATCAATACTTTGCAAAAATGCATTTATTTCAAATTTCACGATGATCAGAAGCCAGTGTAACCCAACTATTACTATGAGAACATTATCATTTCATTTCAAGAAACAAAACCAGTTTATGTCAATATAAGTGAGGTTTAGATAATGTGCAATCTGCGACTACTTCATTATTATTTATCAGACCTATCTATATAAATAAAGATGAAATTTCGTTTGTTTGTTCTTTATAGAAATCCATACCGTTTGTCCTATATTCTCCAAATTTCGCTCAGTGGTTCTTTCATATCAGATGCGAACACCTGTCCATATTAACATTGCATAACTTCAGCCGATGTTCAGCTAATATTTTTTATTGTTATAAAAATCGTAATGATCTCGCTTTACAATTTTTTTTTTACGAAATCAACCGTTTGGGTCGATAAAAGTCTCACTTTATACATTTTATAGATTTAAAAAATGAAATTCTCCGGGTGAAACCGGTATATACAGCTAGTATCCTATATTAATCATATTTATAATAAAAAAAAAAAAAAAAAAAAAAAAAAAAAAAAAAAAAAAAAGGTTATATTAATTATTTCTGTAAATTAAAAACTTTCAGTTACATAGGCTCGATTATACATTCAAAATAATATCCTAAACCCGCTGTAATTATATCGTTTATGAGAACTGAGCGATGTGGCAAAGGACTGGATGCGCCCGAGTCACTGGCGCCTTTTCGCCGTTTAGGTCCGTTTTCTATAAAACTAGTTGATATATTTTGAAATTTGACCACTGATTTTTAAAGAAGAATAATTGCTCCAGCTGTTTTATTTCAGAGGGTTTTTCGTTAACGATGGCTGTTTAATCACAAATTAACTTGGAATTTTAACTTTTACGCGAGTGACTTGAAAAAATTGACTCCTAAGGTATTTTATGTTGTCAAGACTAATTATTTTAGAACGTTTGTTTATTTATTCTGAATTTAGAACTATCTAGCTTTAATAAAATACCAGTTATGGCGAAATTAACCATAATGGTGAATGTCAGTAACTAACTAAAATCAAATTCGTCATTCCGCCATGTTTGAACGCCATTTTCGGTTAGTGCGGCCACTTTTTTTTCTGGGAAAATTGGCTTTTTCTTAATCTTTTATCACAAGGAACACAAAGATATGCAATTTATAGGGATGTGGGGGGGGGGGGTGCACGGTAGGGAGGTCTGGCCTATTTCCTACCTGGAGGTGAGCCTATTTTAATTGGTGCTGCTGGGGCTTGTTATTATACTTTTAATGGAAAATTCAAGAGAGAGATTGAATATTGCTTGCAATAATGTGTCCCTCTCTTTCTTAAGCCTGAAGAAAGCTTAAAGCTTAAAACCAATTGAAATGCCTACACTAGTTTTGAACTTATAGTTTTATACTTAAACTTTTGACCATCCTTTTCCGGCAGGTTTAGGATTAAGCCTTTTCTATAGGGGTTTGGGCACCTATCCATCATGCTGAACCCTCCTCCTTTATTCAAGCTTGCAACTGACAGTGGTTTACCTAGCCTCACTAGGTTTAGCAACAATGGTAGAGTTATTATTTTCTTTAAAAATAAAAAAACAACTCATATTTGGTATATAGCTATAGAGTCAATAGAATGTTAAAACTAAATTGGTAATTGTAGGGGTGAAGTTGGTATAAATATTTTTTAGGGAGGAATAAAGCTGATATTTTTTTTTTCCTTGCCCCATAAAACACGCGAATACAAAATAATAAAACTTTTATAAACTTAATAATTTTTTTTTATAGTTATACCATAATTTGAAAATATAATAAAGTATAGCCAACCATCTCAATTTTTTTTTTTTAATCTTTTTAAATGTATGTTTCAATTTTATATAATAATGATCAGAGGAGTTGGTTAACTACCATGATTCATTAGTCCATAAATACAAAATACGGGCTAATAAGGATAAATTGAAATAGAATTGTTAAAAATAGAAGAAGGTTGGTTTTAAATTTTTAAAAATACCACATATTTCTGTCTATTCAGCTATTGTGTCTTGTGTGTAGCTATAGTATCTTTTTATAAACTATAAACATAAGGCCAATAATCATTCAAAAATGTTTGAACTAGCATAATTTAATACAATGTTAACTTGCAGAAACAATGAAGCTTCGAAGTTAAATAGATGCATATAATGTATATCATAACTAAAATCTATAATTGTGACACATTTATTATACATTCATTATATATTCCAGGGTGCCTTGTCAAACATAATTAAACAAACATTACATACAATTATAATTAAGGCCCAGAAAATAAGGGCAAATCAATCAACAGCATTGTTAAAATGTGCATAAAAATAAAATGTAGGTAAATGCATGTATAAAAAGTACCTCATTGCTGGTTTTTATAAAATTTCTTTTTCTAAATAGAAAAATATATTCCTTTGTGGAATTATTCATAATGAATGCTATAATTTTTCAAAATACAAAATTACTTATTACTTAGACTTCTATCTATTCTTTAAAAGTAACTGAATATTATGAAACTAACCAGTTTGTAATTTATACAATGTTTTTTTTGTAATTTATATACTATTTAATAAAAACTTTATCACACTTTGGTTTGATAAGACGGGAATATTAGACTTATTCAAAGATTGATATTCACTGAAGCTGTTGCTCGGATGGTGCTGCTCTCTCTCGGTGAACCGCTCAACTAAGCTGACTCATTCAAAAAACCACATGGATTATTATATAATCCAACGATGACGATATTAACGGTAATTATTGATTGCTTATCATAAAATAAATGAATACTTTTAATTGGGTTGTATTTATTCTATGAAAAATCCATTATTATTGTTTTTTACTCAGAAGGGGAGCGTAGAACATACAGGCCAACGATTTCAACCGAACTTTTTTAAGTTAAAATTTTTAGACCCATATCCGGGATTATATTGAATGCCCGTGGGCGCCAAACAAACATTTTATATAATTTTTTCAATTTTTTTTTCTTCCTTTGGTATGAATGATTGGGATAATATATATATATATATATATATATATATATATATATATATATATATATCGATTTGTTTTATTGCGTAAAGCAATAAAAAAAAAAATATGCTGATTGCATTAAAGTAATTTAAATGTTTAAGAAATCATAATGAAGGTAATTTGTTGACCGTAGAAGAATATGAGATGGAAATGGTTGGGGGTGCGGTCAAATGAAAACACTATATGTGTTTTAAGAATCTATATATCTATTGAAAGAAATCAATAGACGCTTCAAGTAAAGTAGGTCAAATAAATTTTATTAATGAAAAAGCTAATCAGATTAGTGTTTAGGATCTCCGAAAATTCCCAAATACGATTGTTTATAGAAATCAAAAAATAATATTTTTGGAATGGACTTCTTTGAAGGTTTTTTCCCAGTTATTTATTAATACATTTATAGCTCCATAGGATTTTCAAAGTTATTGCATCCGTTTGATAGCTAATTTACTGCTCTTCCAAACCAAATTAATTACTTTGAGATTATAAAGGCGTATAACATATATGAGGAATAAAATTAGAAAAACCCTTCAAACGTTTTTATTTTTAATCTTTTGTTCTAATTTATTTTCGAGGTAGGGTTCGTGTCATTTTGTGTAGTTTGAAAACTCCTTAATCTCTGTTAATTCACGTGTTGATCTGTATACCCGCTTAAAGTTCTCACAAATTTATGGATATAAAAAAAAAAAAAAAAAAAATTGGAAGCCACTAAGTATTTTAATAAAGTTTGAGGAAATTTTATTTCATTTTCGTTCGCTACGAAAATTTAGATACGGGTGTTCTAAGAGGCGCGGAAAACAAATATCAGCTTTATTCCTCTCTAAAAAATATTTAAACCAACTTCATTCCTACGATTACAAATTTAGTTTTAACATGCTAACAAATATGAGTTTTTTTCCTGTAAACTAAAAACGGATTCGATGCAGAAAATAAGATTTATTACTTCTATTGGATCGAAAATCAAGAATAATGCATTTTTTTTTCCTGTCCTGTACTCCATAACCACAGCTCTATATTTATTTTAGGCTTTAATATTTATAAAACAAAAAAAAGTTAATATTCGTTTTTAGCATCTCGAGAAACGGATTTTTATTGCAAGTGAAAAATAAAACTGTTTACTAGTTTTCATAATTGATCCTCACCGATTACTAATTTGTAATGATAACTGGAGATATTGGGTTTACATATTTTTTAGAGAGGAATAAAGCTGATATCCGTTTTCCGCATCCCATAAAACCCCCATATTCGAATGTTCATCTATTCAACAATATTCCATATTCCATATTCAACGATCTAAACGTAACTTAACAGATATTTAGGGCCTTGTGAACTATGAAATGGCACAAACCCGACCTTCGAAAATAAATGATAACAAAAGATATACAACATTTGAAGAGTTGTTTCTTCAGCTTTCAAACAATTTCTGTAACGTTTGTAAATTTATTTATAAATGACTGAGAAAAAATTCTCCAGAAAAATTTTCAGGCATCGATACCTATAAAAATAAATGTATAAAAATGATGAGAGGGACGAAGCGGAACCGATGAGTCCAAAACACTCGGTAAGAAAATATACGATATTTAAAATAATGCTATGACAGTTGAAAGGACTGCCTAGATGAGGAGTATATTAAAGGAGAAAAAAAAAGTTGTATAATTCGCCGATCTAGGGTGAAAAAGCAGATGGGGTCCCCTTCCTTCTTGGTTATCCTATCCTTCTTTCGTGACGAGTACATCATATCTACAGAAGGTTTGGGATTTCGTTTTCGAACATTACTATTACTATACTATTCATTTCCTCAATCTCCTTAGCAGACCACTAAAAGTAGTTGGCACTGGAATAGCCTTGTACGTTAGTGCTTTTATTTGGTGTTCCGAAAATTAATGGAGTTATAGTTTAAAAATGTCAAAAAATCTGGTGCGATGCGTGCAACACACAACTTTCACTTACGAACTTACTTAGGTTAAAAATAGACGTGTTTTGATAATATCGTCGTCACCATGCTAAAGCAGCGAAAATGCATAGGTTTTTAGTTGCACATTCGGTACTTTAGCATGGTGACGACGATATGTAAACGCCATTCCTCAACTTCACACATTTTCCCACATTTATACGCTTATATTTGTATTTCATTCACTGTTCGATTCATTATTGCTAATTTATTTTGTTTAAGAGAACTAATTTCATAATCAGTCTAGTTTTGTTTACTGGTTGCTTGTTTATTATTGCGAGTTGCTTTTTGTAAATATATCGTGAAGGTGAATCGATAGAAGGTGTATTTACGTCTCGCAGTAAAGTGCCACCTTCGTTTGACCAATTTTCATGAAATTTCGGCTTTCACGTCGCAGGCATATACATACGTCAAATATCCATTTTGATCAAAATCGTTAAAGCCTTAGCCTTAGCCTTAGTAAATAAATAAAAAAAAACACTTGAAAATGAGACAAAATCTATTAAGTAAAGTGCCCCCTCCAATTGATCAATTTTGATGAAAATTTGACTGTCGCATCGCGGGCATATACCTACATCAAATACCGAGTTAAATCAAAATCGTTAAAGCCGTTTTTGAATAAATAAAAAGACACGTGAAAATAAGACAACATCTATTAAGTAAAGTGCCCCCTCCAATTGATCAATTTTGATGAAAATTTGACTGTCACATTGCGGGCATATACCTACATCAAATACCGAGTTTAATGAAAATCGTCAGAGCTGTTTATGAGAAAATCGAAAAAAAAAAAACTTAAAAATTAGATAAATTCTTTAGATAAAGTACCCACTCCGTTTGACCGATTTTGATGAAATTTTCGCTGTCACATCGCGGGCACATACATACACTAAATACCGAATTTCAGGTTCGTACGGTTTATAGTTTTTGAGCTTGTCTGTTCACACACACACACACACACACACACCCACCCACCCACACACACACACACACACACACACTCACACACACACACACACACACACACACACACACACCGGGGGTACCGGGGAAATAAAATACCTGGGGCGGACCAAAACTAGACTTAAATCCAGGAGCGACGGTTCCTAGAATAGGCGGCTACCTGGTCAGCGTCTGTTCCCCAGGTTAGAGGCGGCTGTATCACACCTGGCAGGAGGTATAAAATGCATACTTATATTTGTGAGAAGTTATGGAGAGGAAAGAAAATTGTATTACGGTGCAGGGGCACGGAACCCCAGTAACGGCGTCGGAAGAGGGTGCGAAAGCGGGCTCCCCGGCGTCGTCATCATACGACCGCAGTGCTACAATGGTGGGAGACTTGGCTGTTGTAGCATCCCAGGATACAAGATTAACAACTACAGAAGTTATGCAGAATCTTGGGCATAAGATCAATGATTTGCTTACGCTTATTCGGACGAAGCACAATGTTCATGGAGAAATTAAAAGATATGCCTGTGAAATTCGTCTATACTTTGAAAAGTTAGAAATTGCTGCCTCGCCTATAGAAACTGGGGATAGTGAAACTTAAACAGTGGAGCCTAGGAGGAAGTAGGTGACAGAAATAGAGGAAGAATCATTACATCTTCATCATCTGAGGCTCCTCCAGCTGAAAGAGTTGAGAAGAGGACTAAACCGAAGAGTTCTGGAGAATCGAACCATGAGTCAAACCAGAAAACAGCTCATTTTAAAAAACCTACAGTTGAGCATAAGTCATCTTCCCAAGAACAATGGCAAGTTGTACGCAAGAAATCGAAGAAGAAAACTCGCATCAAGCCTCCGAGACCTGATGCCGTAGTTGTTACGGTATCAGAGAGCCAGACTTATTCAGACGTTTTGAGAAAGATAAGGGACAATCCTGCGATGAAGGAGCTGAGCTCTTCAATAAACAAAGTCCGGAAAAATAATAATGGTGATATATTGCTGAAGCTAGACCATAAGAAATCGGAGAACCTCACCACTATGAGATCTACAGTAGAGCAAATGCTTGGTGAAGGAGCAAAAGTGCGGACATGGACGGAGGAATCTCTTTTCGAACTCAGAGACTTGGACGCAATTACCACAAAAGAGGAGGTTGCGGAGGCCTTAAAACTTCTATTGGGTGAAGAGGCAGCACCGATCACAGCGGTAAAATCGCTGCGTCCTGCCTATGGAGATACGCAAACGGCGGTTATTGCGCTTCCAGTTCTTCAGGCAAGAAAGATTGTGGCGCTAGGGAAGGTACGCGTAGGCCTGGTCGAAAGCCGCGAGAGAGCAAAAGTACAAAGTTGTATCC
Organism: Aelia acuminata; assembly: GCA_911387785.2. NCBI lineage: Eukaryota > Metazoa > Arthropoda > Insecta > Hemiptera > Pentatomidae > Aelia > Aelia acuminata. The sequence continues at coordinate 58,474,022 of OU426980.1, read as the reverse complement.
GGTGCTGGGAGTTTGGCCATATAGCTCGCCACTGTGTTGGAGAGGATAGGACTTCAATAAGTCGGAAATGTAGTCAAGCAGGCCACAAAGCTGCTGACTGTGAGCTGAGTCCTAACTGTGCAATATGTGAGGGGAAGAATAACTCTGACCACCTTTGCGGGAGTAGTAAGTGCCCAGCTTTTCGTTTAGCACTGCAAAATAAGACGCGTGTTCAACTATACCGAAGATGAAGATACTTCAGTTGAATTTGAACCATTGTGATGCTGCTCATGATCTCCTTTGTCAGACTGTGCGGGAACTACAAATTGACGTTGCTATTCTATGTGAACCGTACAAGAATTTGGATGGATCCTCATGGGTATCTGATTACAGTGGTAAAGCAGCTATTTGGGCTTGTGGTAGCCATGGGATTCAAAAGATGGGAGTGTCCCATTCTGGCTTTGTATGGAGTAAGATTAATAATATACATATTTATAGCTGCTATGTCTCCCCCAGATCCACAATTGAAGAATTCGAGAACTTGTTGCATCGTCTAATCGTAGATGCCAGTGGTCATGGGCCAGCAATAATAGCTGGTGATTTCAACGCATGGGCAACGGAATGAGGGAGTAGGACGACGAATCGCCGTGGTGAAATTCTCCTGGAAGCATTTGCCCAAATAAGTGACATGGTCCTAATGAACTCCGGTACCGACCCGACCTTCACTAGAGCAGGGAGATCATCTACTATCGATATAACATTTATGAGTGACCGCCAGCGAAGAGGTGCTACTTGGAAGGTCTGTGACTTCTTTACGCACAGTGATCATCAGGCCATATTGATTACACTGGGTATGCCAACAAGGAGGAAGATTCGTCTATGGAGAACTGCAGGCTGGAATGCTAAAACATTCGATCAAGAGACATTTGCGGTTATGCTAGAGGATGTTTGCGACATGCAGGGCTCAGCAGAGGAAAAAGCGTCTATCCTCACCTCTTTTATTGTTAGGGCGTGTGACGCAGCTATGACTCGATCAAAGCCTGGTAAACACCATGCCCCAGTTTACTGGTGGACACATACTATTGCTGACCTCCGCCAGAGTTGCAACATAGCAAGGAGACGTTACCAAAGAGCGAGGCATCGACCAGAGAGACCAAGACTGCTAGAAGAAACCTCCGAAGAGCCATCAAAGAAAGTAAACGACGTTGCTGGAGAGAACTGTGCGATGAAATTGATGCAGAACCATGGGGTAGGGCCTATAAGATAGCCCTTAAGAAACTTAGTAAAGTTTCATCGCACCTCCCCACTAGACCGGATGTTTTGGATAATATCGTTAGAACATTATTCCCGGAACAGGCAGCAACTGTAAGATGTATGGACAATCTCCATACCTCCGAGTTTACATAAGACAGAAGAAGAGGTGGAAGACGTTGCCACAAATATTCAATATGGTAAAGCACCTGGATTGGACGGCATTCCAAATATGGCTCTCAAGATTGCACTTAAACAACGGCCTGACCTTTTCAAGGAATTATTCAATTCCTGCTTTCATGAAGGTACGTTTCCTAAACCTTGGAAAAGACAGCGTCTTGTACTCATCCCGAAGGGCAGAGGAAATCTGGAGGACCCATCAACATATCGCCCAATCTGTTTGCTGGATACTATAGGCAAGGCTTTTGAGATAATCCTAAGCCTCAGGATACAAGAATTCACTGAAGGTGCAAACGGCCTCTCAAGGGCCCAATATGGATTTCGGAAAAGGCGATCTACGTTACATGCTATTGAACAAGTGACTGAGACTGCCAGCAAATCAATTGCAGGAGCGAGATGGAAGAGAGGAGCGAAGGGTTATGCTGCAATCATCACTCTAGATGTTAAAAACGCGTTCAACACGGCGAGGTGGACCTGCATATTGGATGCTTTAGAGGCTATGGGTGTGCCTGCTTATCTAATGAGAGTTGTAGCAGACTACTTCAAGGACAGAGTTCTGCTCTATGCTTCAGACGTTGGACCAAGGATATATGGCGTCCCGCAGGGTTCAGTTTTAGGGCCTCTTTTCTGGAATATAATGTATGACGGTGTTTTTAGGCTATCATTGCCGGAAGGAGCTAGAGTTGTTGGCTTCGCAGATGATGTAGCTGTGGTAGTTGAAGGGAAGTATACAGAAGAAGTTACCCTGATTTCCAATGAGGCAGTAGCTACAATCCGAGATTGGCTATCAACTGTGGGCCTGCAACTAGCCGATCACAAGACCGAGGCGCTCCTTGTTACAAGTAGGAAGCAAATAGAGACCATAACAGTCACAGTAGACACGGGATTCGTTCCCAACCCTCTTTGAAGTACTTAGGAGTAATCATAGATGCACGTCTCCGTTTTAATGCCCACATGGAGTACATCAGCAACAAAGCATCTAGAACCATGTCGCTACTGTCACGCCTTATGCCGAATATAGGAGGACCCAGAGAGAGTCGCAGAAGGCTTCTTGCGAGTATTGTCCCATCGATTCTTTTATATGGAGCACCAATTTGGAATGATGCAATGCTCACCAAATCGTACATGAGACAGATGATCGCAGTGTATCGGAGAGGCTTGTTAAGAGTGGCAAGTGCTTTTCGAACAGTTTCCTATGAAGCTGCATGTGTAGTGGCTAGAATGCCGCCAATCGAGCTGCTTTCTGAAGAGAGGAAGCGCTCCTATAACCGAGTTGACTGTATTCCTCGGGCCGAAGAAAGAGAGATCACAGTGGAGAGATGGCAACGAACGGAAGGTGGACCTACAGGCTAATCCCTCATATCCAACCATGGGTAACTACTACTACCTTACCCAGCTGCTTACGGGACATGGCTGTTTTCGAGCATATCAATATCGATTTAAGCTGGATAATACAGCCAAATGTCCAGTATGCCCATCAGCCGAAGAGACGGTGGAACATGCATTCTTCTGCTGTCCTCGCTTCCAGAAGGAGAGGGAGGAATTTCAAGAAGTTTGCGGATCAGAACCTACTGCCGATAATGTTGTCGCTCTGATGCTAATCAGCAATGAGAACTGGATGGCTGGACAACGCTTTGCTGTCCAGACCATCAAGCAACTTAAGAAAGAAGAGAAGGAAAGGCGAGCTAGAGCGTAGCCTAATAGAATGAGGCGGCACACAGCCAGTCCCCCTCCATGAAGTAATGCCTAACGGTGGTCCCGTGGAGGGTGGGAAACAAGTGTAAGAATGTGGTTTTAGTGGGTAAAAATCCCACACACGGATAGGTACGGGCCTATCCGCGTCTTTTGAAGATTTCCACCTACCTTCGTAAAAACACACACACACACACACACACAGAGACCATTTCGCTGGACTTGGTTATTTGGACTCAGGGGACCCAAAAACGTGTATTTCTGTAGAAAACTGGAAGTCGAAATTTTTCACGATCGCAATACTTTCCTCACTATACTGGGTGTCCCAGACCTAGTGTAAAAATAAAATTGGGTAATTACAGTTTTCTCTACTTTGGTTTAGCGCAGATACAAAATCGATGATATTTTCTTAACCAGCATTAAATCATCTAAAAGATGAGATGGGTCTAGTTATTCTTAATCCACTTTCAGTGGGACTTTTAACGCGCTAAACACAAAACATTTATTAAAACATAAATTTTTAATAGTTTTTGAAAATTCCTCACCTCCCATTGGAGCACCCTAGAAGCTGTCAAATTTCCTAAAAACTGCGGAATTTAGTTAGCTTTTTAGTGGTGTAACCCATGATACAATTGCACTTCACCTTTTGTGTCTAAAAGAAGTTTTTCTATTGAAAAACACGCTAGAGAATGTCACTGCTGGGCAATGAGGAAGCGCGCTAGCGCCTGCCTCCAAAGTAATGGATGTCGAACTTCCCATTAGTTAGAGTTAGTTTTACTTTTTTAAGATTAGAAAGAACAATGTATGAATGCTAAATATTCTAGAAAGGGTAATAATAATCTTAAATTAAAAATAATTATTATTATTTAATTGTTATTATTTTCTTTAAAAATAAAAAAACAACTCATATTTGGTATATAGCTATAGAGTCAATAGAATGTTAAAACTAAATTGGTAATTGTAGGGGTGAAGTTGGTTTAAATATTTTTAGGGAGGAATAAAGCTGATATTTTTTTTTCCGTGTCCCATAAAACACGCGAATACAAAATAATAAAACTTTTATAAACTTAATAATTTTTTTTTTTATAGTTATACCATAATTTGAAAATATAATAAAGTATAGCCAACCATCTCAATTCTTTTTTTTTTTTTTAATCTTTTTAAATGTATGTTTCAATTTTATATAATAAAGATCAGAGGAGTTAGTTAACTACCATGATTCATTAGTCCATAAATACAAAATACGGGCTAATAAGGATAAGTTGAAATAGAATTGTTAAAAATAGAAGAAGGTTGGTTTTAAATTTTTAAAAATACTACATATTTCTGTCTATTCAGCTATAGTGTCTTGTGTGTAGCTATAGTATCTTTTTATAAACTATAAACATAAGGCCAATAATCATTCAAAAATGTTTGAACTAGCATAATTTAATACAATGTTAACTTGCAGAAACAATGAAGCTTCGAAATTTGACAGCTTCTAGGGTGCTCCAGTGGGAGGTGAGGAATTTTCAAAAACTATTAAAAATTTATGTTTTAATAAATGTTTTGTGTTCAGCGCGTTAAAAGTCCCACTGAAAGTGGATTAAGAATAACTAGACCCATCTCATCTTTTAGATGATTTAATGCTGGTTAAGAAAATATCATCGGTTCTGTATCTGCGCTAAACCAAAGTAGAGAAAACTGTAATTTTTCAGAAAAAAACTAAGATTTTAAAAATAAAAACAAAAAAGATTCTGTCTCCTCAACAGATTGAGATAGGAAACTCGTTTCTGCGCCATTCTACCCCGTTTAACATGCAGTATTACCCAATTTTATTTTTGCACTAGGTCTGGGACACCCAGTATAGTGAGGAAAGTATTGCGATCGTGAAAAATTTCGACTTCCAGTTTTCAACAGAAATACACGTTTTGGGGTCCCCTGAGTCCAAATAACCAAGTCCAGCGAAATGGTCTGTGTGTGTGTGTGTGTGAACAGACAAGCTCAAAAACTATAAACCGTACGAACCTGAAATTGGGTATTTCGTGTATGTATTATAAGAATTTTGTCTAATTTTTAAGTTTTTTTTCGATTTTCTCAAAAACGGCTCTAACGAATTTGATTAAACTCGGTATTTAATGTAGGTATATGCCCGCGATGTGACAATCAAATTTTCATCAAAATTGATCAATTGGAGGGGGCACTTTACTTAATAGATGTTTTCTTATTTTCACGTGTTTTTTTTATTTACTCAAAAACGGCTTTAACGATTTTGATTTAACTCGGTATTTGATGTAGGTATATGCCCGCGATGCGACAGTCAAATTTTCATCAAAATTGATCAATTGGAGGGGGCACTTTACTTAATAGATGTAAAGTAGTATATTTCATATATAGGTAAGTGAGTAAAAAAAAAATTATTCATTAAAATACTTTCTCTTAGGATGCTATATTTATCCATTAAATGTACAAAAAACCAACAAGGTATCATGCAGATTAGCAACAATGAATTATTCAAAACATTTGATATTTATAACACACAACCACTTGATAAATTTACAGAATTTATCACAAAAATCTGGTGCGATGCGCGCAACACACAACTTTCACTTAGCAACATACCTACATTAGAAATCGACATGTTTTTTTAATTGCCATTTTTATAAATAGTATAAAAAGATGACTTGATTTTGATTAAAAATGATTAATTTAATCAAAATCATTAAAGCCGTTTTTGAGATATTCCAAAAAAATGTAAAAATTGGAAAAAAAAAGTTATGAAATAAAAAGCCCCCTGCATTTGACCAATTTTGATGAAATGTTGTCTGTCACATTGTGAGCATATACATACACCAAATATCCAGTCTGATAAAAATCATTACAGCCGCTGTTGAGTAAATAAAAAAAACACGTGAACATAAGAAAAAGTTTATTAAATGAAGTACCCCCTCCGTTTCACCAATATTGATGAAATTTCGGCTGTCGCATCGCGGGCATATACATACATCAAATACCCAGTTTCATCAAAATCATCAAAGCCATTTTTGAGAAAATAAAAAAAAACGTGAACATTAGATAAAGTTCTTTAAGTAAAGTCCCCCCTCCGGTTGATCAATTTTGATGAAATTTTTACAGTCGTATCTCGGGCATATACATACATCATATACCCAGTTTAATCAAAATCGTTAGAGCCGTTTTTGAGAAAATCTAAATAAAGTTAGTTACTTATTTATAACCTGAGCGATGTGTTGAGCATCTAGCTCGTTTTGAGGAGGAGAAAGATGGTCTTGAAGTTGTGATTTATGCGAATAAGTTATTAAAAGAGTCATGTTTCCATATGCATTTATTCTTTCCACTGGATTATCATTGGATTTATTCGTCCACTAAACATACTGTAAACAGTATGGTAGAAGCATAGTGTCCCTTCTAGTAACCTAGAAAAACACCAGGGCGTATTTAGCACGAATTTTGGGGGGTCATAACTCCCCTGTCTTATAACCATGTGGCTGACAGCACTATTTTTGTACGAGATTATTATCTTGTATTAAGAAGGACTGCGATCTAAGTAACCAAAAGTGTTATGATTAGGGCAAAGTAAGTGCCTAATTCGTTTTAAAATACACAAAAATTTAAAAGCCAAAATATCTGAGGAGGGGTCATGACTCCTGCAACCCCCTCCCCTCATCCCGCCCTTTACTACCACACACTGACAGCACAAAAAAAAAAAATACAAAAACATATTTCAGTTTTAACAAACACAACCTATAAAATTATATTAATATCAATTTGTCTCAACTGAAGCAACATGGTTAATTCTTAGATAGAATGATCAGTAGGTTTTTTAGGAACTACCTAATTGCCTTATTCGTTAAAAAAATATAAACAATTGAAATAGCCAAATTTTTGAGGGGGGGGGTCATGACCCCTATGACTCCCTCCCTCGATCCACCCATGGTTGATAAGTTAAGTAATAAGTGAATTTTCTTGCTCCATTAACTTCTTAAATTGATATATTTATCCATTGTTACTGATATATTTATTAATAAACAAAAATTAATTGTAAATTATATTATTATTATTATCAATTTGGCGCTCCAACTCAGTGATGAGTCCTGGCCTCCTTAACCAGCTTTCTCTATATACAGCTTTATTATTATAAAATTATTATTATCATTATTTTATTAGCTTTATTATTATTAATAAATTATATAGCTTCTCAAAAATTTGACTTGCAAACTTAGATGTCAGCCTATCTCCTGGTCTAATCGAAATTTCTTCACAAACAAGTAAATCAGAGGAAAGTGTTTATATTTACGTTTTGTGATTAAAAAGTATTTATGATACATTATTGTATAAGATTTTATTTAAGAACTATATCTGTTACTTGTATGATTGGAAGCTGTTTCTATGAACATTGGTTATAAAGCTGAGATAAATAAGGTAATTTCAATCATGCATTGAAAATGATATATTTGCCTAGAATTTATATATAATATCATAATTATTAATCTTCAAAAAGAAGAACCTCCTTCATAGAATATCATAATATTTTATATTATAGCAAATATTATAGATGATGTATTATATTAATATTGCTATTAATTCCAATTATGAATTTACATTTATCAAAGCAATGAGAATTTGTTTTCAATAAAATGTGATTTTATTAAAACACATAAATAAAAATAACAGCTTTCTAATGATAAAAATATATTACCTACATCTTCTGAGTGTGGTGTAAAAAAGAAAGAAAAAACACAATTGGTTTTTAAAAGGATTAAATGTATTATTATAAAGAATTGTGCCTCTAGCCCATGTTGTTGTATATCAGAGTTGGGCAGTAGTTAACTATTTCCAGTAGTTAACTACATTTTTAACTACTAACTACTAGTTAAGTAGTTGCACGGAGCAACTACTAGTTAGAAGAAGTAGTTAAAAGGTTTAACTTCCAACTACTAGTTGGTAGTTAAAAAGTTATTAACTACAATGGTAGACTTTTTAACTACTTTTGGAAGGATTGTTCTAAAAACCAGTCCTGAACTAATTTTCATGCTCTCATTTCTTTTTATTTACAATTTAATTGTTTGGTTTTCTCCTTCGATGGGCTCTTGTTCCGTAACCAACCAAATAAACATAGAATCGAAGGATTGAAGGGGGGGGCATGACAGCCAGTCCAGGACTGCTTGTTGGAACAAGCGCACTAGAAAATAGTTTAAATTTCGATTTCGTTCACATGGAGGTCCAATATTATGTTATTGGGGCCGGTTTTTTTGAAAAAGAAATATTCATTTTGTATTTTATTGGGGGGTGGGGGTGCATTGGAAAATAGTTAGATTTTCCGATTTCTTTCACACGGGGGTCCAATTTTATGTTATGGGGGCGGTGTTTTTGAAAAAATATTCATTTTGTATTTTAGTGGTGAGGGGGGGGGGGGCGCACTAAAACGTAGTTTGAATTTCGTTTTTCTTTCACTCGGGGATCTAATATTATGTTATCATGGACGGGGTTTTTGAAAAGAATATTCATTTATAGTATTTTAGTGGTGGGGGGGGGGCGCATTGGGAAATAGTTAGATTTTCCGATTTCCTTCACACGGGGGTCCAATATTATGTTATCGGGGACGTTGCTTTTGAAAATATTATTCTTTTTGTATTTCAATGGCGGAGAGAGGGGGGAGCGCACTTAAAAAAGTTAGATTTTCTTTTATGTGTATTTTTTCAGGAAATTTATACATCCAACTTCTATTTATTCAAATTGTCGTCTTTATTTTTCTTTATACATATACAACGTTTCGGACTTTTTTGTCCATTTTCAAGTACATATCTAAAACATTTTTCATTCCATTTAAAACACAATATATAAAAATTATATTACACTTGAAAACAATTCAACCACATACAAAACTTTTTACTATTAAATTTATTCTTTAAACAACTTTCATTTAGTGTTAAACGTTCTAAAAATATTTTATAAAAATTAGCGAATATCATAAACAAGAGACATAAAATGGACATACCTCAAACTTCCAATAATATTAACAATTCTTTGAAATGTCTCGTCGTTACTTTTGAAACTATCTCCTCACCATTCACCCGCTCATCGCTCTGTTGTTGACCGGTCCTCACTCTTCCCTACCTCTCCTCATCACCAAAACCCATATCTTATATCCCCACTCTTTTATATTTTAATTTTATTAATAATTTCAGCATAATGGGTTCCTATTCCCCCTATATCGCTTTTATAATTCACTGTGTTTATTAAGTTTTTGGTTATGTGGATTGCTTCCTTTAATTTTCTTATTTTATTATTCTGTTCTCTATCTATGACTTTTGCATCATCAAAATCAAATTCATGGCTTTGAGTTATGGCATGTTTAGCTAAAGCTGATTTATTTATGTTTTTTGGGTTGCTGGTGCTATTTTTATGTTGTGATATTCTTGTTTTTAAATTTTGTGATGTTTCACCAATATAATATTTATCTTTACAGTTCTTACAGTTTATTTTATAAACTATATTGAGGTTATCTGAATTTTTTATTTTATCCTTTTTATTAGTTAAATGTTTTTCTATTTTGTTATTATTGTACAATCCTAATTTGAGATTATCATGTTCCTACTTTCTAAAAATCTGTTTTATCTTATTTGTTAGTCTAGGAATATATTTTAATTTTTGATAATTCTAATTGTTTTGTTTATTTTTTTCATTTTTTCCTCTTATCTCTTCATTATTGTTTTTTTCTTTATTAGATGGTTCGAAAAAATCTGTTATTTTGTTTTTTGTTTTTTCTTTTGTTGCATTCATAACTTTTGTTACTTTTATTGTCTCTTGTTTATGATATTGGCTAATTTTTATAAAATATTTTTAACGTAATATAATTTTTATATATTGTGTTTTAAATGGAATGAATAATGTTTTAGATATGTAATTGAAAATGGACAAACAAGTCCGAAACATTGTACATGTATAAAAAAAAAAATAAAGAGGACAATTTGAATAAATAGAAGTTGGATGTATAAATTTCCTAAAAAAATACTCATAATGGAAAATATAGAACATCCAAAGAAATTAGAAAATGGAAAAAAAAAGAGGAAAGAAGAAGAAGAAAAAGGAAAGTTAGATTTTCGTTTTTCTTTTACATGGAAGTCCAAGTTTATTTATCGGGAACGGTGTTCTTTAAAACAAATTTTCATATCGTATTTTAGTGGCGGGGGGGGGGGGGCGCACTAATATTGATAATGATTACCTGTTCGGATTTTTTTCACGTCAGGGTCTAATATAATGCTATCTTGGACAGTTTATACGAAAATAATATTTATTTTGAAGGTAATCTATTCATAATTTTTATGTTTCTTTTTTATATTTTGTATGAGTGTTTATCTTTAATTATGGGGTCTTATCATTTTGTTTTTTGTTCCTCCCTTTCCTCGCCTTTTTTTTAGGCTATACGGGGTTTCCCGGGCCAGGGGAGTGGATGGGGGATTGATGCTGAGTATTATTAAATGTTTCCTGCTCCGATCGCTATCTTTGGGTTATCATACGTTACCGTGGGCAACGCGTATTTTCTAACGCGTTTGTCCACTCGGCTATCCTATAATTGTTTGCTAAAATAATATTATTTAAATATTACCAGGGTTTATTTGGGAATTATTTTTTATTTACTATTTTAAACATTAAATTATAACATAAGATCACATCCAAAATGAATATTATTTTCGTATAAACTGTCCTAGATAACATTATATTAGACCCTGATGTGAAAAAAAAAAATCCGAAAAAGTATTCCTTATCGTTAATAGGCGCCCTCCCCCCCCCCCCCCCACACCGTCACTAAAATACAAAAAGAATAATATTTTCAAAAGCAACATCCCCGATAGCATAATGTTGGACCCCCGTGTGAAAGAAATCGGAAAATCTAACTATTTCCCAATGCGCCCCCCACCCACCACTAAAATATTATAAATGAATATTCTTTTCAAAAACCCCGTCCTTGATAACATAATATTGGATCCCCGAGTGAAAGAAAAACGAAATGCAAACTATTTTTTAGTGCGCGCCCCCCCCCCCCCTCACCCCTAAAATACAAAATGAATATTTTTTCAAAAACAACATCCCCGATAACTTAGTAATGGACCCCCTTTGGATAAAAATCCGAAAATGTTACTATTTTCAATATTAAAGAGCCCCCCCCCCCTTCATTAAAACTTTAAAATAAATATTAATACTAATGGATACCTGGTCATGATATAATATACTTAGGTAATGGGGTAGTCCGGGCAAACATGAAGGAGTGGTTGAATTTGACTTGGACAAGGTTGAATTTGAAATAAAAAAGGTTGCTTTTGACTTGGAAATGCTATGTATACATCTTTTTATGAAGTTCTCCCGCCGCTCTCCCTTTTCCAAATAGATTGCAGTACTTCAACAAAGCAGGCTCACTAATATTCCGAAGTTAATAATATTTGGATAGTAGTTAGTAGTTAAATAATTGTAATTACCAACTACAGTTTGTAGTTAGTAGTTAACATATTCTAACTACTTTTTCTAACTTGTAGTTGGTAGTTGGAAAAATTTAACTACTAACTACTAGTTAAAAATAGTAGTTGCCAGCTGTTAACTACTAACTACAAACTGTAGTTAGTAATTGTAACTACAATCAAACCAAAGTAGTTGTAGTTAGATGTTACTAGTTGTAACTACATTTTGCCCAACTCTGTTGTATATGGCAACTAAAATGTAATTAAATAAATATTATAAAGAATTAATTGTATTCAATTATTTGTAAACAAACCCTTTACTTCTTTCAGCTTGGGATAATTTGACATATTTTAATGCTTCTAGCACATTTTTGCTATTTCATTCAGGGTTCAAACTTTTTTAAACTTCTGTTAAAAGTTCCTTTAAGCAGAAAATGTAAATAAATAATTCCAAAATTAATTTTAGTTTTATCCCCTGCTTTTCATTATCAGTAGAACAGTACCTTAATTGTAGGTGTTGGAGTGGTAGCAACTTCATGATCCAGTCATTATACTATAAAAGAAAATAAATATCTTATGGATGAGTGTTTTGCACCTGGTGAGAACTTCTCAGAGTACTCTCATTGATACACTTGACCGGAACCTTTAACAAGTCATTATCAGAGTCTAAATCATCAGTTAGAGTCAAATACAGTTCATAATGAGAAAACAATTTTCTTGTTGGCATGGGTTTCCATATACCATCTCAAGCCAAGTGAATCTTATTTTTCATCTTCTTTTCCTTTCTTTTTTTTTTGGGGGGGGGGGAATCTTTAGGAATGAATCCTATGGCTTTACAGCTGAAAGTCTCGAGGTAGGAAACATTAACTCTACAACAACAACTCTAACTAAATTTAGAGATTTAGAAACATTAACTTGTTTAGATTTAGAAAGACTAGCTTAACAACAGTTTAAAATTTACTGTTTCAGTGAGGCTTCTACTTTTACGGTATATGGCAGTATTCACTGCTTCTCCCCAAAACCTCCAATCATGACAGGTATTCACGAACATAGTCCTTGCTTTTAAAATAATTGTTCGATTTAGTCTTTACTAACTCCATTTTGTGAAGGTAAGTAAGGTGCAGATTTTTGATGAACAATGCCATGCATACGAAAGTAATTAACAAAGCTTCTGTTCACATACTCCTTTCCGTTATCAGATATTAATATTTTTATTTTGGAGCCACCCTGCTAGCTTTTTGAAATCTCTATATCTTTCTAGGGTCTTGTACTTGTTGTTATAAATAAACAATTTTTTTTTCTACTAAATCTGTTATAGTGAGCATGTAACATGCTGGCAAACCGTAAATCATAGGTTCTACTTCCATTCGAAGTTTAAATGGTGTATCCAGTAATGCAAGATCCATCTTCTGTGCTCATAACTCGAGAGCAGCAGCAGTCGATAAAGATGACCAATGGACCAAACTGTGGGAGGCCCTGACTCTACCAGAGTTGTAGCGCCAAGAATAATAATTATAATAATAATAACATCCTCCCTCAATAAATGTTTGTATGCGATATATTTATTTCAAGCCTTTTATACAATATAATATGAATTAAGTGTCTGAGCACAAAACTGTACTGTCCCAAAATTTATTTGACACATTTCCTGAAAGAGGTCTGTGATAGCATTAGCCAACTTTTCATTAGTTGGTACTTAGCACCTTGGTGGTCCTCATATAACATTGTATAAGTAAACTTTTCAATATATGTATGTAATTTTCAATATAATATGTAAGTCACATCCCACTATCAGTGTGAATAACTCTAACCTTTTTATTAGTATCTCTTATATCTAATCAATAGAGTTTAAATCCAAATATTTCCTTATTTCTGAGCATGAGACTAAATTATAAATTAGAATAATCATCTCTTTTTTTTCTTAAAAAAAAGATACTTCTGCTTGTTCATAAACAATTTAAAAATTGAGCTCCTACATTTGATTTATGAATTTTGCTTCCGAAAATATTTTACCAACTTTAACAAGTTGAAAAGTAGCAGCTTTCCCTATCATAGAGCAGCCCTTTGTCATGGCTTGTGTTAAAGATATTAATTTCATTTTGGGCCGGATATATGTAGAACTTTGTTCAACACACTTGGTTTTTTCTTGCTACCAACAATAGATATCACATTAATGTTCCCAACACCTATTGCTTCCAATTGTCATCACTTATTTTGACATATGTTTTACAGGGTTGCGAATCCAAAAATTATTCTTTCCTTGTGCCCACTATCCTTCTGTTGCACCATCAAGATAAAATTTGCTGCAGTTTTCAAGATCACCCACATATGTCATATATGTCAGTAGGTATTTTTCCATTTGCTGTCACTGTTTTTATTTTTGTTTTAGAAGAACTTACAATTATTTTTTATATACTCTTGTTTGGAACAACAGTGGCATATGATATTTATTATTCATCTTGACCTGTTTATTTTTAATCTTTAAAAAACATTTATTGGTGGTATGATTTTGAGCTATTACAAACAATGCATTTTTGGTTACTATTAGAAAACATAGCCACATTGTTACTAGGCTCCCCGGATTTTAGTATAGTTTCCTCAATAATTAATCTCCAAGTCAATTCATTGATTGTTTGCCGATTTCCAGGAAGATATGATGTGATAAAGTGAACCATATCAGGAAGTGTATCATACATATCTTCCTGGTATGATGAAGTGGGAAAATATTTTGAAGAAATGTTAAAATATTTCTCATTGTTTGACTATCTGATAAGTTTTCTCCAACCTGGTTTTGTTTAGTAACTCAATCCAAGACAGATGAAATATAGCTAGCTATGCGTTTATTATCAAAATTATAATCATAAAGAATTTCAAGAAGCAAATGCAATCTTGTGCCAGACTTTTGCTCATATATTGCCAAGAACTTGTTCCACATTTCCGATGCCCTATAATGAGACAAAACGTGAATCATAGGTTCTTCTTCCATTTGACTCTCTAATAATTCTTTTGCTAACATTAACTGTACTTGGCTCATGATTTCGGTAAAATGGAAGAAACAGAGCTAATTCAGTTCTGATAAAACTTCTATTTGAAACCAAGGAATAAGTTTTACAAACTGAAGTGCAATATCTGACAACAACATGATTCTATGGCCACTAGAGTAGAGTCTGAGTAAGGTATCAGTACAGTGCGCGTGTGCTCTCCACATTTCAATTATTTTGTGTGGTTTAAAGTGTCCTTTTTTAATGAAAAAATCGACACTGTTTCTTTTTAATAGGTTTCCTTTCAGTTTGTTAATTTTCAAGGAAATCTGACGAGCCGTTGCTTCATTGTAAATGAGATAAGGAAAATAAAAGTGGAACGTGTAACGGCAGCTATTCTATGGAGTAGGGATAGATACACTAATATTATGATGCGCCCTTTTAAGGATTAAAGCCTACTGCTCTATTTACTACTCTGTGTATATGGTCAGTTACTTCATCATTTATCTTTTGCTAATTAATAATTCTTCATTCTTCACCCTTTGTAATTATTTCTGGCTGTCTTTATTGTTATTAATCTCAGTTTAACAAAAATCATTTTTATTGCTGTATGCCGCCGAAATTAGATCAGACTCCCCGTAAATCGAAAAGAAGCAGAAGTTCACCGGAGTCTAATACGAATTATTGTAAAAAATCTTCATTTGAATTTAAAAATATGTCTGTTTCTGGCGATTCTCAGGGAAGTAATCAATTTAATATGAACCAGTTAATGGATCGTATATCGGAAATGCTGGATATAAAGTTGGCGCACATGGCAACTAAAGAAGACGTTTCTAATCTTCGTAATGAAATTAAATTATTAAAAAAGGAAAATTTGGAACTAAAATCTGAATTACCTACCATGAAGAATATAAATATAAAGAGTGAAAAGCTAGTGGATGATTTGGATAATAAAAACCGGAAAAACAATTTAATTTTTAAAGGGCTGAAATATAATAACAAAGATAACAATTTAAGTAATGCTGTTTCCGAGTTTTGTAAAGAAGTCTTGAGAGTTCAAATACAACATGAATTCATAAGTGCTTTCCCTCTTGGGCGAGCTACAGCTCAAAATAGACCAATATTAGTCTCCTTTTTAAGATTTACTGATAAAGTGCTAGTAATGTCCTCTCTAAAGCGGCTAAGAGGAACAGGGTTTGTGATTCACCAGGATTTTTCTGAAAGAACTAGGAGAAGAAGAAGTAAGCTCTTCCTAATCAGAAAAGAAGTTAAAAGGTTAAATAATAATAGTAATGTTGCTGTTCGTGTAGACAAGCTCATTGTTTCGGACAAAAGATTTTCTTGGTCGGATGAAGTTGGTTTGATGCATGGAGATGAAGAGGGCTTGAAAATTTTGAACGAGCTAGTAGGCTCAGATATGACCAATTTTGTCTCAGCTGTTCGAAACAATTCTCTGCCGAGGGACTATTTTTCATCGCACACAGCAGTATCTAAAACGAACGCAGCGACATCTGCCTCATCACGGGTTCACTTAGATTGACGTTAGCCCGTCTGCCGGCACAACATTCTTCTGGAATCTAATTCTGTTTCACGTATTTCATTTGTGGTATATAATGTAGCTGGTTTAAAGTCAAAGTTGGAGGATCCTACTTTTTCTTTTTTACAATTTCTTAAAAAGCACGATGTATTTATTTTATTGGAAACGTTTATAGATAAGGATTTCACTTATTACAGTAAATATTTTGATGGATATTGTCTGCGTTGGATTTCAGCCACAAAACAATCTCGTTTTGGCCGTGCAATGGGAGGTTCTTTGTATGGGTTTAAGTCTTATTTACCACAGGACCAGGTTAAATTTTTTGAAATTGATAATGTTAATGTGATTTATATAAGAAGCCACATAGAGCTGCATATCTTACCAATTTATTTGTGCGGTAATACATGGGACTCAGATTTTTCTAATTTGGCCAACTTCCATGCTGAAAACGCCCGTATTAAATTTGTTTTGGCTGGAGATTTCAATGCTAGAATTTCAAATTATCAGTCCTTCCCCTCAGATGTCATTTTGTCTCAATCCTAATTGTAATTTTGAAAGAAGGTCTAAGGATGTAACTATTAACCGTAGAGGTGCTAAAGTATTAGAACTGTGTGATGATCATGATTTTGTTATTTTGAACGGCCGATTTAATGATGTTGAAGGTGAATTCACTTTTATGAGTAGTATAGGAAAATCGGTAATTGATTTTATTTGCTTTCCAATAGAATATATCTCTTGTATTGTTAAGTTTGAAGTTTTACCTGAACCATATTCCGATCACCAACCTCTTTTATGTGAAATTATGTTTAGAGACACTTTGGAATATAATGTTTTACCGCTTATGCCCCGATTAGTCTGGTTAAATAAATATAAAAATGTTTATAGAAATTCGTTGATACCGGCCACAGAAGATATTGCATATTTTCCTCTTGAACCCCAAAAAAGCCTAGATATCCTGATCGATTGTATTAGAATTTCTTCTTTCCCATCTACTAACCATTCTCAATATATTAGGAATTTCCGGAAACATGAATGGTTTGACGGCCAGTGTCTCCATGCAAGGAAAAAGTCTTTTGCGTTATTGAATCTATTTCGTCGAACGAGATAAAATTTTGTCAAAATTAACTATTTAGAAGCAAATGAACATTACAAGGATTTGTGCCTTAATAAGAAAAAAGGCTATCTTAAAACGGTAATTAAGAGGTTTAAAACTGTAAATGATTCAAAAGAATTTTGGCGTTTAACTAATCATTTTAAGCGGAAAAACTTTATCAGTGGTGATATTCATTTACACAAATTAGTTTCCCATTTTAAAAACTTGCTTAACCCCCCAGCTAGCGCTTCACCTGTGTTGTATGCTGAACCATATACCTATTCTGCAACACTAGATCCTCCTTTTGAACAAAACGAACTACAGGCAATGATTGTTAATTTAAAGGATAACAAGGCCCCGGGTTTGGACAGGGTATCCTATGAATGTTTTAAACATGCACCAGATATATTTTTGGATAAGCTTTTATCTCTATTTAATTTAATTTACGATACAGGGGTCACCCCCGCTTCCTTTAGTAAGTCTATTTTATTTCCACTTTTTAAACGAGGCGACATCAATGATTTTCAAAATTATAGGGGTATATCCTGTCAGGACGCTTCTACAAAGATTTTTACAGGTCTTCTTTTGCAACGCTTGGAAACTTTTGTCAGGGAAAATGACATCCTCAGTCAATATCAAGCAGGATTTAGACGTGGCTATTCGACTATTGACAATTTGTTTGTCTTAGTAAATATTATCAAACTGAAACTTCTTAAAAAGAGTACAAACATTTTTGCATTTTTCGTGGATTTTAAAGCCGCGTTTGATAGTATCTGTAGAAATTCTTTAATTTTAAAATTGTATAGTCTGGGGGTCTCATCTAAATTTATTAACACCTTAAAGAATATTTATTTGCAAACTGAATCGGCGGTTCGAGGAACGGAAGGAATTTCAGATTTTTTCCCAGTGAATAGTGGCGTACGTCAGGGTTGTTTACTCAGCCCGCTCCTCTTTTCTTTGTATCTGGATGATTTACCTCTCACGCTTGAAGGAGGAGTTCGAATAGGAGGAAAAATTATCAGCATTTTAATGTACGCTGATGACATCGTGTTGCTGGCCGAAGACAGGGTTACACTGCAGAGAAATATAAATCTTTTGTCAGCGTATTGTGACAATTGGAATTTGACAGTCAACCTGGCTAAATCCAAAATTGTGGTCTTCAGGAAGGGTGGCAGACTAGCTGCTGCGGAGAGATGGAAATTCGGGGGTTTGCCGATAGATGTGGTTAGTAGTTACAAATATTTGGGTGTCACGCTAAGCTCCCGACTATCAATGATGGTACATTTGAAAGATAGTATATCTGCTGCAAAAATGGGGCACAATAGGAATTGGTCGGGATTTATTTCGCAGAATCTGGTCCCCCTCTCTGCTAAAAAAGAAATATTTTATGCGGTACTACGTTCCATTGTCTGCTATGCTGCCCAAGTTTGGGGTTTTCAGAGGTACGATTTGCTAGAAAAGTTTCAGCGTTTTTTATTAAAAAACTCTTCTCACTACCGCATGCTACCCCAAACTATATGGTTTATTTAGAGACTGCCTCTGAGTTGCTGGAGACATATACACTGCGGCTGCATTTCAAATATTGTCTAAGGGTTCTGGAATTGCCAGCCGATCGTCTCTCTAAGATTATTGCAAAGGAAGTTGTCAAACGCAACACTTTTTGGTTTAAAAATTGGTGCGACTTGGCGGAGAGATTTGCATGTAGGTTTGACAGCTCTCTGGATAGTTTTCAATTGTGGAGGGAGCAACTGGAGAATTTACGGTCGGAAATATCACGCCACCATAGAGTGCAATGTGAAGTGGATGCAATGAGCTCCAATAGATTTTCCCTTTACAAGGAATTGGATCACAGCATTAGGTTATTTAGATTCAGGGATGGTTGTTCTTGGGATCTCACCTGGAGCGACTTAAGATGGATGTTCAAACTTAGAGGCGAACTGCTATATTTGAACTATATTCCTTGGCTGGATAGGACGAATGTTAACTGTCCACTTTGCAATATTGCGGAAAAAGAGGATCTGTTTCACTTCTTGGCTGAATGTTCTGCTCTCAGTGAGATCCGTTCCGAGTTTCTGGGTGCTAGCCCTCTGCGAAATACATTCCTGATTTCACTTTTGAATGCCTCCTCTAAAACAGAGTGCCGTAAGATAGTGAATTTTGTTCGTCGTGCGTGGACTCATCGGTGTAATCTCCTTAATCCAACGTAGGCAGGATCCCTATGATTTACTTAACATTTACAGTTTCCTTAAAATTTTTCTTAATGACTTAAATTTTTGTTTTGTTTTTCTCTTGCTTTATTTCAACACAGTATTTTTAAGAATTAAATTTATTTATTTTTTAAATAGGCATTATTGTATATTTTCTTTTGTATTTGTAAATATTACTACGTTTTTTGTTTTGTTATTTCACGCTTACTGTACAAGTAATGAATTGTATAAAATTAAACGGCCGACAGTTTGCTATGCCGTAAAATAATTTGTTATTTTTACAATTTGGTATATATTGTATTATATTTTTCGCCCAATAAACATTATTACTACTACTATGGCCACTTCAAAGTTGAATAGCCAGGAATGAGAAGAACCACACACACACATATATATAAAAGGAGACATTTATTTTTTAGATGTTAAAGTCCAGGAATCTGATTAGCATATCAGCATTGGGAGATAAATTGATTTATTGATATACACCTTTGTGGTTTTAGACATTTCTCTTTTATTTATCTCCCTTTTATGGCACTAAAAATCTTCCTGCTGCACTAAGTTTCCTCATCACCTCCATAGGGGAGGAGAGCTGTGGGGGCTTCAGCCTCTCCCCTGGGGAATTACCTTTATCACCATATACCTTTGTGTTCCTTTCCCACAAATAACATTCTACTTTTTCTGCATATTATTCGTTCTTTCCATTACTTCCTTACTCTCAGTAATGTTAAATTCTACCTTTAGATAGCTTTAATTTGCTTTATTGTTATTTAAAGATAGAATTAAACTTTACTGAATGTAAGAAAATAACGCAAATGTGCAGAACAAGTAGAATTAGTTATAAGAAAGGAACATAGAGGTATAAGAGCTGATGGGCAGACCCTGGGGAAGGGCCGTGGTGACTGCAGCCCCCCTATACAACCGGCTGGATCCGCCCTTGATCACCTTCGTTTCAATATAACCATTTTCGTTTGGATGGGTCCCGCGAACACTTGAAGCAATGCATTTACTCCAGCCTGTAGGTTGTTTATTAGTCCTAATTACTCGCATGATTCTTAGAGGCTTTCTTCCGTGTTTTACAACCAAATGGATTTCATTCAGCTTATGCTCTACAATTTTGATATTTTATTTCAGGTCGGTGTCGTTATTTGCATGAACGACTATATCAATAGAATGCATATAGAATATAGAAACGCTGAATGCAAATAAAATTCTCTCCCGGACTCTAGGAAACTACAAGTAGATATCACAAATTTTTTTTTTAATAGGTACTATTTTTAATGCATCTGAAAGTTATAATATTCCGACATTTCGTAATTCTTCAAATAGGCCTTTAATCGATAGAATATAAACAGAGAAATATTGTGACGATAATGACGATTATAATTTTCATGTTTTACTATAAATTTCATATTAATTACTATATAGATTTTATATTTTGCCACTAAAGAATAATTATTTAAAATGTAGGAGAAACGAAACTAATAGGTTATCAATTCTGCTCTTGTAACCCAATTTAAATAATTTATGTAGTTTTTAATCATTAATAGCCTAAATATTGATACTTTTTATTTCATAAAAAAAAATATTTCGTGCAGAATTATTTTTACTTTTATTTTTATTTTATAAAATTATTGACCCAAACGTTTCGACCGATCTACCATACCTGTTAGATTTTAAGAATAGATCAGGATTGAAAAATAGCAGTTCGAGTAGATGACGCGTATTCTTAATACTGATGCTAAATGGGCAATTTTAATAAAATTCTGAATTTATGAAATTTACAAATAATTAGTTTAATATTTATCGATGTGATAAAATCGTTGAAATTGTTTTTTTTTTTTTTTTTTGTTATGGGATATTAGTTTTTATTATGAAATTGAAAGGTATTTTATGAATTTTCTTCTTAATAGAGGGAGCGAAGAGAAATAAAATAGTTCGGTTCAATTCAAGAAAAAACTATCACGACTCACATAATTTATGTCTACGAGAACAGAATTACATTTTATTTTCGAAAAACATGGGTGTTTATCAAGTTGAAAATGAGGTACATGTTTTGTCTATGTCACTGTTTAGGAGAAATGTGTTTGCCATTGATTTATTCTTAACCAATAGTTTATAAATAAAGTTTTATCCATGTGTAAAAATAATCCATTGAAAAATCGTGTATTGAATTCATCAAAGAAGTTAATTTTTTATTTCAGGTTTACACTTCCACATGTTATAATTATTTTAAACTATTAGCAAATAAATCGATTAATCAGTTATTTGTTCGGTTTGTTCAACTGGCGCTGTTTGTTTAAAAATGGCTCTCAGTGATGTAATTTTCAAAGTAATTAATTTGTTTAAAAAATTGACCTCTTCGCTTGGATTAGACAAGCTAGTATTAGTATTAACAACGGGGGTAGTGCTCTTGGAATGGATTTTCGCAGTAGCTTTAAAAGATCGGTGCGGTGGATTTTCCATCGAAATATCCTACATCGAAAACGAAGAGGTTTGCTTTTATAAGGATTCCTTCTCACCAATTAATGGTACGTTAGTTGACCAAGTGATTCCTCCAACAGCATATGGCAGTTACTTAAAAATAATCGCCATGCAGCTGTTGATTGCTGTCATACTTCATTCAGCATACTATCTCATAGAGCTTCAAACCTTTCACGTCTCCAAACTTGTGGTTAGGATTTCGTTATCCCCACAAAACTTGGTGGCAGCAGTACGAACTATAATGACGGAACTGGAGCTATCGTCGTTGGGCAATCACAACCGTATCTATAGAGCTATTTGTGTTTTGATTTGTGAAGTGATCAGTTTTATAGCATGTAATTATCAGATTTACCTGATCAACAGTTCTATAAATGAACTGGAAGACATTTTTAAATGCAATTGGCAGAATAAAAAATTAATTTTTGAATTCATAAGTGAACCATACTTAATTGATTTATTGCCTAGATGTGGCTGTCTTGAACAACGTGATTATATATTGTACATAATTTCCTATGCAGCTCTTTCAATTCTACTATATTTATCATCCTTAAATTTTGTAATGGTCGTAAATCGCATATTCCAAAGCTTAAAAAGAAGGATAATCCAATCAAATTCAAACGTTGCCCCTCCTGTTGCTGAAGATAGATTTGGATGTCTTTTCCAGATTTCCGATTCTACCTGGATATACCTCGATTTCACATCTACCCTTTTTGAACCTGGGGATATCATATTGATTATTGAAGTGATGGAAGACCAATTTTGAAGACCAAGCAAACACATTTTGAATGTTGCAGTAACTAAGTAGGACTTATGTGATTATATGTTGTTTTTTGCCTTTCCTGTATGGAATTTAACAAGTAGCAATTTTGATAGACCATCTAATTAAAATGATTGACATCAATTTAGTTGACAAGTCAAAAGTTTGATTGATTTTGTAAATTATATTTTCCTAATAATATAAAGGCCCATTTATTACTTGATCAGATTTGAGGGGATATTCAGTATCCTTTCTACATGTAAATGTCTCATCAAATGATACATTAGTGCATTCGATTTTATATTATTTTCATTTGTTAAATTTGAAGCTGTTTCTATGAATATTTTTAAATTGTTAAGCCGAGATAAATAAGAATCTTATATCTTGCTGTATTGGATACAATATTAAATTTTTTTTGGTTTGCGTTAATTTTATATATTTGCTTAAAGTTTGTATTAGATATATATTATTATCAATTCCTATTCTCAATTCACATATATACAAGTAACAAGATAATTTGTTCAATAAAACGTAACTTTGAGATAATCAGTTTTCCAATGATAAAAATATATTGCCTACCTTTTTGATATGGTTTAAAAAAATACAATTTTTTAAAAATTAGTTTACTTTTAAAGGATTAAACATATTATTATAAATAATCAAGCTTTTGTAAACAAACCCTTCATTTCTTTCAACTTTAGAGATAGTGACATATATGTTGATGCTTCTTCCACATTTTTGCTATTACACTCAGGGTAAGGCTGCGTGATTGAGTTTAAACATTTCATCTTCATAACGTACAAATTATTCAAAATTAATATATTGCCAGAAGTAAAAATTTTATGCATTCCAATTCTTCCGCTACAATGGAGTTCCTCTGTTATTAGCTTCCTTGGGATTTTTGGCCATTAATATGAGCCGCATTTTTGGTCAACCACAATGATCCTATCTTAATAAACAGGACTATTTATTTCTATGTTGTATATCTCATATATTTTCTGTTTTATTTTTATTTTTCCCATTTGTTCTCTTGCCTGCATATACTTTCTCTTCAGGTCATGGACAACCTAAACTCAGTAAAAGATGTTGAAAACACCACTCCGTGCCTTCTCCGATCTTGCTATGTTGTCAAAATCATAGCAAATTCTTGAATCTGGAGTATTCTAGTCAAAATGGTGCCTTCCTTTTGTATTACTGATCTTGAAACTACCATCTCTGCTGTTGAACTTAAAAGAAGACATGCCAATGCATCTACTAGTCTTAATACTGCAATCGAATGCATCAGATAGGTTTGATCCCACAAGAAAGATATTCTCGGGTCAACATTTGGTCATCGTCCCCAGTCTAATGAGCTTTTGTGGGACCCTAAATTGCGCCATAACTTCATATAAGTTATACCTAATACTCTATGGTAACCTGACCTAAAGTCCAAAAATAAATTATGGATAACCATCTCGAATTCGGCAGTTTTTTTTTTTTTTTTTCTATGATAGTCCAGATTGAATAGATTTGTTCTGTCATTTACTACCATCTTCGGAAACCTTTCTGATATGGACCTCACTGTCCTTAAGTATTGTAAAGTAAGTTTCTCAAAAAGAATGTTTGAAAGTACAGTAGGGTTCCGATTAACCAAGGTCCCGATTATCCGAGGTTCCAAGTCTGAGAGGAGGGGGGTAAGTTTATGTATATGAGTTCATTTAAACGAACTACAACAAAAGATTTCTTTTAAAAAAAATAGTTTCATAATTTTTGTTATTATTATTCTTACTATGCATTATCATTATTAAATATTTATTAGGTTTTTAAGCATATATGTAGTTTTTATTTAAAAATAAACTACATTTTCAGTTGGTATTGGTATGGTTCCGATTAACAGATTATTTCGATTAACCGAGGTAACCTTGGTCCCCATCGACTCAATTTATCGGAATTCTACTGTACATTGGTTGTAATATTGAATCAACTAGTTTTCTTGTTATAGCAAGTTATAAAAAAAAGTTCTCTTCTTATAAAAAATATTTAAAAATTAAAATAAGATTTTTCAAGTTATCATAACAAGAAAACTATTTAGAAGGATCACAAAATCCTTTTTGTTATGTATTAGTACCATTACATAGTATTATTACATTCGTAGTACTTTTAAAAGACATCACAACTACTGGATGTATGATTAAAATGTATTGAATGCTGTTTTAATTAATTTTCCCCATCTGTCCTCATATATAATCGGTTGTAATAATGAGGCCATTAACTCAGCGAGAAATTTCTTGAGATTTGGCAACTGGCCTGCATGCAAGATTATCTCCTTGTATCATATTTATATTCATAAATCTTTTCATAATTAATTGTAAGTATTATTAATGATATTTCCATGAATTTTGGACATAATAGGAAATGGGATATTCAAATTAATTACAATGTACTATCATGATGTATTTTTTAAGTTTTACGAACAGAAAATAATGTATTGATACAATTGCCACAATCTCCATCTGTAACACCAGGGTTATCAGCACGATTCTTTGGCTTTAGTCGAAGGCTGAAACACATCATTTTGTGAGACAAAGTTGTAGGAAAGGTATATCACCTACTTATATTTTTATATAGCATAGTAAAACTATGCTATATTGATATATAAATATTTAATTCTATATAAAATAGCAATTAAAATATAAATTGAAGGGCCTGACTATGCATTTTTGCATCGTTTTCTCTTAAATACATTAGCAAAAAGAATAAGAATTTTCTCAAATGGCTCTAGAATTATGGCATACCTACCATATAGAAATGACAAACTAAGCTACTAATGAAGCTGAAACAAGAATATGTTAATATATATATAACACTTTACATGAATGTTTTTATATAAAGAATATTTTTATATATATAACAAGAATATTTTTATAAGAATATCTAATTATTTAATGATAAATTACTACCCTGAATTATTAACATTAAATACAATACAATTTATAATTATAAACCAATATCTCTTCTATATCTTATATTGAATATTATATAAATTTAATTTGCTATACAAATAATTAAATCTAAACTGAGGCAACGCTTTCGTCATGATATCAGCAATTTGTTCTAAATTACCTGTATAAATTATTGTAACTCTTTCTATTGCTAATAGTTCTTCTACAAATTGAAAGTTAATATCAAATTATAGAATGATTGTAGATAGATTATAAATATACATTGATTATAATTTCTACATCACAAAACACATCAATCCTTATTTAATCCATATCCTAATTTAAAATGTTTCCATTAAATATGATAATAACAGTTCTGAAACCTCCCAAAATATGACATACTATAACGTAGATCAGGTCTCAAGCCTAGCATAAAATACATCAAACTACCATTTCCATGAATTTTGGACATATTAAGAAATTGGGGAATTCACATGAATTATAGTGTAATATCATTATATATTTTTTATTCAAAGAGAACTCAAGATATAGTTAAGCAAAATTATTAGTTTTACAAACAGAAAATAGCACATTGATTCAATTGTCACATTCTCCTTCTGAAACATCAGGGTTATCAGGCGGTCTCTGGCTTTAGTAGATGTGGTCATTCCATTTCAAATCAATACGATTTTCAGATTCAATGTTTCAGATTTTCATGATTTTTGGTATGCAGCCATATATCATAGACTTATGAACAAGTGAACAACAAATGTGTGGGTAACTTCCAACAATTGAAGCCTCCATAAACTGATTTGTTAACTTTACTTAAAATATTAGATTTTGATAGGAAGTGTATATATGACCTCCAGTATTAAAAAAATGTAAAAGTAATGATCACTGCTTGTTTAATTTTAATATGTTGCTTGTTTCATTCATTAATGTATTCTTCAATGTTAACAAATACAAAGTCGATGTTAGATATGTTCTGGTGTGACCATTCAAGCAGTTGCCTTGAATCCATAATTTGGTCCTTCTAGGCTTGCTCTGGCTGCTAGTCGGAAGTGATCAAGAAATATTTTGTGTTCTAAAAATACAGTATCACAGGAACCACAAAACTGAATCAATCAATATCACACGAACTTCCTACAAGCAACTCAGATGCTACACTGGCTATAAATGTGCAATGAATCTTGTGAAAAAAGAGCATTTCCCTCGACTTGTAGGCCAATCAGCTTCAGTTTTCTTTTTACAAACATGTAACATGAGCTATATCTCCTTGTATCATAATTATATTTCATAAAACTTTTCATGGTTAATTGTAAGTATTATTAATGATATTTCCATGAATTTCAGACATAATAGGAAATGGGATTTTCAAATTAATTACAATGTACTATCATGATGTATTTTTTAAGTTTTACAAATGGAAAGTAATGTATTGATACAATGGCCACATTCTCCATCTGTAACATCAGGGTTATCAGCACGATTCTTTGGCTTTAGTCGAAGGCTGAAACACATCATTTTTCATTTAGTAATAATGAATAAGTTTCATTGTAATTTGTTGCTTGTTTCATTTTTACAAACATGGTGCTATAAAGTAATCATTGTATTTTATTAATTTAATAGTGTCCTAAACACTGCATAGCATTTGTCTTTCTGAAGCCATGTATCTCTTGATCCCATGATAGAATTTTGCTATTTGGACTAATAAAACTTTAGTCATTCCAATTCTTCCGCTACAATGGAGTTCTTCTGTTATTAGCTTCCTTGGGATTTTTGGCCATTAATATGAGCCGCATTTTTGGTTAACCACAGTGATCCTATCTTAATAAACAGGACTATTTCTATGATGTATATCTCATATATTTTCTGTTTTATTTAATTTTTTCCATTTGTTCTCTTGCCTGCATATACTTTCTCTTCAGGTCATGGACAACCTAAACTCAGTAAAAGATGTTGAAAACACCACTCCGTGCCTTCTCCGATCTTGCTATGTTGTCAAAATCATAGCAAATTCTTGAATCTGGAGTATTCTAGTCAAAATGATAGAATTCCTTTTGTATTACTGATTTTAAAACTACCATCTCTGCTGTTGAACTTAAAAGAAGACATGCCAATGCATCTACTAGTCTTACCTACCATCTCTGCTGTTGAACTTAAAAGAAGACATGCCAATGCATCTACTAGTCTTACTACTGCAATCGAATGCATCAGATAGGTTTGATCTCACAAGAACGATATACTCGGGTGAACATTTGGTCATCGTCCCCAGTCTAATGAGCTTTTGTGGGACCCTAAATAGCGCCATAACTTCATATATGTTATACCTAATACTCTATAGTAACCTGACCTAAAGTCCAAAAATAAATTACGGATAACCATCTTGAATTCAGCAGTTTTTTTTTTTTTTTTTTCTATGATAGTCCAGATCGAATAGATTTGTTCTGTCGTTTACTACCATCTTCGGAAACCTTTCTGATATGGACCTCACTGTCCTTAAGTATTGTAAACTACTGTACATTGGTTGCACAATTAAGCAGAACGATTCCTCAGTAATTAGATCACCCATTTGGTCTCCTTTTTATCAAGCACGATTATTTTTCATAGATCCCAACCTTCAGGCATCTTCCTTTTATTGCATCTGAGAGTAATATCTTAAATAGCTTTGATCACTTTTTTACCACTCCGTATCACTAGTACTACTCTTGCAATTTTCACAAATTATATGGGGGAGTGGACATAATTTGTCAATTTAGTAAGGTCTCTTGACCATTGCCAATTTTCATTAAATATTGAATCAAGTAGTTTTCTTGTTATAGCAAGTTATAAAAAAAAGTTCTCTTCCTATAAAAAATATTTAAAAATTCAAATAAGATTTTTCAAGTTATCATAACAAGAAAACTATATATATCACTTTTGATTTAAAAGGATCACAAAATCCTTTTTGTTATGTATTAGTACCATTACATAGTATTATTACATTCATAGTACTTTTAAAAGACATCACAACTACTGGATGTATGATTCTCCATCTGTAACATCAGGGTTATCAGCACGATTCTTTGGCTTTAGTCGAAGGCTGAAACACATCATTT
Organism: Aelia acuminata; assembly: GCA_911387785.2. Lineage (NCBI taxonomy): Eukaryota > Metazoa > Arthropoda > Insecta > Hemiptera > Pentatomidae > Aelia > Aelia acuminata. The sequence goes on along the minus strand of OU426980.1, from coordinate 58,445,392 downwards.
GTCATTTAGTAATAATGAATAAGTTTCATTGTAATTTGTTGCTTGTTTCATTCATTAATGTATTCTTCAATGTTAACAAATACAAAGTCTATGTTAGATATGTTCTGATGTGACCATTCAAGCAGTTGCCTTGCATCCATAATTTGGTCCTTGTATGGTCCTTCTAGGCTTGCTCTGGCTGCTAGTCTGAAGTGATCAAGAAATAGTTTGTGTTCTAAAGATATAGTATCACAGGAACCACCAAACTGAATCAATCAATATCACATGAACTTCCTACAAGCAACTCAGATGCTACACTGGCTATAAATGTGCAATGAGCCTTGTGAAAAAAGAGCATTTCCCTCAACTTGTATGCCAATCAGCTTCAGTTTTCTTTTTACAAACATGGTGCTATAAAGTAATCATTGTATTTTATTAATTTAATAGTGTCCTAAACACTGCATAGCATTTGTCTTTCTGAAGCCATGTATCTCCTGATCCCATTGAGATCCCATGATAGAATTTTGCTATTTGGACTAAGTCATTGCGAACTATTTTTGATAATTTTTTGAAATTTTTAAAATTGCCACTTTTTGAGAATTTTTTTTTTTTTTTTTAAACTCTTTATTGATATTATTACATTCTGTCTCATTTGAGACATTGGTAATAGTGCTAATTGAGCACAATTTTGAGAAATTAAAATTTCAAAATTTAATTTAAATTTTCAATGTTTTGGACATGTAACCCCTATCTTGTGACATACCATATTAAAGCCCAATTCAACAGCTTTAAAATGAGACCACTCCTAGATTTATATAACCACTGGTTGCCGGGATATAGGCATCTAAAGGTGCAAAACCCTGAAATTTTTTTTATAATCGAATCAAAAAATTCTTTCCATGTGCTCACTATCCTTCTGTTGCACCACCAAGATAAAATTTGCTGCAGTTTTCAAGATCACCTACATATGTCATATATGCCAGCAGGTATTTTTCCATTTGCTGTCAGTGTTTTTATTTTTGTTTTAGAAGAACTTTCAATTCTTTTTGATATACTATTGTTTGGAACAACAGTTGCATATGATATTTATTATTCATCTTGACCTGTTTATTTTTAATCTTTAAAAAACATTTATTGGTGGTATGATTTTGAGCTATTACAAACAATGCATTTTTGGTTACTATTAGAAAACATAGCCACATTGTTACTAGGCTCCCCGGATTTTAGTATAGTTTCCTCAATAATTAATCTCCAAGTCAATTCATTGATTGTTTGCCGATTTCCAGGAAGATATGATGTGATAAAGTGAACCATATCAGGAAGTGTATCATACATATCTTCCTGGTATGATGAAGTGGGAAAATATGTTGAAGAAATGTTAAAATCTTTCTCATTGTTTGACTATCTGATAAGTTTTCTCCAACCTGTTTTAGTTTAGTAACTCAATCCAAGACAGATGAAATATAGCTAGCTATGCGTTTATTTTCAAAATGATAATCATAAAGAATTTCAAGAAGCAAATGCAATCTTGTGCCAGACTTTTGCTCATATATTGCCAAGAACTTGTTCCACATTTCCGATGCCCAATAATGAGACAAAACGTGAATCATAGGTTCTTCTTCCATTTGACTCTCTAATAATTCTTTTGCTAACATTAACTGTACTTGGCTCATAATTTCGGTAAAATGGCAGAAACAGAGCTAATTCAATTCTGATCAAACTTCTATTTAAAACCACGGAATAAGTTTTACAAACTGAAGTGCAAAATCTGACAACAACATGATTCTATAGCCACTTCAAAGTTGAATAGCCAGGAATGAGAAGAACCACACACACACACATATATATGAAAGGAGACATTTATTTTTTAGATGTTAAAGTCCAGGAATCTGATTAGCATATCAGCATTGGGAGATAAATTGATTTATTGATATACACCTTTGTGGTTTTAGACATTTCTCTTTTATTTATCTCCCTTTTATGGCACTAAAAATCTTCCTGCTGCACTAAGTTTCCTCATTACCTCCATAGGGGAGGAGAGCTGTGGGGGCTTCAGCCTCTCCCCTGGGGAATTACCTTTATCACCATATACCTTTGTGTTCCTTTCCCACAAATAACATTCTACTTTTTCTGCATATTATTCGTTCTTTCCATTACTTCCTTACTCTCAGTAATGTTAAATTCTACCTTTAGATAGCTTTAATTTGCTTTATTGTTATTTAAAGATAGAATTAAACTTTACTGAATGTAAGAAAATAACGCAAATGTGCAGAAAAAGTAGAATTAGTTATAAGAAAGGAACATAGAGGTATAAGAGCTGATGGGCAGACCCTGGGGAAGGGCCGTGGTGACTGCAGCCCCCCTATACAACCGGCTGGATCCGCCCTTGATCACCTTCGTTTCAATATAACCATTTTCGTTAGGATGGGTCCCGCGAACACTTGAAGCAATGCATTTACTCCAGCCTGTAGGTTGTTTATTAGTCCTAATTACTCGCATGATTCTTAGAGGCTTTCTTCCGTGTTTTACAACCAAATGGATTTCATTCAGCTTATGCTCTACAATTTTGATATTTTATTTCAGGTCGGTGTCGTTATTTGCATGAACGACTATATCAATAGAATGCATATAGAATATAGAAACGCTGAATGCAAATAAAATTCTCTCCCGGACTCTAGGAAACTACAAGTAGATATCACAAATTTTTTTTTTAATAGGTACTATTTTTAATGCATCTGAAAGTTATAATATTCCGACATTTCGTAATTCTTCAAATAGGCCTTTAATCGATAGAATATAAACAGAGAAATATTGTGACGATAATGACGATTATAATTTTCATGTTTTACTATAAATTTCATATTAATTACTATATAGATTTTATATTTTGCCACTAAAGAATAATTATTTAAAATGTAGGAGAAACGAAACTAATAGGTTATCAATTCTGCTCTTGTAACCCAATTTAAATAATTTATGTAGTTTTTAATCATTAATAGCCTAAATATTGATACTTTTTATTTCATAAAAAAAAATATTTCGTGCAGAATTATTTTTACTTTTATTTTTATTTTATAAAATTATTGACCCAAACGTTTCGACCGATCTACCATACCTGTTAGATTTTAAGAATAGATCAGGATTGAAAAATAGCAGTTCGAGTAGATGACGCGTATTCTTAATACTGATGCTAAATGGGCAATTTTAATAAAATTCTGAATTTATGAAATTTACAAATAATTAGTTTAATATTTATCGATGTGATAAAATCGTTGAAATTGTTTTTTTTTTTTTTTTTTTTGTTATGGGATATTAGTTTTTATTATGAAATTGAAAGGTATTTTATGAATTTTCTTCTTAATAGAGGGAGCGAAGAGAAATAAAATAGTTCGGTTCAATTCAAGAAAAAACTATCACGACTCACATAATTTATGTCTACGAGAACAGAATTACATTTTATTTTCGAAAAACATGGGTGTTTATCAAGTTGAAAATGAGGTACATGTTTTGTCTATGTCACTGTTTAGGAGAAATGTGTTTGCCATTGATTTATTCTTAACCAATAGTTTATAAATAAAGTTTTATCCATGTGTAAAAATAATCCATTGAAAAATCGTGTATTGAATTCATCAAAGAAGTTAATTTTTTATTTCAGGTTTACACTTCCACATGTTATAATTATTTTAAACTATTAGCAAATAAATCGATTAATCAGTTATTTGTTCGGTTTGTTCAACTGGCGCTGTTTGTTTAAAAATGGCTCTCAGTGATGTAATTTTCAAAGTAATTAATTTGTTTAAAAAATTGACCTCTTCGCTTGGATTAGACAAGCTAGTATTAGTATTAACAACGGGGGTAGTGCTCTTGGAATGGATTTTCGCAGTAGCTTTAAAAGATCGGTGCGGTGGATTTTCCATCGAAATATCCTACATCGAAAACGAAGAGGTTTGCTTTTATAAGGATTCCTTCTCACCAATTAATGGTACGTTAGTTGACCAAGTGATTCCTCCAACAGCATATGGCAGTTACTTAAAAATAATCGCCATGCAGCTGTTGATTGCTGTCATACTTCATTCAGCATACTATCTCATAGAGCTTCAAACCTTTCACGTCTCCAAACTTGTGGTTAGGATTTCGTTATCCCCACAAAACTTGGTGGCAGCAGTACGAACTATAATGACGGAACTGGAGCTATCGTCGTTGGGCAATCACAACCGTATCTATAGAGCTATTTGTGTTTTGATTTGTGAAGTGATCAGTTTTATAGCATGTAATTATCAGATTTACCTGATCAACAGTTCTATAAATGAACTGGAAGACATTTTTAAATGCAATTGGCAGAATAAAAAATTAATTTTTGAATTCATAAGTGAACCATACTTAATTGATTTATTGCCTAGATGTGGCTGTCTTGAACAACGTGATTATATATTGTACATAATTTCCTATGCAGCTCTTTCAATTCTACTATATTTATCATCCTTAAATTTTGTAATGGTCGTAAATCGCATATTCCAAAGCTTAAAAAGAAGGATAATCCAATCAAATTCAAACGTTGCCCCTCCTGTTGCTGAAGATAGATTTGGATGTCTTTTCCAGATTTCCGATTCTACCTGGATATACCTCGATTTCACATCTACCCTTTTTGAACCTGGGGATATCATATTGATTATTGAAGTGATGGAAGACCAATTTTGAAGACCAAGCAAACACATTTTGAATGTTGCAGTAACTAAGTAGGACTTATGTGATTATATGTTGTTTTTTGCCTTTCCTGTATGGAATTTAACAAGTAGCAATTTTGATAGACCATCTAATTAAAATGATTGACATCAATTTAGTTGACAAGTCAAAAGTTTGATTGATTTTGTAAATTATATTTTCCTAATAATATAAAGGCCCATTTATTACTTGATCAGATTTGAGGGGATATTCAGTATCCTTTCTACATGTAAATGTCTCATCAAATGATACATTAGTGCATTCGATTTTATATTATTTTCATTTGTTAAATTTGAAGCTGTTTCTATGAATATTTTTAAATTGTTAAGCCGAGATAAATAAGAATCTTATATCTTGCTGTATTGGATACAATATTAAATTTTTTTTGGTTTGCGTTAATTTTATATATTTGCTTAAAGTTTGTATTAGATATATATTATTATCAATTCCTATTCTCAATTCACATATATACAAGTAACAAGATAATTTGTTCAATAAAACGTAACTTTGAGATAATCAGTTTTCCAATGATAAAAATATATTGCCTACCTTTTTGATATGGTTTAAAAAAATACAATTTTTTAAAAATTAGTTTACTTTTAAAGGATTAAACATATTATTATAAATAATCAAGCTTTTGTAAACAAACCCTTCATTTCTTTCAACTTTAGAGATAGTGACATATATGTTGATGCTTCTTCCACATTTTTGCTATTACACTCAGGGTAAGGCTGCGTGATTGAGTTTAAACATTTCATCTTCATAACGTACAAATTATTCAAAATTAATATATTGCCAGAAGTAAAAATTTTATGCATTCCAATTCTTCCGCTACAATGGAGTTCTTCTGTTATTAGCTTCCTTAGAATTTTTGGCCATTAATATGAGCCGCATTTTTGGTTAACCACAGTGATCCTATCTTAATAAACAGGACTATTTCTATGATGTATATCTCATATTTTTTCTGTTTTATTTTTATTTTTCCCATTTGTTCTCTTGCCTGCATATACTTTCTCTTCAGGTCATGGACAACCTAAACTCAGTAAAAGATGTTGAATACACCTCTCCGTGCCTTCCCCTATCTTGCTATGTTGTCAAAATCATAGCAAATTCTTGAATCTGGAGTATTCTAGTAAAAATGATAGAATTCCTTTTTTATTACTGATCTTGAAACTACCATCTCTGCTGTTGAACTTAAAAGAAGACATGCCAATGCATCTACTAGTCTTAATACTGCAATCGAATGCATCAGATAGGTTTGATCCCACAAGAAAGATATTCTCGGGTCAACATTTGGTCATCGTCCCCAGTCTAATGAGCTTTTGTGGGACCCTAAATTGCGCCATAACTTCATATAAGTTATACCTAATACTCTATGGTAACCTGACCTAAAGTCCAAAAATAAATTATGGATAACCATCTTGAATTCGGCAGTTTTTTTTTTTTTTTTCTATGATAGTCCAGATTGAATAGATTTGTTCTGTCATTTACTACCATCTTCGGAAACCTTTCTGATATGGACCTCACTGTCCTTAAGTATTGTAAAGTAAGTATCTCAAAAAGAATGTTTGAAAGTACAGTAGGGTTCCGATTAACCGAGGTCCCGATTATCCTAGGTTCCAAGTCTGAGAGGAGGGGGGTAAGTTTATGTATATGAGTTCATTTAAACGAACTACAACAAAAGATTTCTTTTAAAAAAAAATAGTTTCATAATTTTTGTTATTATTATTCTTATTATGCATTATCATTATTAAATATTTATTAGGTTTTTAAGCATATATGTAGTTTATTTAAAAATAAACTACATTTTCAGTTGGTATTGGTATGGTTCCGATTAACAGATTATTTCGATTAACCGAGGTAACCTTGGTCCCCATCGACTCAATTAATCGGAATTCTACTGTACATTGGTTGTAATATTGAATCAACTAGTTTTCTTGTTATAGCAAGTTATAAAAGAAGTTCTCTTCTTATAAAAAATATTTAAAAATTAAAATAAGATTTTTCAAGTTATCATAACAAGAAAACTATTTAGAAGGATCACAAAATCCTTTTTGTTATGTATTAGTACCATTACATAGTATTATTACATTCGTAGTACTTTTAAAAGACATCACAACTACTGGATGTATGATTAAAATGTATTGAATGCTGTTTTAATTAATTTTCCCCATCTGTCCTCATATATAATCGGTTGTAATAATGAGGCCATTAACTCAGCGAGAAATTTCTTGAGATTTGGCAACTGGCCTGCATGCAAGATTATCTCCTTGTATCATATTTATATTCATAAATCTTTTCATAATTAATTGTAAGTATTATTAATGATATTTCCATGAATTTTGGACATAATAGGAAATGGGATATTCAAATTAATTACAATGTACTATCATGATGTATTTTTTAAGTTTTACGAACAGAAAATAATGTATTGATACAATTGCCACAATCTCCATCTGTAACACCAGGGTTATCAGCACGATTCTTTGGCTTTAGTCGAAGGCTGAAACACATCATTTTGTGAGACAAAGTTGTAGGAAAGGTATATCACCTACTTATATTTTTATATAGCATAGTAAAACTATGCTATATTGATATATAAATATTTAATTCTATATAAAATAGCAATTAAAAATATAAATTGAAGGACCTGACTAAGCATTTTTGCATCGTTTTCTCTTAAATACATTAGCAAAAAGAATAAGAATTTTCTCAAATGGCTCTAGAATTATGGCATACCTACCATATAGAAATGACAAACTAAGCTACTAATGAAGCTGAAACAAGAATATGTTAATATATATAACAATTTACATGAATGTTTTTATATAAAGAATATTTTTATATATATAACAAGAATATTTTTATAAGAATATCTAATTATTTAATGATAAATTACTACCCTGAATTATTAACATTAAATACAATACAATTTATAATTATAAACCAATATCTCTTCTATATCTTATATTGAATATTATATAAATTTAATTTGCTATACAAATAATTAAATCTAAACTGAGGCAACGCTTTCGTCATGATATCAGCAATTTGTTATAAATTACCTGTATAAATTATTGTAACTCTTTCTATTGCTAATAGTTCTTCTACAAATTGAAAGTTAATATCAAATTATAGAATGATTGTAGATAGATTATAAATATACATTGATTATAATTTCTACATCACAAAACACATCAATCCTTATTTAATCCATATCCTAATTTAAAATGTTTCCATTAAATATGATAATAACAGTTCTGAAACCTCCCAAAATATGACATACTATAACGTAGATCAGGTCTCAAGCCTAGCATAAAATACATCAAACTACCATTTCCATGAATTTTGGACATAATAAGAAATTGGGGAATTCACATGAATTATAGTGTAATATCATTATATATTTTTTATTCAAAGAGAACTCAAGATATAGTTAAGCAAAATTATTAGTTTTACAAACAGAAAATAGCACATTGATTCAATTGTCACATTCTCCTTCTGAAACATCAGGGTTATCAGGCGGTCTCTGGCTTTAGTAGATGTGGTCATTCCATTTCAAATCAATACGATTTTCAGATTCAATGTTTCAGATTTTCATGATTTTTGGTATGCAGCCATATATCATAGACTTATGAACAAGTGAACAACAAATGTGTGGGTAACTTCCAACAATTGAAGCCTCCATAAACTGATTTGTTAACTTTACTTATAATATTAGATTTTGATAGGAAGTGTATATATGACCTCCAGTATTAAAAAAATGTAAAAGTAATGATCACTGCTTGTTTAATTTTAATATGTTGCTTGTTTCATTCATTAATGTATTCTTCAATGTTAACAAATACAAAGTCGATGTTAGATATGTTCTGGTGTGACCATTCAAGCAGTTGCCTTGAATCCATAATTTGGTCTTTCTAGGCTTGCTCTGGCTGCTAGTCGGAAGTGATCAAGAAATAGTTTGTGTTCTAAAAATACAGTATCACAGGAACCACAAAACTGAATCAATCAATATCACACGAACTTCCTACAAGCAACTCAGATGCTACACTGGCTATAAATGTGCAATGAATCTTGTGAAAAAAGAGCATTTCCCTCGACTTGTAGGCCAATCAGCTTCAGTTTTCTTTTTACAAACATGTAACATGAGCTATATCTCCTTGTATCATAATTATATTTCATAAAACTTTTCATGGTTAATTGTAAGTATTATTAATGATATTTCCATGAATTTCAGACATAATAGGAAATGGGATTTTCAAATTAATTACAATGTACTATCATGATGTATTTTTTAAGTTTTACAAATGGAAAGTAATGTATTGATACAATGGCCACATTCTCCATCTGTAACATCAGGGTTATCAGCACGATTCTTTGGCTTTAGTCGAAGGCTGAAACACATCATTTTTCATTTAGTAATAATGAATAAGTTTCATTGTAATTTGTTGCTTGTTTCATTTTTACAAACATGGTGCTATAAAGTAATCATTGTATTTTATTAATTTAATAGTGTCCTAAACACTGCATAGCATTTGTCTTTCTGAAGCCATGTATCTCTTGATCCCATGATAGAATTTTGCTATTTGGACTAATAAAACTTTAGGCATTCCAATTCTTCCGCTACAATGGAGTTCTTCTGTTATTAGCTTCCTTGGGATTTTTGGCCATTAATATGAGCCGCATTTTTGGTTAACCACAGTGATCCTATCTTAATAAACAGGACTATTTCTATGATGTATATCTCATATATTTTCTGTTTTATTTAATTTTTTCCATTTGTTCTCTTGCCTGCATATACTTTCTCTTCAGGTCATGGACAACCTAAACTCAGTAAAAGATGTTGAAAACACCACTCCGTGCCTTCTCCGATCTTGCTATGTTGTCAAAATCATAGCAAATTCTTGAATCTGGAGTATTCTAGTCAAAATGATAGAATTCCTTTTGTATTACTGATTTTAAAACTACCATCTCTGCTGTTGAACTTAAAAGAAGACATGCCAATGCATCTACTAGTCTTACCTACCATCTCTGCTGTTGAACTTAAAAGAAGACATGCCAATGCATCTACTAGTCTTACTACTGCAATCGAATGCATCAGATAGGTTTGATCTCACAAGAACGATATACTCGGGTGAACATTTGGTCATCGTCCCCAGTCTAATGAGCTTTTGTGGGACCCTAAATAGCGCCATAACTTCATATATGTTATACCTAATACTCTATAGTAACCTGACCTAAAGTCCAAAAATAAATTACGGATAACCATCTTGAATTCAGCAGTTTTTTTTTTTTTTTTTCTATGATAGTCCAGATCGAATAGATTTGTTCTGTCGTTTACTACCATCTTCCTTACTACCCTGAATTATTAACATTGAATACAATACAATTTATAATTATAAACCAATATCTCTTCTATATCTTATATTGAATATTATATAAATTTAATTTGCTATACAAATAATTAAATCTAAACTGAGGCAACGCTTTCGTCATGATATCAGCAATTTGTTCTAAATTATCTGTATAAATTATTGTAACTCTTTCTATTGCTAATAGTTCTTCTACAAATTGAAAGTTAATATCAAATTATAGAATGATTGTAGATAGATTATAAATATACATTGATTATAATTTCTACATCACAAAACACATCAATCCTTATTTAATCCATATCCTAATTTAAAATGTTTCCATTAAATATGATAATAACAGTTCTGAAACCTCCCAAAATATGACATACTATAACGTAGATCAGGTCTCAAGCCTAGCATAAAATACATCAAACTACCATTTCCATGAATTTTGGACATAATAAGAAATTGGGGAATTCACATGAATTATAGTGTAATATCATTATATATTTTTTATTCAAAGAGATCTCAAGATAGAGTTAAGCAAAATTATTAGTTTTACAAACAGAAAATAGCACATTGATTCAATTGTCACATTCTCCTTAACAGGGTTATCAGGCGGTCTCTGGCTTTAGTAGATGCGGTCATTCCATTTCAAATCAATACGATTTTCAGATTCAATGTTTCAGATTTTCATCATTCGATCTTGCTATGTTGTCAAAATCATAGCAAATTCTTGAATCTGGAGTATTCTAGTCAAAATGATAGAATTCCTTTTGTATTACTGATCTTGAAACTACCATCTCTGCTGTTGAACTTAAAAGAAGACATGACAATGCATCTACTAGTCTTAATACTGCAATCGAATGCATCAGATAGGTTTGATCTCACAAGAACGATATACTCGGGTGAACATTTGGTCATCGTCCCCAGTCTAATGAGCTTTTGTGGGACCCTAAATTGCACCATAACTTCATATAAGTTGTACCTAATACTCTATAGTAACCTGACTTAAAGTCCAAAAATAAATTACGAATAACCATCTTGAATTCAGCAGTTTTTTTTTTCTTTTTTTCTATGATAGTCCAGATCGAATAGATTTGTTCTGTCGTTTACTACCATCTTCGGAAACCTTTCTGATATGGACCTCACTGTCCTTAAGTATTGTAAACTACTGTACATTGGTTGCACAATTAAGCAGAACGATTCCTCAGTAATTAGATCACCCATTTGGTCTCCTTTTTATCAAGCACGATTATTTTTCATAGATCCCAACCTTCAGGCATCTTCCTTTTATTGCATCTGAGAGTAATATCTTAAATAGCTTTGATCACTTTTTTACCACTCCGTATCACTAGTACTACTCTTGCAATTTTCACAAATTATATGGGGGAGTGGACATAATTTGTCAATTTAGTAAGGTCTCTTGACCATTGCCAATTTTCATTAAATATTGAATCAAGTAGTTTTCTTGTTATAGCAAGTTATAAAAAAAAGTTCTCTTCCTATAAAAAATATTTAAAAATTCAAATAAGATTTTTCAAGTTATCATAACAAGAAAACTATATATATCACTTTTGATTTAAAAGGATCACAAAATCCTTTTTGTTATGTATTAGTACCATTACATAGTATTATTACATTCATAGTACTTTTAAAAGACATCACAACTACTGGATGTATGATTCTCCATCTGTAACATCAGGGTTATCAGCACGATTCTTTGGCTTTAGTCGAAGGCTGAAACACATCATTTGTCATTTAGTAATAATGAATAAGTTTCATTGTAATTTGTTGCTTGTTTCATTCATTAATGTATTCTTCAATGTTAACAAATACAAAGTCTATGTTAGATATGTTCTGATGTGACCATTCAAGCAGTTGCCTTGCATCCATAATTTGGTCCTTGTACACTGGCTATAAATGTGCAATGAGCCTTGTGAAAAAAGAGCATTTCCCTCAACTTGTATGCCAATCAGCTTCAGTTTTCTTTTTACAAACATGGTGCTATAAAGTAATCATTGTATTTTATTAATTTAATAGTGTCCTAAACACTGCATAGCATTTGTCTTTCTGAAGCCATGTATCTCCTGATCCCATTGAGATCCCATGATAGAATTTTGCTATTTGGACTAAGTCATTGCGAACTATTTTTGATAATTTTTTGAAATTTTTAAAATATCCACTTTTTGAGAATTTTTTTTTTTTTTTTTAAACTCTTTATTGATATTATTACATTCTGTCTCATTTGAGACATTGGTAATAGTGCTAATTGAGCACAATTTTGAGAAATTAAAATTTCAAAATTTAATTTAAATTTTCAATGTTTTGGACATGTAACCCCTATCTTGTGACATACCATATTAAAGCCCAATTCAACAGCTTTAAAATGAGACCACTCCTAGATTTATATAACCACTGGTTGCCGGGATATAGGCATCTAAAGGTGCAAAACCCTGAAATTTTTTTTATAATCGAATCAAAAAATTCTTTCCATGTGCTCACTATCCTTCTGTTGCACCACCAAGATAAAATTTGCTGCAGTTTTCAAGATCACCTACATATGTCATATATGCCAGCAGGTATTTTTCCATTTGCTGTCAGTGTTTTTATTTTTGTTTTAGAAGAACTTTCAATTCTTTTTGATATACTATTGTTTGGAACAACAGTTGCATATGATATTTATTATTCATCTTGACCTGTTTATTTTTAATCTTTAAAAAACATTTATTGGTGGTATGATTTTGAGCTATTACAAACAATGCATTTTTGGTTACTATTAGAAAACATAGCCACATTGTTACTAGGCTCCCCGGATTTTAGTATAGTTTCCTCAATAATTAATCTCCAAGTCAATTCATTGATTGTTTGCCGATTTCCAGGAAGATATGATGTGATAAAGTGAACCATATCAGGAAGTGTATCATACATATCTTCCTGGTATGATGAAGTGGGAAAATATGTTGAAGAAATGTTAAAATCTTTCTCATTGTTTGACTATCTGATAAGTTTTCTCCAACCTGTTTTAGTTTAGTAACTCAATCCAAGACAGATGAAATATAGCTAGCTATGCGTTTATTTTCAAAATGATAATCATAAAGAATTTCAAGAAGCAAATGCAATCTTGTGCCAGACTTTTGCTCATATATTGCCAAGAACTTGTTCCACATTTCCGATGCCCAATAATGAGACAAAACGTGAATCATAGGTTCTTCTTCCATTTGACTCTCTAATAATTCTTTTGCTAACATTAACTGTACTTGGCTCATAATTTCGGTAAAATGGCAGAAACAGAGCTAATTCAATTCTGATCAAACTTCTATTTAAAACCACGGAATAAGTTTTACAAACTGAAGTGCAAAATCTGACAACAACATGATTCTATAGCCACTTCAAAGTTGAATAGCCAGGAATGAGAAGAACCACACACACACACATATATATGAAAGGAGACATTTATTTTTTAGATGTTAAAGTCCAGGAATCTGATTAGCATATCAGCATTGGGAGATAAATTGATTTATTGATATACACCTTTGTGGTTTTAGACATTTCTCTTTTATTTATCTCCCTTTTATGGCACTAAAAATCTTCCTGCTGCACTAAGTTTCCTCATCACCTCCATAGGGGAGGAGAGCTGTGGGGGCTTCAGCCTCTCCCCTGGGGAATTACCTTTATCACCATATACCTTTGTGTTCCTTTCCCACAAATAACATTCTACTTTTTCTGCATATTATTCGTTCTTTCCATTACTTCCTTACTCTCAGTAATGTTAAATTCTACCTTTAGATAGCTTTAATTTGCTTTATTGTTATTTAAAGATAGAATTAAACTTTACTGAATGTAAGAAAATAACGCAAATGTGCAGAAAAAGTAGAATTAGTTATAAGAAAGGAACATAGAGGTATAAGAGCTGATGGGCAGACCCTGGGGAAGGGCCGTGGTGACTGCAGCCCCCCTATACAACCGGCTGGATCCGCCCTTGATCACCTTCGTTTCAATATAACCATTTTCGTTAGGATGGGTCCCGCGAACACTTGAAGCAATGCATTTACTCCAGCCTGTAGGTTGTTTATTAGTCCTAATTACTCGCATGATTCTTAGAGGCTTTCTTCCGTGTTTTACAACCAAATGGATTTCATTCAGCTTATGCTCTACAATTTTGATATTTTATTTCAGGTCGGTGTCGTTATTTGCATGAACGACTATATCAATAGAATGCATATAGAATATAGAAACGCTGAATGCAAATAAAATTCTCTCCCGGACTCTAGGAAACTACAAGTAGATATCACAAATTTTTTTTTTAATAGGTACTATTTTTAATGCATCTGAAAGTTATAATATTCCGACATTTCGTAATTCTTCAAATAGGCCTTTAATCGATAGAATATAAACAGAGAAATATTGTGACGATAATGACGATTATAATTTTCATGTTTTACTATAAATTTCATATTAATTACTATATAGATTTTATATTTTGCCACTAAAGAATAATTATTTAAAATGTAGGAGAAACGAAACTAATAGGTTATCAATTCTGCTCTTGTAACCCAATTTAAATAATTTATGTAGTTTTTAATCATTAATAGCCTAAATATTGATACTTTTTATTTCATAAAAAAAAATATTTCGTGCAGAATTATTTTTACTTTTATTTTTATTTTATAAAATTATTGACCCAAACGTTTCGACCGATCTACCATACCTGTTAGATTTTAAGAATAGATCAGGATTGAAAAATAGCAGTTCGAGTAGATGACGCGTATTCTTAATACTGATGCTAAATGGGCAATTTTAATAAAATTCTGAATTTATGAAATTTACAAATAATTAGTTTAATATTTATCGATGTGATAAAATCGTTGAAATTGTTTTTTTTTTTTTTTTTTGTTATGGGATATTAGTTTTTATTATGAAATTGAAAGGTATTTTATGAATTTTCTTCTTAATAGAGGGAGCGAAGAGAAATAAAATAGTTCGGTTCAATTCAAGAAAAAACTATCACGACTCACATAATTTATGTCTACGAGAACAGAATTACATTTTATTTTCGAAAAACATGGGTGTTTATCAAGTTGAAAATGAGGTACATGTTTTGTCTATGTCACTGTTTAGGAGAAATGTGTTTGCCATTGATTTATTCTTAACCAATAGTTTATAAATAAAGTTTTATCCATGTGTAAAAATAATCCATTGAAAAATCGTGTATTGAATTCATCAAAGAAGTTAATTTTTTATTTCAGGTTTACACTTCCACATGTTATAATTATTTTAAACTATTAGCAAATAAATCGATTAATCAGTTATTTGTTCGGTTTGTTCAACTGGCGCTGTTTGTTTAAAAATGGCTCTCAGTGATGTAATTTTCAAAGTAATTAATTTGTTTAAAAAATTGACCTCTTCGCTTGGATTAGACAAGCTAGTATTAGTATTAACAACGGGGGTAGTGCTCTTGGAATGGATTTTCGCAGTAGCTTTAAAAGATCGGTGCGGTGGATTTTCCATCGAAATATCCTACATCGAAAACGAAGAGGTTTGCTTTTATAAGGATTCCTTCTCACCAATTAATGGTACGTTAGTTGACCAAGTGATTCCTCCAACAGCATATGGCAGTTACTTAAAAATAATCGCCATGCAGCTGTTGATTGCTGTCATACTTCATTCAGCATACTATCTCATAGAGCTTCAAACCTTTCACGTCTCCAAACTTGTGGTTAGGATTTCGTTATCCCCACAAAACTTGGTGGCAGCAGTACGAACTATAATGACGGAACTGGAGCTATCGTCGTTGGGCAATCACAACCGTATCTATAGAGCTATTTGTGTTTTGATTTGTGAAGTGATCAGTTTTATAGCATGTAATTATCAGATTTACCTGATCAACAGTTCTATAAATGAACTGGAAGACATTTTTAAATGCAATTGGCAGAATAAAAAATTAATTTTTGAATTCATAAGTGAACCATACTTAATTGATTTATTGCCTAGATGTGGCTGTCTTGAACAACGTGATTATATATTGTACATAATTTCCTATGCAGCTCTTTCAATTCTACTATATTTATCATCCTTAAATTTTGTAATGGTCGTAAATCGCATATTCCAAAGCTTAAAAAGAAGGATAATCCAATCAAATTCAAACGTTGCCCCTCCTGTTGCTGAAGATAGATTTGGATGTCTTTTCCAGATTTCCGATTCTACCTGGATATACCTCGATTTCACATCTACCCTTTTTGAACCTGGGGATATCATATTGATTATTGAAGTGATGGAAGACCAATTTTGAAGACCAAGCAAACACATTTTGAATGTTGCAGTAACTAAGTAGGACTTATGTGATTATATGTTGTTTTTTGCCTTTCCTGTATGGAATTTAACAAGTAGCAATTTTGATAGACCATCTAATTAAAATGATTGACATCAATTTAGTTGACAAGTCAAAAGTTTGATTGATTTTGTAAATTATATTTTCCTAATAATATAAAGGCCCATTTATTACTTGATCAGATTTGAGGGGATATTCAGTATCCTTTCTACATGTAAATGTCTCATCAAATGATACATTAGTGCATTCGATTTTATATTATTTTCATTTGTTAAATTTGAAGCTGTTTCTATGAATATTTTTAAATTGTTAAGCCGAGATAAATAAGAATCTTATATCTTGCTGTATTGGATACAATATTAAATTTTTTTTGGTTTGCGTTAATTTTATATATTTGCTTAAAGTTTGTATTAGATATATATTATTATCAATTCCTATTCTCAATTCACATATATACAAGTAACAAGATAATTTGTTCAATAAAACGTAACTTTGAGATAATCAGTTTTCCAATGATAAAAATATATTGCCTACCTTTTTGATATGGTTTAAAAAAATACAATTTTTTAAAAATTAGTTTACTTTTAAAGGATTAAACATATTATTATAAATAATCAAGCTTTTGTAAACAAACCCTTCATTTCTTTCAACTTTAGAGATAGTGACATATATGTTGATGCTTCTTCCACATTTTTGCTATTACACTCAGGGTAAGGCTGCGTGATTGAGTTTAAACATTTCATCTTCATAACGTACAAATTATTCAAAATTAATATATTGCCAGAAGTAAAAATTTTATGCATTCCAATTCTTCCGCTACAATGGAGTTCTTCTGTTATTAGCTTCCTTAGAATTTTTGGCCATTAATATGAGCCGCATTTTTGGTTAACCACAGTGATCCTATCTTAATAAACAGGACTATTTCTATGATGTATATCTCATATTTTTTCTGTTTTATTTTTATTTTTCCCATTTGTTCTCTTGCCTGCATATACTTTCTCTTCAGGTCATGGACAACCTAAACTCAGTAAAAGATGTTGAATACACCTCTCCGTGCCTTCCCCTATCTTGCTATGTTGTCAAAATCATAGCAAATTCTTGAATCTGGAGTATTCTAGTAAAAATGATAGAATTCCTTTTTTATTACTGATCTTGAAACTACCATCTCTGCTGTTGAACTTAAAAGAAGACATGCCAATGCATCTACTAGTCTTAATACTGCAATCGAATGCATCAGATAGGTTTGATCCCACAAGAAAGATATTCTCGGGTCAACATTTGGTCATCGTCCCCAGTCTAATGAGCTTTTGTGGGACCCTAAATTGCGCCATAACTTCATATAAGTTATACCTAATACTCTATGGTAACCTGACCTAAAGTCCAAAAATAAATTATGGATAACCATCTTGAATTCGGCAGTTTTTTTTTTTTTTTCTATGATAGTCCAGATTGAATAGATTTGTTCTGTCATTTACTACCATCTTCGGAAACCTTTCTGATATGGACCTCACTGTCCTTAAGTATTGTAAAGTAAGTATCTCAAAAAGAATGTTTGAAAGTACAGTAGGGTTCCGATTAACCGAGGTCCCGATTATCCTAGGTTCCAAGTCTGAGAGGAGGGGGGTAAGTTTATGTATATGAGTTCATTTAAACGAACTACAACAAAAGATTTCTTTTAAAAAAAAATAGTTTCATAATTTTTGTTATTATTATTCTTATTATGCATTATCATTATTAAATATTTATTAGGTTTTTAAGCATATATGTAGTTTATTTAAAAATAAACTACATTTTCAGTTGGTATTGGTATGGTTCCGATTAACAGATTATTTCGATTAACCGAGGTAACCTTGGTCCCCATCGACTCAATTAATCGGAATTCTACTGTACATTGGTTGTAATATTGAATCAACTAGTTTTCTTGTTATAGCAAGTTATAAAAAAAGTTCTCTTCTTATAAAAAATATTTAAAAATTAAAATAAGATTTTTCAAGTTATCATAACAAGAAAACTATTTAGAAGGATCACAAAATCCTTTTTGTTATGTATTAGTACCATTACATAGTATTATTACATTCGTAGTACTTTTAAAAGACATCACAACTACTGGATGTATGATTAAAATGTATTGAATGCTGTTTTAATTAATTTTCCCCATCTGTCCTCATATATAATCGGTTGTAATAATGAGGCCATTAACTCAGCGAGAAATTTCTTGAGATTTGGCAACTGGCCTGCATGCAAGATTATCTCCTTGTATCATATTTATATTCATAAATCTTTTCATAATTAATTGTAAGTATTATTAATGATATTTCCATGAATTTTGGACATAATAGGAAATGGGATATTCAAATTAATTACAATGTACTATCATGATGTATTTTTTAAGTTTTACGAACAGAAAATAATGTATTGATACAATTGCCACAATCTCCATCTGTAACACCAGGGTTATCAGCACGATTCTTTGGCTTTAGTCGAAGGCTGAAACACATCATTTTGTGAGACAAAGTTGTAGGAAAGGTATATCACCTACTTATATTTTTATATAGCATAGTAAAACTATGCTATATTGATATATAAATATTTAATTCTATATAAAATAGCAATTAAAAATATAAATTGAAGGACCTGACTATGCATTTTTGCATCGTTTTCTCTTAAATACATTAGCAAAAAGAATAAGAATTTTCTCAAATGGCTCTAGAATTATGGCATACCTACCATATAGAAATGACAAACTAAGCTACTAATGAAGCTGAAACAAGAATATGTTAATATATATAACAATTTACATGAATGTTTTTATATAAAGAATATTTTTATATATATAACAAGAATATTTTTATAAGAATATCTAATTATTTAATGATAAATTACTACCCTGAATTATTAACATTAAATACAATACAATTTATAATTATAAACCAATATCTCTTCTATATCTTATATTGAATATTATATAAATTTAATTTGCTATACAAATAATTAAATCTAAACTGAGGCAACGCTTTCGTCATGATATCAGCAATTTGTTCTAAATTATCTGTATAAATTATTGTAACTCTTTCTATTGCTAATAGTTCTTCTACAAATTGAAAGTTAATATCAAATTATAGAATGATTGTAGATAGATTATAAATATACATTGATTATAATTTCTACATCACAAAACACATCAATCCTTATTTAATCCATATCCTAATTTAAAATGTTTCCATTAAATATGATAATAACAGTTCTGAAACCTCCCAAAATATGACATACTATAACGTAGATCAGGTCTCAAGCCTAGCATAAAATACATCAAACTACCATTTCCATGAATTTTGGACATAATAAGAAATTGGGGAATTCACATGAATTATAGTGTAATATCATTATATATTTTTTATTCAAAGAGATCTCAAGATAGAGTTAAGCAAAATTATTAGTTTTACAAACAGAAAATAGCACATTGATTCAATTGTCACATTCTCCTTAACAGGGTTATCAGGCGGTCTCTGGCTTTAGTAGATGCGGTCATTCCATTTCAAATCAATACGATTTTCAGATTCAATGTTTCAGATTTTCATCATTCGATCTTGCTATGTTGTCAAAATCATAGCAAATTCTTGAATCTGGAGTATTCTAGTCAAAATGATAGAATTCCTTTTGTATTACTGATCTTGAAACTACCATCTCTGCTGTTGAACTTAAAAGAAGACATGACAATGCATCTACTAGTCTTAATACTGCAATCGAATGCATCAGATAGGTTTGATCTCACAAGAACGATATACTCGGGTGAACATTTGGTCATCGTCCCCAGTCTAATGAGCTTTTGTGGGACCCTAAATTGCACCATAACTTCATATAAGTTGTACCTAATACTCTATAGTAACCTGACTTAAAGTCCAAAAATAAATTACGAATAACCATCTTGAATTCAGCAGTTTTTTTTTTCTTTTTTTCTATGATAGTCCAGATCGAATAGATTTGTTCTGTTGTTTACTACCATCTTCGGAAACCTTTCTGATATGGACCTCACTGTCCTTAAGTATTGTAAACTACTGTACATTGGTTGCACAATTAAGCAGAACGATTCCTCAGTAATTAGATCACCCATTTGGTCTCCTTTTTATCAAGCACGATTATTTTTCATAGATCCCAACCTTCAGGCATCTTCCTTTTATTGCATCTGAGAGTAATATCTTAAATAGCTTTGATCACTTTTTTACCACTCCGTATCACTAGTACTACTCTTGCAATTTTCACAAATTATATGGGGGAGTGGACATAATTTGTCAATTTAGTAAGGTCTCTTGACCATTGCCAATTTTCATTAAATATTGAATCAAGTAGTTTTCTTGTTATAGCAAGTTATAAAAAAAAGTTCTCTTCCTATAAAAAATATTTAAAAATTCAAATAAGATTTTTCAAGTTATCATAACAAGAAAACTATATATATCACTTTTGATTTAAAAGGATCACAAAATCCTTTTTGTTATGTATTAGTACCATTACATAGTATTATTACATTCATAGTACTTTTAAAAGACATCACAACTACTGGATGTATGATTCTCCATCTGTAACATCAGGGTTATCAGCACGATTCTTTGGCTTTAGTCGAAGGCTGAAACACATCATTTGTCATTTAGTAATAATGAATAAGTTTCATTGTAATTTGTTGCTTGTTTCATTCATTAATGTATTCTTCAATGTTAACAAATACAAAGTCTATGTTAGATATGTTCTGATGTGACCATTCAAGCAGTTGCCTTGCATCCATAATTTGGTCCTTGTACACTGGCTATAAATGTGCAATGAGCCTTGTGAAAAAAGAGCATTTCCCTCAACTTGTATGCCAATCAGCTTCAGTTTTCTTTTTACAAACATGGTGCTATAAAGTAATCATTGTATTTTATTAATTTAATAGTGTCCTAAACACTGCATAGCATTTGTCTTTCTGAAGCCATGTATCTCCTGATCCCATTGAGATCCCATGATAGAATTTTGCTATTTGGACTAAGTCATTGCAAACTATTTTTGATAATTTTTTGAAATTTTTAAAATTGCCACTTTTTGAGAAATTAAAATTTCAAAATTTAATTTAAATTTTCAATGTTTTGGACATGTAACCCCTATCTTGTGACATACCATATTAAAGCCCAATTCAACAGCTTTAAAATGAGACCACTCCTAGATTTATATAACCACTGGTTGCCGGGATATAGGCATCTAAAGGTGGAAAACCCTGAAATTTTTTTCATAATCGAATCAAAAAATTATTCTTTCCATGTGCTTACTATCCTTCTGTTGCACCACCAAGATAAAATTTGCTGCAGTTTTACAATTAAATACAGCAACTGAATTAAAATTAAATATACCAACAGAAAAATAACACTAATCCCAATCAGAACGTGACATCATAGTCTGGGCTAATGATAGCAGGGCACATTATGAAATGTAATTTTTCTGTTGGTGTATTTAATTTTAATTTAGTTGCTGTATTTAATTTAAGGAAAAAAAAGTACGTTTATGTAACATTAGGTAATCAGCAAGAATTTGGGTCACCCCCTCCTCCCACCCCTTTATTCCCTATAAATAAGATTAATTTTTTTTTTTGGGGGGAGGGGGAGGGAGGGCTTGCCACCTTCACAACTCTTTACCCCTCAGGCATATGGTCAAAAGATAAAATAACTAATACTTTTATTCAATCAAGTAGTTTTTTCTAGTAGGTACAAGAAGCAATCAAGTATTTATTGAGAATGGGGCCCGGTATGGCTGTGCGGTAAAGCGCCGTACTACCATGCCGGAGCTGCGGGTTCGAGTCCCGCCCTGGGTGGTGCTTTTCTTTCGTAGGAGAAGTATCACCCAGTGCCATGGATGTTAGTATGGGCCGTATAGGGCTTCAGTGGAAGCCTTGAAGTCCCAAAAAAAAAAAAAAAAAAATTATTTATTCTGTAGAGTGTTTTTCATCAGGAAAACTTCTTTTAGACACAAAAGGTGAAGTGCAATTATATCATGGGTTACACCACTAAAAAGCTAACTAAATTCCGCAGTTTTTAGGAAATTAAGAAGGACGGCTCCTAGGGTGCTCCAGTGGGGAGTGAGGAATTTTCAAAAACTATTAAAAATTTATGTTTTAATAAATGTTTTGTATTTTTTGCGTTAAAAGGCCCACTAAAAGTGGATTTATAATAACTAGACTTATAT
Organism: Aelia acuminata; assembly: GCA_911387785.2. NCBI lineage: Eukaryota > Metazoa > Arthropoda > Insecta > Hemiptera > Pentatomidae > Aelia > Aelia acuminata. The sequence goes on along the minus strand of OU426980.1, from coordinate 58,422,802 downwards.
CTTCTTTTAGAAAATATAATACTGATTAAGAAAATATCATCATGTTTCTACGCTAAACCAAAGTAGAGAAAACTGCCATTTATCAGAAAAAAGTAAGATTTTAAAAATAAAAACAAAAAAAATTCTATCTCCTCAACAGATTGAGATAGGAAAATCTTTTCTGCGCCATTCTACCCCATTTAGCATGCAGTATTACCCAATTTTTTTTAACATTATATCTGGATACCCTGTATATAATTGACATCAAATTTCCTGGCTATGTGATTTTGGAGACTAACTCAGAACTTCATATTTTTTAGGGTCATTCTAATGAGTTGGACAAGTTTTGTTCCTGAACACTTCCCGTACACCTTCTTTCCAGGTGATCCGTGGTCTTCCTCTCGGTCTTCTTCCATCAGCTCTTGTCTCATACGCAATCCTTGCCATTCTTTCGATGCTCATCCTTAGGAGGTGCCCAAAACATCTCAGTTTATTTTCTTCTAGAAACTGTACCTCAAGGTTCGATCTTATAGTTGTATTGTGGATCCTATCTCTCCTTGTCTTTCCTTCCACCTTCCTCAAGTATCTCATCTCCATTGTCTGGATCTGGCTCTTGTGTTTTGAGATAAGGGTCCATGATCTGGAGGAGTAAGATAGGATGGGCAGGAACGTTCAGATGTAGACCGATATCTTTGTCTTCTTCGTCACTTCTCTTTTGTTGAGGAAACCTTTCCGGATTGAGTGGAACATTCTTCCAGCTACTCCCAGTCTTTGCGATATCTCCCCATCGATATAACCACTTTCGTTGATCCAGGCACCTAAATATTTGAAATCATGCACCCGCTCTAAGATCTGTCCTTTCAGCCTCAGTACTCTCATAACATGGCGTTGACGTCTTCCTATTCTTATGCATTTTGTCTTATCTGGATTAATATCCATATTAATGCTAGACAGCTCTTCTTGCATGATGCTCAAGTTGTATTGTAGGTCCCGGTCATCCGCAGCGAATATGATGAGGTCATCAGCAAAAGCGAGGTGTGTGTAGACTGTAGATTCCTAAGTCCTAGTTGAAAACGTCGCAATCTGGGTTTGGCTCTCCTTAACGCCTGATCCAGCACCAATACGAAAAGTAGGGGGCTTAGGATGCACCTCTGGCATATTCCCTGCGTCGTCTCAAATTCCTTGGAGATGTGGTTGCCAGTCCTTATGATATTTTTGTTCTTTTGATAGAGGCTTGTAACTGCCAGAATCGTGCCGATATCAACTTGCTTTTCTGACAGAGCTCGCTCTACATCCTTCTTTTTGACCCTGTCATAAGCTTTTTCTAGGTCCACGAAGCAGACCGAAAATTCTTTCCCTTTCTCAATTGACTTCTCCATGACCTGTCTCAAAGTGAAAATCAGTTCCTGTGTACTCCTCAAGTTTCTGAATCCATACTGCTCCTCTCCAATTTGGCAGTCGACCACTCTTTTAATCCTTGCTTCTAGGATTCTTGAATAGAGTTTGCTTGATACACTGAACAGAGATATGCCTCTATGGTTATTACATTCTCTATTGTCTCCCTTCTTGTAGATAGGTACAACCACAGCGATCTCCCAGTCCTTCGGTGTCCTTTTCTTTTTCCATACCAAATTTAAAAGGTGCAGAAACATTTCTTCATCTTTGCTTCCCATATACCGCATCATTTCAGGAGTTATTTCATCCAGCCCCACAGACTTGCCCAGCCTCATCTACGAGATCACCTGCATTTTCTTAGGTATGTCTCTAAGATAGGCCCGGCATATCTGTATCTTTGTCCCTCTGAGCATTGAGTAGTTCCTAAAACTGGTCCGCCCATCCATCAAGCACTGCTGCTCTATCTCCAACTATATTTCCCTCCTTATCTTTACACATTTATAATTTGGTGGTTTGAATCCTAGTTTGAAATTTCTCACACGCATGTAAAACTTTCTTGATTCCTTGGCAGAGAAGTTTTCATCCATTACTTCCAACCTTCTGATTTCCCATAGCCTCTTTTTCTTTCTGCACAATGATATAACTATCCTTCTCTTTTGATAATACTCCTCCACAGCTCTTCTCGTTCTCCGTAGTAGCATCATCTTTCTCGTATTGCACTTTTGCATTTTTTATCATACCAAGCGTTCTTTATTCTAGGAGATTTTGGTCCTATTCCATTTTCTGCAACCTTTCTTGGAGTGAGCTTTATCTTTTTCCACTTTCCCTCAACTGTAGGGTCTTGTTCCTGGAATTCTTTTGTCACACATTCTTCAAACTGGTTTGCGAATTCCGAGATCTTTAGTTTCTCTAGAGTTTGCAGTGTCATTCAACGTCACTTAAATACATATGCCACTAAGGCTAATTGGACGATGCTATAGTGGGAGTCCTAAATTTTTCCTATCCAGCAATGATTAGGATAGGGATCTTTAATGAATTGCTGACATCTTACAGGTTCGGGACCTCCATTTTACGTCCTATCCGAGGAACAACACTGCCATGGATTTTTTACTCCCATTAAAAAATCCTAGGGCCAATGCGGGACACGAACCTTTAGTATTGTAGGTTGCCATGCTAACCACTGTACCACAGGTGACCCCTTTTCTGGGCTGTACCATACCTCTTCGTTGCTATTTTTTGTTTGTACTTTATCCTAACCATGAAATACTCTATATTTAGAGTCACAATCAGTCCCACTGAAATTGCGTGCATCGCAAACACTGTTGGCACTTCTTGTATCAACGAGTATATGATCGATTTGATTCCTGGTTAGTCCATCAGGAGATACCTATGTTTATTTATATATTTCCTTATGTGAAAAGGGAGCGGGGTAGCCCACTGGTAAGGCAGTGGATTGCTGTGCTCAAGGTCCCGAGTTCGAATCTGACATGGCTCAAGATATCTTTATTATTCGCCACAGTTCGTCTCATGGGCCGAGAGACCCTCCTGGGGCAAAAACAACCTCTATAAAGTGGGTACCCTTAATTGAAGAATTAAGGGGAAAAAACCTGGCGGTTGACCGTGATCACGGTCAAATCACCTCCTTTCACGACCGCTGACCAAGAAACAGTGCTCTTCCTTACATAGTACTGAACCCAAGACCCTTCATGGGTTGTAGTGGCACAGGTTTTAGGTTTTTTTCCTTATGCGAAAAGTAAGTGCTGCTTATTCTCATTTTTCTAGATATTGCAAAATCGACCAGTCGTAAACCATGTTAACTAAACACGTCATGCCTACAGTGTGCTCCAATAGGTAAAGTCACCCAGGATTATTTTTGCATCGTATTTGGGGAGGCTATCATATACACCTGGACATATATCATGTCCATAGAAAAGATCGTTTTCCTCTTTATTCTTCTCATTGTACACTTACCAAGAATATATTGCAAAAAGTCTCTTACAATCTGATTTTACATATTCTTTTACTAATCGCTGAAAATGCAATGAGAGAATGTCAGAAAGAGTTTTTAATCGCCTATCCTGTTCCAAAGGTATTTCTTTTGCTACCACTATTAACTATGTTATATTCTTCAGCATAATCATCTCTCCATCTTATCTCCTATAGGGCTGCTATGTCAACTATGCAGTTCATCCTCTAATTTTTCCCAGTACCAGGTTTTAGAAGGCTTCTCACATTCCTTATGGTCATATAGTTAGATTTGAGTCCCTGCCACTGTTGTTGCCTGTGATCAGTCTGATGTATGAAGCTCATTCTGTTTCTTTGACAGGTGAAAGCAGTCAACCTTGCATCTAACCCTCAGCCTGGAGGACCAGTTCGTGTACCTACAGCAGGGGTGCAATCAGCTATACCCTAGCAGTGTGCTATCAGCCAGGCTCGCTGAACACTGTTTTTTTTTTAAGAGGTGTAACTCCTATATCTCTCGTCCTTAATCCAGGTTTGAGACCCGCAGATAAGAAGACTAAAGATTAAATATCTGTTAAATATTTTAATGAAACTGAAACCAAATGAAAGTAATCTACCCATTCAATATATAGGTGAATCCTCTAAAATATAAACAATTTTGAGCTTTATTTTAAACCATATAAAGCTTTGATAAGCTTTAGCACTTTACCACTACTACACCTAACACCATCAGGAGGTTTCATATATACAGGCACAGATAACTCACCTTTCCTCCAGATCCAAATGATGAATGTGAAGATTCTTTTCTGCAGCAATGAAGAGTTGAAATCTAAGAGATAGCTTACAAGCAATGGGAAAATACCTGGACATTTTGATAGTGAAAATCCATCTACTATCTATTAATTACTTAAGTATCCTCAGGGCAGTCCACAACCTCCCATGTCTTATTCTCTTTTAACTATTGTAATTCATCTTTTGCTGCTTGATTCCAACCTTCATCACTGACTGCAGTGAATTATGTTTAGGTGCATCGAAATCTCCTCTGTTGGATAGAGGAATTGCATTAAATGCATAGTTAATGCATTAATTGATAATCTTCATCATCTGAGTGTATCCTCAACCTCTCCATTAATATTTTCACAAGAATTCTTATCTTCCTGATCTATAATAGGATAAGAAGAATTCTTATCACTGGATCTAAAATATGGGAATTATTAAATTTAGACTGGGTTTCAGTCTTGCTAAATTTATAGGAACAATTTTTCAAAATAATCACTCAATTTTCTATTTTTTTTTTTTTTTTATCTTCTTCGGAAAATTTGAGTAAACTGGACATCCAAATATCTCGATCTTCTTTAAATTTGTTTAATAAAAATTAGTAAACTAATTTTATTTTTTACCATTGCAATAAACCTCTTGAATTTTTATAAAAATTCTGATTTAAAGCGCAATAAATAGGTTACAGAAACAGTACTGAAGTGATCAATATAAGTTACGAAAAAATTAAATGTAATGTATAGATGGTTAGTTATTTTTTAATTATCATTAAATAACTTTTATCTGAAGAGAATAGAATTGTTAATGCCAGGAATTGGACCCGGGTCTCTTCATCACAGTTACAGCGCTCTTATCCATTGAGCTAACTGTCATACCTATCCCAATCATCTCAACCTTTTTTTTCAATGATTCTACCCGCCAGGTCTCGCCACCGGCTCCCAGGTTCGATTGAGTGGCCCCAAGGTTAGGTCAACTGTTAAGAATGTCGAAATGGTGATATAGAGACCCGGGTCCGATTCCCAGCTGTGGCCAATTTTTTTTCTTTGTCAAAAAATTACTCAATAATTATTAAACAATAACTAACCATGTATATATATATATATGTTTATAATATTTAACTATGACAGTTTGTCATAGTTAAAGGGGTGGGATCGTTGAAGAGAAAAGATTCACATGGCTGGGATAGGCCCCACATTTGGGTCAATAGTAAAGAGTGCTATAACGGTAATGCAGAGACTTGGGTGTGATTCCTTTTATGACCTGCATGTATCATTTCCAAATGATTTCTGTATTCTCTTGATTATTTCTTATATTTTCTATTAATTTAGAAGAATCACAAAATACTTTTCGATTTGATCAGTACTTTTAAAAGACATCATAATTACTTGACTTCTGATTAAAATTTATCGAATGATACGTTAATTAATGCTCCCCAACAGTTCTCATGGATACTTTGATGCCATAAGGTCATGAGTTCAGTTAATGTTTCTGGAGATTCGGAAACAGGCCTATCTTTTTTTATCGTACGTATATATCATATATCTTCTCATAATTAGTTTTAAAATGTCATTAATGATAATGCAAGGTGAATAGAGAGAAGGTGGGCTCACTTGGGTAGGCAAACCCACACAACCCCTTCCTGATTATGTCATCGGAAGCATGTTTTAGCGCATGCGTATTGAAAACTCTTACAATACTACAATGTTTCGCAATGTCTTTAAAGTGAAAAAGATTAATATTTTCCATTATTTTTAATTCTGATTTTACAACTGAGATTTTATCTCCACAAACCTGACCATTATTCACGAACATCAAACTTTTATTACATAAAAGATTAGGGTTGGAGTAGTTTTTTCTTTTCATAATACTGAAATAATGTTGCATGTACATACCGATTAATTATGTTTTTTAAGTTATTATTTATATTTGGTGTGAACACAGATTTGATTTTCGCTAATGAATTAATAATTTCAACCAGGAAAGAATTATTAATTAAAAGAAATAAATAAATAAAAACCTAGAAGTTATATAAATAGTTTTCATTTATAATTGATGGTAAAATATAGGATACAAGTTCATTGTAGGTGAAGAAAAATCAATAAAATGTATTGATTATTAATGATAATGTAGAAATTAAAAAAAACAAAAAAAAACAATGTGCATTAAACAATTTATTTACATAAAAATATATATACAAAATTCAAAATATAAAATTACATGAGCATACATATTCTGGCATTTTCAATGTTGAACTCATCAGGTCTCCATTATTTCATCACCCATATTTTCCTCAGGTGTTTGTCTCGAGGAAATCTGTTGAATATACATTACAAGGTTTTTTAAACTAGGTAATAAGAATATAAAAATCAATTTTATATTTCTTAGTAATTCAAGACATAAGCTTACCTATGGAATTATAAATGTGGTGAATTTTTTTGTTTTTGCATATTGCCACTGCACATATTTTCCATCCCATTTTATAACCATAACCACCTACTGCAAAATTATTTAAATCTTTTCATTAAATTTAAACTAACAACTTAATTAATTACATAAAAGAAATTATAATATCTTATTTAAAATTAGTACCAAGCCAGCCACTCCAAATCAACTGGGCTACTGAAAAATCTGCAACTTAAGTTTCTAGAAGGAAATCTATTCATTATTTTAAAGGACTTTTAAGTTACATCAAATAGCTAAGATGAAATTACTTACCAGCCCCTATTGAATACATAGACTACTGTGAAAAAGTGTTCATCAACTTGAAGTACCTATCTGGATTCACATACACTTAAACCTTCTATCATGAAATTACAAACTTAATATAAAGAATTCAATGTTTAATTTCAAGTTTTGATTGAGAACTAAGATAAAATTACTAACCAGTCACTAAAAATATCCTCACTTGTTCGATAAAATAAAAACTCAAAATTTTAACATAAACAATGGAGTGATGCCTTCCCACTGGCTATTCAAGGTTATCAATTCACAGATGCGTCCAATTATGTCATAGGTCTCGGGCAGCCATGTTGCCCCTTAAAAAGTGAGTCCACCTTCTCTCTACTCACCTTGATGATGATGTATGTACATGAATTTGAGAAGGAGAAAAATGCTAAATATCTTGTTTTACCAGGCTATATATGTAGATCTATTAAGTTCACACCTGATCAGTGGTGGATTATTTTTACTCTAATTTGTCTATAATTTCCAGAATAAATTCTAGCGTGTGCATAATGGTAACTTATTTAGACTTACTATTTAGGGTAACTGTACCAGTAGTTGACAGTTTAAGAAAAAAAAAGTTGTCTTATTGACACTGTTTACTAATATAATGATGTTAGAATAATCTATTTTATGAATTTAGTTAGGCCAATCCCTCTAGAAAACTGGGAATACAATATCCTATCGTAGTTAGATAGTGGACTTCGCAGAGTGAGGTTGTTTACGCAGCTCCGTAGGATTAAGCAGTCTGCTGCTGGTCTACTGTCCAGATAAGCAAACATTCAATTCAAATTCTCTTTTCTTTTTTATTTCGTTTATATATACAGATATATTTTTCCTTTTTTTTTTACATAAAATTATTTTTATTTTATTTTTTGTTAAAACTTAAAATGGAAGAGCTATTTCATAGCTCTAATAAACGTCGGAAAAGAGGTCGGATAAAAACCCCACCAGACCCCCTTCAAGTAAATGAAGCATTAAAAAATACTCCTACCTATTTAATAGTGATCAGGGAAGGAGATGAAGGTTTTCAAAGAGTGTCCCCTTTCTTGATAAATAAATTTATCACTAATTTAGTAGGTGAGGTTAAAAACATTAAGAAATTGAGGGATGGGAATTTACTGATTGAGACAAGCACTAGTAAACAGTCACTAAAACTATTAGAGGTTAAACGATTTGCAGATCAATTTAATATAATTGTAAAAGCACACGCGACTTTAAATTATAGCAAAGGAGTTATCAGGTGCTTCGACTTACAATATTTGGAAAAAAATGAAATTTTAAATGAGTTGAATGGAAAAATTATGGATATTAATATTAATCTCTCAGTGTGGTGAAGAAAAGCACACCGATGAAAAATGCAACAAAGACCCCAAATGTGTAAATTGCGGGGATAAACATAACAGTCTTGATCGATCGTGCCCGATATACCAAATGAATGAAGAAATCAAAATCATCCAGTTTACTAAGAAAGTGACATATTATGAAGCTAAAAATATATTTAAACTTGAAAAACCGCCACATTTTAATAAGCTATTCACCGAAGTAATTAAATCCCAAAGAAATACAAAAACACGGGAAAAGACGGTATTTTTCCCGTGTTTTTGTATTTCTTTGGGATTTAATTACTTCGGTGAATAGCTTATTAAAATGTGGCGGTTTTTCAAGTTTAAATATATTTTTAGCTTCATAATATGTCACTTTCTTAGTAAACTGGATGATTTTGATTTCTTCATTCATTTGGTATATCGGGCACGATCGATCAAGACTGTTATGTTTATCCCCGCAATTTACACATTTGGGGTCTTTGTTGCATTTTTCATCGGTGTGCTTTTCTTCACCACACTGAGAGATTAATATTAATATCCATAATTTTTCCATTCAACTCATTTAAAATTTCATTTTTTTCCAAATATTGTAAGTCGAAGCACCTGATAACTCCTTTGCTATAATTTAAAGTCGCGTGTGCTTTTACAATTATATTAAATTGATCTGCAAATCGTTTAACCTCTAATAGTTTTAGTGACTGTTTACTAGTGCTTGTCTCAATCAGTAAATTCCCATCCCTCAATTTCTTAATGTTTTTAACCTCACCTACTAAATTAGTGATAAATTTATTTATCAAGAAAGGGGACACTCTTTGAAAACCTTCATCTCCTTCCCTGATCACTATTAAATAGGTAGGAGTATTTTTTAATGCTTCATTTACTTGAAGGGGGTCTGGTGGGGTTTTTATCCGACCTCTTTTCCGACGTTTATTAGAGCTATGAAATAGCTCTTCCATTTTAAGTTTTAACAAAAAATAAAATAAAAATAATTTTATGTAAAAAAAAAAGGAAAAATATATCTGTATATATAAACGAAATAAAAAAGAAAAGAGAATTTGAATTGAATGTTTGCTTATCTGGACAGTAGACCAGCAGCAGACTGCTTAATCCTACGGAGCTGCGTAAACAACCTCACTCTGCGAAGTCCACTATCTAACTACGATAGGATATTGTATTCCCAGTTTTCTAGAGGGATTGGCCTAACTAAATTCATAAAATAGATTATTCTAACATCATTATATTAGTAAACAGTGTCAATAAGACAACTTTTTTTTTCTTAAACTGTCAACTACTGGTACAGTTACCCTAAATAGTAAGTCTAAATAAGTTACCATTATGCACACGCTAGAATTTATTCTGGAAATTATAGACAAATTAGAGTAAAAATAATCCACCACTGATCAGGTGTGAACTTAATAGATCTACATATATAGCCTGGTAAAACAAGATATTTAGCATTTTTCTCCTTCTCAAATTCATGTACATACATCATCATCAAGGTGAGTAGAGAGAAGGTGGACTCACTTTTTAAGGGGCAACATGGCTGCCCGAGACCTATGACATAATTGGACGCATCTGTGAATTGATAACCTTGAATAGCCAGTGGGAAGGCATCACTCCATTGTTTATGTTAAAATTTTGAGTTTTTATTTTATCGAACAAGTGAGGATATTTTTAGTGACTGGTTAGTAATTTTATCTTAGTTCTCAATCAAAACTTGAAATTAAACATTGAATTCTTTATATTAAGTTTGTAATTTCATGATAGAAGGTTTAAGTGTATGTGAATCCAGATAGGTACTTCAAGTTGATGAACACTTTTTCACAGTAGTCTATGTATTCAATAGGGGCTGGTAAGTAATTTCATCTTAGCTATTTGATGTAACTTAAAAGTCCTTTAAAATAATGAATAGATTTCCTTCTAGAAACTTAAGTTGCAGATTTTTCAGTAGCCCAGTTGATTTGGAGTGGCTGGCTTGGTACTAATTTTAAATAAGATATTATAATTTCTTTTATGTAATTAATTAAGTTGTTAGTTTAAATTTAATGAAAAGATTTAAATAATTTTGCAGTAGGTGGTTATGGTTATAAAATGGGATGGAAAATATGTGCAGTGGCAATATGCAAAAACAAAAAAATTCACCACATTTATAATTCCATAGGTAAGCTTATGTCTTGAATTACTAAGAAATATAAAATTGATTTTTATATTCTTATTACCTAGTTTAAAAAACCTTGTAATGTATATTCAACAGATTTCCTCGAGACAAACACCTGAGGAAAATATGGGTGATGAAATAATGGAGACCTGATGAGTTCAACATTGAAAATGCCAGAATATGTATGCTCATGTAATTTTATATTTTGAATTTTGTATATATATTTTTATGTAAATAAATTGTTTAATGCACATTGTTTTTTTTTGTTTTTTTTAATTTCTACATTATCATTAATAATCAATACATTTTATTGATTTTTCTTCACCTACAATGAACTTGTATCCTATATTTTACCATCAATTATAAATGAAAACTATTTATATAACTTCTAGGTTTTTATTTATTTATTTCTTTTAATTAATAATTCTTTCCTGGTTGAAATTATTAATTCATTAGCGAAAATCAAATCTGTGTTCACACCAAATATAAATAATAACTTAAAAAACATAATTAATCGGTATGTACATGCAACATTATTTCAGTATTATGAAAAGAAAAAACTACTCCAACCCTAATCTTTTATGTAATAAAAGTTTGATGTTCGTGAATAATGGTCAGGTTTGTGGAGATAAAATCTCAGTTGTAAAATCAGAATTAAAAATAATGGAAAATATTAATCTTTTTCACTTTAAAGACATTGCGAAACATTGTAGTATTGTAAGAGTTTTCAATACGCATGCGCTAAAACATGCTTCCGATGACATAATCAACATCAAAAGACGGTATACAAACTGATCAATTTTTCATATTTGAAGCAAAATCAAATACTCTCTCTCCCCAGCCTAGCACCTCCAAACCGCCGGCACCTAGGGCGCAGCGGAGCATCGTCACAAGATCATCGGCCGCGTTTTCCGCGCCGCCACCCCCCTCTCCTGCCCATACCTCATCCCCTACCCCCTCCTTATCCTCTTCCCCCTCCCAGCCCCACTCCTCCCCCTCCTCTTCCTCCCTGTCTTCTTCCCTCCCTCTCCTCACCTTTAAACCCCTGGCCCCCTCCCATACCTCTCCTGTATCCAAATCCTCGCCCAACGCTCCCTCAATCTAGGAAACTCTGGACAAGCCTGAGGACGGCGTTGAGGATATAGAAGTAGATCAGCAGAGCACTGACGACGGATACACTGAAGTTAGTTATAAAAAGGGAAAAGTTAAAAAAAAGACGTAAACAATAACAAATCAACAAAATAGTATAAATATGTATTTAATTGTTATATTTCTTGAAATACATTTCCCTTAATGTCGTTAATTCAATGGAACTGCAATGGTTTAAAATCTCACTTTAATGATTTAAAAATATTAATATCCGACACAAATCCATTCTGTCTGGCTCTCCAAGAAACGCATCTTTTCGTAAAAGACAATATCACTATTAAAAATTTCGAAATTTACAGAAAAGATGGCCCAAACCCAAACCACAGCCACCATGGAGTATTAATAGCTGTAAATCAATCCGTCTATTCTGAATTAATTCCAATAAACTCCACTCTTCAAACTATTGCAGTAAAAGTTCACTACGGTTCGACGTTTTCAATTTGCAATATATACCTTCCACAAGATCGCACAATAGATTCACAACACCTATTAGATATTTACAACCAACTTCCCCGACCTGTTCTATTTATTGGGGATCTTAACGGCCACAATCCCATATGGGGGTCCCAGGACATAAACATGCGGGGTAAGATAATAGAACATTTTTTAGATATTTCTAACCTTCTACTGCTTAACTCCGGAGAACAAACGTTTCTTAGCTCTAGTTATGGGACTTATTCAGCCCTTGATCTCTCTTTCTGCAATTCCGCTCTCTATAACATCATAGACTGGACCGTTTTACCCGATTTATATAGTAGTGACCACTTCCCAATACTTATCAAATTTAGAAATATAAATCCCGCAAGCGTAAAACCGAGGTGGGTTCTAAAGAGGGCAGACTGGGATTTGTTTACTTCCTTGGCTTCACCATCACAGACCATACCTTCCGATGTAAGTATTGACAGAGGCTGTGACATAATCACGAATACAATCATAGAAGCAGCAAAAGTATCGATACCGATGACCTCATCCCATCCAAGAAGACCGCTTGTCCCTTGGTTCAATGAGGCCTGTAGAAAAGCACTAAAAGAACGTCGTAGGGCATATAAAAAGTTCCAGAAAAAACATGACGTCTGAAAATCTCATTGCGTACAATAAGGAAAGGGCGACGTGCAGAAGACTGTTTAATCAGAGTAAATCCGATTCATGGAAAATTTTTGTAAGTTCAATAAATCCCTCTACAACGTCAGCTGAAGTGTGGAATAAAGTCCATAAACTAACCAGAAATCTTCCATCATCGCGCTACACCTTAACAGTTAACGGACAATTGACTAATAATCAATTACAAATTTCAAATATATTTGCTGATTTTTTTGAAAATATCTATAACTCCGGAACAAATAATATCAACCCAGATGACATAGAGTCTAACCTTGAAATAAACAATGTTACTCTACCTTATAATCTCCCTTTTACTATGTGGGAACTAAAGCATGTTTTAGGTACTGTAAAGGGAATAACACCTGGTCCGGACAATATTCATTATGATATGGTTAAACATCTTCTTCCTGACACACTAAAATGGCTCCTAGAATACTAAAATCATATCTGGTCCACTGAACGCTTCCCAGATACCTGGCGCGACTCACTGGTAATCCCCATTCTAAAAAACGGAAAAAACGTCTTCCAAATAGCTATCGTCCGATATTCCTTACAAGTTGTCTAAGTAAAATCATGGAAAGGATGGTAAATAAGAGATTAATGTGGATAATAGAGAACAACAATTTATTACAGCCATTCCAATCTGGGTTCCGCAAAGGACGATGTACAATCGACCACTTGGTTGCATTAGAAGCGAAACCCAATATACTTTCATCAAAGGACAACATGCAATTGCGGTTTTCTTTGATATGAAGAAGGCTTTTGACAACATAAATATTGCCATAATTTTAAAAAAGTTATCATCTATTGGGATAGTAAGGAAAATGTTCAATTACATTAGACAATTTCTATCAAATCGTTATTTTAAAGTTAAAATAGGCAGTGAACTATCTAAAAATCATAAACAAAGTAATGGTGTCCCGCAAGGTTGTGTGCTCAGTCCAACTTTTTCTGCCTTGCAATAAATGACTTGGGTCTCAACTTGCCTAGAGGTGTTAAGCCTCTACTTTTCGCAGATGATCTATCCATCTTTTGTCGTTCCGAAAATCTTTCCGTTGTTCAATACAAACTACAAGATGCAATAAATAGAATAACAAACTGGTCACTTTCTACAGGTCTCGAATTCTCAGCTGAAAAAACAAAGTGCCTCCATTTCAGCAGAAAGCGAAATACACCTCCCTCACCTGATATCTATTTAGGAAGCTCCTTAATCCCTTATACAAACAGTCACAAATTCTTAGGTATGATATTTGACAAAAGACTCACTTGGGAAACACATATTTCAAACTTAAAATCAATTACTGTTAAAAAATTAAACATATTAAGATATCTCAGTGGTACTTCCTGGGGTTCGGATAGGATCACTCTTCTAAAGCTGTATCGCTCTCTAATATGTTCTAAACTTGATTATGGTTATTTTATCTACGGTTCTGCGCGTTTTCGGATTCTAAACAAACTTGATGCTGTACATCACTCCGGAATAAGAATCGCGACGGGCGCGTTTCGAACAAGCCCTGTTCTCAGATTATGTTCTGAAGCAGGAGAACCCCCTCTTTTATTTAGAAGGAAAAAATTAGCCATAAATTATATAACCAAGCTTCATCCTGAAACACAACACCCGACCCATAGATATATTTTCAAGCCAAAATTCTCAAAAGCTTTTAAAAAGAAAACAAATTCAACCCTTCCCTTGTCAGAGAGAATGAACTCAGCTATTGCGTTTCTCAAAGAAATACGTTTAGAAAAAATAGAAAATTACATTCTTCCCTGGATTATCAAACCACCAAAAACAATATTAAACCTGTCACGGATGCCGAAAAACGAAACCCCACCTTCAGAATATAAAACTAAGCTTTCTCGCCTTCTTCAAAATTTTCCGGAACCTTTCTTAATATATACAGATGGTTCAAAATCAGAAGATTCTACAGCATCTCCATTTATAACCTGTGATTCCACTTATAAAATAAAATTACATAAACTATGCAGCACATATACAGCTGAACTTCACGCGATAGCCTCAGCCCTTCACTTCTCTATGTCAATAACCCCACAAACAATAATAGTAATAACAGATTCACTAAGTTCCTTAAAAAGTATGAAAAATATTTATCCGAGGCATCCAACCGTTATAAAAATCCATGCCTATTTAAATATGCTCGAAAACCTGGGAAAGTCGATTTATTTTATCTGGGTACCGGGCCACGTAGGAATCGTCGGCAACGAGCTCGCGGACATAGCGGCCAAGCAGGCAATTTCCCTCCCAGGCCGGGGTGCTGCGATTTTAACGCCAAACGATATAAGCCTTCCCCTAAAAAAAGAAATTGCTATCGGCTGGCAGTCTATGTGGGACGAGAGCCCGCCTAGTAAATTGAGAGAAATCAAAGCGACAGTTAAGCCATGGTCCACTTCGAACCGAAATATTCGCCGAGAGGAAGTTGTTTTGACCAGGTTGAGGATAGGCCACACATACCTGACCCATTCGCATATTATTAGCAAGGATCCACCACCTATATATGTCCACTGTGGTAACACGATAACAGTCAAACACATTTTTGAACCTTTCTATGTTTCCTCTTTGTCCAGATCAGGAATCACACCAAAATTATCAAATATTTTAAATGATCACGAAAATGAAATAAAACGTGCATTTAGTTTTCTAAAAGAAAATGATTTATTCAAAAAAATCTAATTCTTTTATATTATGTGAGCGAGTATTACTGTCTGTGTGTATGTGTGAGTGTATGCGCAATATTCATTTAATTTTTTTTATTAAGTATTTATTTATTTATTTTTCTTTTCCTTTGAGATAAACAAAAGTTGAATGCAGGCGTTGATGACCTCAAAGGTTTTACGCCTTAAAGCCTTAGCAAACAACAACAACAACAATATCCTATGTTCTACATTTACGGTTTTTATAAAAAATGATTTTTTAGTGTTTGTAGGAAAAATAAAAAGAATAAAAAAAAAATTGAAAAGAGTATCGGTCCGCCATGGTGAGACAATATCTCTTCCCATCCGATGGTGGCAGAGGTCCGATTATGCCGACATGGATATGTTCAAATCGACCAGCTAAAGCGAAGACACCTGAAAGTGTTATGGTGTGACGTTAAACCTTGGAGCGTTCACAAGCGATGCAGTTCCTGGTCCTGGTAGCCATATCAGCGTTCATATTCGGCCAGAAGTACCGTTGCGCAATTAGGCGGCGAGTCCTACGAACACTAGGGTGACTGAGGCTGTGGAGTTTCTTAAAAACTTCCTGGCGAATGGAGAGAGGTACGTATGGTCGGGCTTTCGGCGTTGTAAAATCGCAGAGGAGTGGTTTGTCCAAGTGCGGCAGCTCGATCAGCTTCAACTGCAAGTTAGGGTTCCGAAGTATTTCCGGAATCAAAGGGTCTTCTTGCTGTGCTTGAACAATGCTCTCCATGTCATCCGGACTCCTAATTTCCTCCAACCGTGAAAGTGTATCAGCCACCTTGTTTTCTTCTCCTGAGACATGGCGAATGACGGTAGTGAACTGGCTAATAAAGTTCACATAACGAATTCGTAGAGGTGTTGCTGTCTCAGGCTTTTGGTAAAAGGCATATACCAAGGGGAGTTCGACTTGAGTCGTTGGCCTATTAACATCGTCTCCGTACCGATTGTCTGAAGGTTTGGTTTATCGCGCTGTATAAAAATAAAATTTGGCACAGACAGAGATATAGTGTTGTGGAAAGTTTCTGTGAAGTTTGGTGAAAATCCGATAACGGACATCGCAGTAGCAAAATCTGAAGAAATTGCTAATTTTTTAGCAACTAAGGACGTTATCTAGTGCGAGCTTGGACAGGACTCTCCCCACCAAGCGCCGCTTCTTATCTGCAGTAAGGTGAGTGCCACAGCTGTTTTTGTTTTGTTTATCTGTCATCTACATTGACAACTAGTTTATATTGTTTTGATTGACATCTTCATCTATCTCCCGCTCTCATATAATATTACCTGCTTGTTCGACATTTGTACAACTTCTTTATTCAATCTCGTATATCATCATGTCAACAATTGAAGAAAAATTCAATATATTGATCGAAAAAATATCAGGCCTAGAAATAAAACTAGATGAAAGCAGACGAAACCAAGAGGAAGAAATTAAAGAAATAAAAACCCAGTTTAGCCAACTAACAACTAATATTCAGAATTTTAGAGAAAGAGAGAAAAATCTGAATCGAAAGAAAAATATAATAATGTTTGGCTTAAATAGAGAAAATATATCCGTAATGAATAACATGATAATAGAAATAATAAAATACATCATACTAAACTTTCGACCGTATGATATAGCAGAAATAAGCAAAATCGACCCTAAAAATAAAAACGGCCCAATAATAGTTAAACTAAATTCATTATTTTTGAAAAAAGATATCATAAAAAATAAATTTAAATTGGCAAAATCCGGTGAATTTAAAGCAATAAAAATTAAAGACGATTTGTCAAAGTCTATTAGAGATACCAGAAGAGAATTATTCCCGTTCATGAAAGCACACTGGGAGAAAGGAAATAAGGCTATCCTGAGGCATGACAAACTTCTCATAAATGATCAACTTTTCACACTAGAAGATTTAAAATCTCAAGAAGCTTTAAAGAAAAAAAGGGAAAGAAGTGAAGATAGAGACGGAGATATATTTGTAAAAAACACGTGCAAAAAAACAGAGCAAATGTTTAAAGAGAAAAGAATGAAAGATAAAACTCATCACAGATCTATTAGCTTAGATAGATTCTTGGTGTCTAATAAAGAAGAAATGAAGACTAATAATAAAATGAAAGGGGAATCTTCAGATAATGCAAAAGATGAACTAGTAACTACAAATAATGTATAGCTAAAAACTACTCCTATCTATACAAGGCTAGACCAAGGCATGGATAAGGACAAAGCAAGCTTCAAAAATAAACTTAGGAGAAATGAATTTAATATATGCACCTTAAACTCAAGAACATTGTTAGGTGACAATAGAAAACTAGAATTAGATCAGACTCTAAAATACTTAAAATGGGATGTAATAGGATTATCTGAGGTAAGAAGGAAATTCAAAACTATCATAGAAAGTAAAGAAGGTACACTATTTGCCCACACAAGTTCAGATAAAGGTCTAGGAGGAGTAGGGTTTATAGTAAGCAATAAATGGAAAAATAAAGTAACTGATTTTGAGGAAATAAGCACAAGAATAGCAAAGTTGACAATTAATATAGGTACAAGTAAAAAAATAGTTCTGATACAGGTTTATGCACCCACAGCTTCTGCTGCAGAGGAAGAAAAAGAAAAATTTTACAATGATGTACAACATACTTTGGACAATTCAAGAAACTTTAAACACTCCATCATAGCAATGGGAGACTGGAATGGAAGGGTTGGAAAACGTGTTAGTGGAGAAGAAACTATCATGGGAAGCTCCTGGTATGGAACGAGAAACATGGGAGGGGAATTACTTGTAGATTTTGCCATGGCCAACAGACTGCAAATAGCGAATACTTACTTTAAGAAAAAGAGTAAAAACAAGTGGACGTGGTGCGCCCCTGATGGGAAAAAGTATGAAATAGACTACATACTGGTAGAAAACATAAAAAATATCAAGAATTGTGAAGTAATCACAGGGTTCAATTTTGATTCTGACCACCGCCTAATCAGAGCCACCTTACGCTATGAATGTTTAAAAAGAAGAAGAGTACCTCAGAAGCAGCAGATACCTAAGAAAATAAATGAAGAAATTTTTCAAGAAGAAATAAAGAAATTGCACAACCTAATAGATAATGATGAAAGTTACGATATTGAAACACAGTATAATACTATCAAAGAGAACATTGTGCTAAGCTCCAAAAAAGCAGAATTGCGGGAACAAAGGAAGGGATATCATGCGAAACTATCCAAAAATACCTTGGGAATTTTAGAAAAAAGAAAAGGAATAATAAAGAGAGGAAGACCTAATCCACAGCTTACGCTTATAAACAAAGATCTCAGGGAAAATATAAAAAAGGATCTCAAAAAATATAAAGAAGAAAAAATAATAGAAATTCTCGAAATGAACAAATCCTTCAAAAAATTAAAATGGGAACTAAATGAAGGCAAACACTGGCCAGTTAGTTATAAAAATAATCAAGAAAAGGAAGTGAGCGATAGAGATAACATGATTGACTTAGCAACAGAATACTACAAGGAATTATATAATGCTAAAGAAGAAAAGGTATTTAAAAGAAAAAAAGACCCAAGTAGGAGTGAAAGTACTATTCCCACAATCTTGCAATCAGAAGTGGACAGTATAATTAAATCATTAAAACGCTCAAAAAGTCCTGGACCCGATGGAATTACAAATAAAATTCTGAAAGCTGGAGCAGAAGAATTATCAGCAGTGCTGTGTCATTTTTTCAATAATGTAATACAAAAAGAAGAAATCCCCATAGACTGGAAAACATCAAAAATTGATTTGCTTCACAAGAAAGGAGATAGAAATAAAATAACAAATTACAGACCAATATCATTAGGCGCCACAACAGGGAAAGTCTTTACAAAAATCATCCACACTAGATTGACAAAAACAATAGACGAACATTTACCTCTGGACTAAGCAGGCTTTAGGAAAGGCATGTCTACAATTGATCATTTACACGCTGTAAACCAACTTATAGAAAAAAAAAGCAAGGAATATAATTTAAACGTCTACCTTGGATTTGTTGACTTCTCCAAAGCTTTTGATAGCATATATCATAGCAGCATTACGACAGCTCTCAAGTCGATAGGTATCGAGGAAAAATATATTTCTATAATAACAGAATTATATACCGATAATAAAGCATTTATATCTAGCGACAGGAAAGGCAAGGAGATTCCAATTAAGAGAGGAGTCAGGCAAGGGGATACATTATCACCACAGATCTTCAATATAGTACTGGAACTTATTCTAAAGGAGATGGATTGGGAGAGATATGGAATCAATATCAACGGGGTAAAACTAAGCACACTTAAATACGCAGATGATGTGCTATTGATTTCAAGCAAAGAAGAGGAAATAGTGACCATGCTAAAACAGCTTATGCACACAAGTGCCCAACACAGATTATCGCTGAACCTCGCAAAGACAAAAAAAATTACTAACTCGCATATCACCATAGCAAAAACAGACATTCCAGAAATAAGCATAGTAGACGAAATCACATATCTAGGGCAAAGGATCTCTTTTAAAGATAGACAAGCAACAGAGATTCAAACAAGGACAGCTGTGGCTTGGCGGAAATATTGGAGCTTAAGAATGATAATGAAGAATAACAATATCAGCCAGCCCCTAAAAACATTAGCTTTCAATAGCTGTATATTACCTGCTATGACTTATGGATGCCAAACATGGTCCCTCAACAAATGCCATGAGAAAAAAATTCAAACATGCCAAAGAGCTATGGAGAGGAGTATGCGAGGCATAAAAAGAAGCCAAATGCTCAGTAGCATATCTATAAGGAAAGAAACCGGGGTTACAGACGTAATCAGGCATATCAAGAAGATAAAATGGCAATGGGCTGGGCATCTAATGAGGAAGAATGACGAAAACTGGGCCAAGAAACTCACAGAGTGGATCCCCTTAGATATGAAAAGGAACCGAGGGAGGCAAAGAAGAACATGGGTAGACGAGATAAAGAAGGTGGAAGGAACCCTGTGGTCACGGAAAGCCAAGGACAGGGAATACTGGAAAATGAAAATTAGCGAACTCTCAGCGAACACAAAGTACGGATAGTCCCCGTTAAAGACTTTAACAACTCCTAAAAAGGAAGGTCTATATACATGTGCGATAAAAGAAAATTACATGCAAATGTAAATACTGTTACTATAAATGTATATATGTATATAAATAAAGACTATTATTATTATTATTATTATATACCAAGGACTTGTGGTCCGTCAGGATACTGAATACACGATCTTCGATACTTGGTCTAAAATGCTTAACAGCACTGTAGATCGCAGTGAGCTCGCGGTCGTAGGCGGAGTATTTCCGTTGCGCTGATGTGAGAGCTTTTGAGAAAAATCCTAATGGTCTCCAGTGTTCTCGCGCTGCTGAAGAACGGCTCCAATCGCAGTCTTAGATGCGTCAGTAGGCAGAGTGAGTTCAGCATCTGACGATGGATGGGAGAGGGTGACGGCGTCTTTGATGTCTCGCTGGCATTGAGCGAAGGCTTCCTCTGCTTTCGTCCATTGAAAGGGAGTGTTGTCGTTCTTCTTGCTGTTCCCGACGAGTCCATGAAGAACACGCTGAACATCCGCTGCTGTAGGGAGGTACGCTTCTGTAAAAGTTGATCATCCCTAAAAAGCGTCGAAGATGACCTTTGGAAGTAGGAAGAGGGAACTCGGCGGCTTGGTCTACCTTGCTCGGGAGTGGTTTGGTCCCCTGTGAGTTTACTAGAAACCCTAATTTCAGGCTTACCAAACACTGACTTGAGCGAGTTGATGGTTAGCCCGTGCTGGTCCAGTCGTCTGAAAACTTCTTCCAAGTGTGCTAGGTGGTCTTCTTCTGAGTCCGAAGCTAACAATAAGTCGTCCAGGTAGACAAAGACATACGGTAAGGCGAGGATGATGTCCATCAGGCGTTGGAAAGTCTGGGCTGCGTTGCGTAGTCCGAAGCACATCACCGTGAATTCGAAGGGGGTGATAACCACAGTTTTCGGGATGTCCTAATCTTCCACGGGTACCTGGTAGTAGGCTCGATTGTGGTCGATCTTACTAAATATTGTTTTGCCAAGGAGATTGGTGTTGAGTGCTAGTATATTTGGCACGCTGTATCTGTCTGGCTCAGTCTGAGCATTTAGGCGGCGGTAGTCTCCACAAAATCTTAACTTACTGTCCTTTTTTTCGACGAAATGTAGTGGGCTCGCCTAAGGACTGCTAGATGGCCTGCAGATTCCTTCGTCTACCATCTTTAGAAATTCTTCTCTGGCTGTGTTGAATCGATTTGGTGTTAGGCGCCTGGCTTTAGAGGTGAACGGTGCACCCTTCGTCTCTATGAAATGCTTGATGGGATGCTTCGGCTCCTGTAGCACAGCTGATGGGCGGATTATAGCCGGGTATTTACGAAGGAGTTCGTAGGACCATTCGCCGCAGGGTACGGAGTGCACAGAAGGTGTCGTATTGTGGTTGAGGTTGCCCTTTGATGTCAGACCAATTTTTGCGTCCACAAGCTTTCGACCCTTAAGATCGACCAGGATGTGGTGATGGAAGAGGAAGTCTGCTCCGATGATCGGGTTGCTGACATCTGCTAAGATGAAAGACCAACGAAGTGGGCGTCGGAGTCCGACGTTCAGGATCTTCTTGACCTCTCCATAGGTCTTGATGGGCGTACCGTTGGCTGCGAATAGGGTAAAGTTGGCGAGGTGTCGCCGTGCTTGGAAGACCGATATTGACGCTCCAGTGTCGACCAAATATCGCTCTCCGGTGTCCTTATCTCCGACGAATAATCGGCGGTGGTGGATGTCAGCGACGGAGTCCGCTTTCTCATTCGCTGAAATTAGTTTCCCAGCTGCGGTGTGCTGGGCTTCCATCTGCAGGGTTGTTGACATTTGCGAGCCTTCTCCCTGAAGCGGTGGTGGTAAAAGCACAATTTTCTGCCTTTTCTCCATGAGCGGCTACGTTGCTGGCTTCTTGGTCTATTTCCTCGGCTGCGATACCCTTGGCTTTTGAGTTCACTGATTTCTAGGCTCAGTTCTCGGATCATTTCTTCGAGGTGTGAAATAGAAGTAGAGGAATTGGGTTGTGTGGAGTCTGAGTTCACCTGGCTGACACTGGGTTCATAAACTTCGGCAATGCGGTCTGCTATCACCGCTAGCTTCTCCAGGGAAGTCTCAGTGGTTACAACAAGTGTGGCTTGCATTCTCTCCGGTAGGGCTTTGAGCCACAAATTTCTCATTAGTTCGTTCGAAACGGAACTACCAGCGAGCCTTTTGAGCTCGTTTAAAAAATGAGATGGCCGTTCTCCGTCCACAAGGTGCCTATCTTCTAGAAGCCGCCTTATCCTTTGATTTTCCGATTCGGCATAAATGGAAATAAGTCTGCTTATAAGAGTCTCGTATGGTTCTGCCGGCGGATTTTTTACTATGTCGGAGACCTGTCTCAAAATTTCAAATTCTAAGTTCGCAACTACTATTTGAAATTTAATTCGCGAACTTGTGATTTTTGAAGTAGCATAAACGCCCTCAGCTTGACAAAACCAGAGTTCCGGGTCAGCTCTCCAGAACGAGGGAATTCTAACACTAGCACGAGGGCCACTAGCGCTTACCTCACTCTCTTCTATAGGTTTGCTTTCCTTGGGGTCCATTTCATTCGTTCCGGGGTCACCACTTTAGTGTTCGTAGGAAAAATAAAAAGAATAAAAACAAATTGAAAAGAAAACACTATATTGAAACTTCAAAGTAATTAAAGAAAACATAATACTGAAACAAAAATAAAAGTATCTTCTGGCTTGTAACAATAAATAAATAAATAACAAGTCACTTTAAAAAGAAATAAAAGGTTTTTAGCTTGTCCACACAACTGAATTGAATCACGGCACAAAAAAACAACATTCACCACCAGCTTTTACGAATATAACAAGGAAATGTTAGGTTACCCTAATTACTGCCTTGCATATCGTTATGTAATGTTCAATCAATATATCTGGGCAACACTGGTTAACCACCTATGGCCGGGCAACACTGTTTGGTGTAACCTCCTCTTTGTTGACATAAGGTTGAAGTGCTATTACGATTTCGTAGAAACTTCTAAAATGAACCAATAGTTGACACATCAAGATCTAAAGGTTTGAAAAGTTGGCATTTATGGTTTTAAAGTTGACACATGCATTGATTTTTTATTTCCTATGATTTTTAATAGGTAATAAGGACTGCAATTAAATTTAATATTTTTTTATTTATATACTAGTAAATTCACAATGGAAACAAAATAAAATTTCCACAATTTATTTTTTTATACACAAAAACCTTAAATGAGACAAAAAAACACATTTAAACGAAAAATTAGATCATCCTGTTTAGGATGATAAATAGATTTTAGTAATGGCCAGAAGTTTCCGTTTTTTAATGTTGGGTTTGCACAATTCTAGACTCTCCAATGATGAACTTCACACTTTCAGTGCTCTTTTAGACAATTAAAGATGGCCACATTCATTGCTTGGATGAAATGTGTAGCATTTTGATATACTATGACTAATAGCAAGTATCACATGTTCTTTGCAGAATTAGGAAGCGGGGAGGGTCAGATAAAACGCGTGTCCCTTCAGAAATAGGATTATTGGCAATGCAATTTTGCTCTCAATGATCCATGGATTCGCGGGCGCAATCAACTATAGGGTGCGCTAGTAGTTTTGAAAAATGTCGGAGGAACGGGGATAGACATAGTTGATGTGATAGAGATAATTGGTAATTTTAAAAGACCATTAATTGAAGGGCAGGCTATCCTTGATGGAAACCACATAATTACATGTGGAATAATATCTTGAAGTAAAAAAAAAACAGTTATTTTACAAGCCTTGTGCCTTCAAACAAGCGATCTTGAAAGACTGCCCCATCAAATAAAAGTGGAAATCAAATTTATTAATAATAATAAGCAATTTTTGTGTAAAGCTGGTAGTTCTTGTAAATGCAAACACATCATTGTAACTTTACTCTACGTTTTTCAGTTAGTAATAACATTAATTACCAATTCATACAATCATTGTTATGGCAGCTGTGTCATTTTCATGACAGCTTAGTTTCTTTGTCATATTATTTATTTATTTTTCAAAACTTTCAGGCATCGCATTGAAAACTTGGAACAATTAAGCACAACGAATGTAATACAAAAATGGGAAAAATTAAAAAACAAAAACAAATCTATGACACTATGGTCCGGTCCCAATGATATTTGCTTAAAACTAGCATTTTGGAATAATATAATGTCAAATACTAATATTTACCTGGATAAATATAGTCACTTTATTTAAAATGAAGACTATTTATCGTCATATGTTTCGAAACAGACTCCCAGGTAATGGCCCGGCTTCTATCCCCGTTTCTCTAGTTACTGTAAAGAAGCAGCTCCGTCGCTTGCGCCCGCCTATAGAGCACACTAGCTATAAATTCATAAAATAAGACACCTGTCATCCAGCCAGACTCAGACTTTCATAAACCACCCCCAGATGGAAAACTATTTGCTAATTCTGGCAATTGTTGACATAGATGACTATCGATAAATGATTCTCATGAATTTAATGAATAACATAAAAGTAATTAAAACACAATTGAACTTGAATAAACCAACTAAAAAGCTTATTTAACTTGACTTCCACCTTAATGAAAGAGGTTAGCAGAAACCAAGTTTTCAGGCGACTAGAAAATTTCGTACTGAAGAGCGGCTGATGGGCGTGACCTGTTTTGAGAGGTTATGTGACCGTGATGTTATCAAACTCCCGTCGCCTTTTTTTCAGTTAAAAAGTGCTTTGATTGGTTTTAATAGATTCTAGCTTTCGACTCCCGCTCGCTGCGCTCGCTCTTCAGAGATAAATAAACCCCCAAAAGGGTTTTTATCAGAGGAGATCGGCAGATACTTTGAAGGGCGCCTTAGTGAACGGCGCATAAGCCGCACTTCAGTACTTGTACCGAAAATTTGCCATTATAACCTCTCACAAATAAGATTGAGTTTTCATCAAACTAATGTCGATAGCAGCACAGCTCACTAGTATAACTTGGCTTATTCCCCACAAATTTTGAACCAAAATAATCAACCCTGAATCTTATTATTTACCCTTTTTGTACAGAATGTCAAATATTGGAGCACTGTTAATTTATGGTACAGTTACCCTACAAGTTTTCACCATTAAATGATAATTAAAGTGTTTTCTGTAAAAAGTTAGCTCAAAATTTTACGGTTATTGGAAAACCAAAAAGAAAATTTAAAACATTTATTTTAAATGTATGTAAAAATATTATTGTAGCTTACAAACAAGTATGATGTTTACATATTAGAAAGGTATTTTCATTAAAAAAATGTCATCCCCATGAAGGCGGTACACGGATCATTCTTGGAGCTATCTTTTTCTTTCCCAAAAGAGAATGTTTTGCCTAGGAGTTTTAAAAATAATTAAAATTTAATATCATCATGGATTTTTTTATTCAGAGAGAACTGAAAGTAAAGTACAGCAACATTTTTAGTGTTACAAATAGAAAATATGTATATATATATTCAATTAACTCAATGTATATTTATTCAATTAACTTCAGAGGCTATCAAAACTCCATGGAGAGAGTTTAACATTTTCGGTAACCAGTTATAAAGATATTGTTTGTTCTGAAATATCAAACATTTTGTAATTTAAATAATTATGTTTATAACAGCTACAACGATTGAAACGATGTGTTATTTTCTATTTGTAACACTAAAAATTTTGCTGTACTTTACTTTCAGTTCTCTCTGAATAAAAAAATACATGATGATATTAAATTTGTATTACATACAAACATACGTATGTAATATTTAATAATAATGTAAACTTAAATAAATAATAATGTAATATTAAATAAATAATGTAATATTTAACATGAAATAAAGGGTCTTAAATGACGTCTCGAATGTATTTTTATACTATAATGTGCGAATTTTGGTTTTAAATGCAGTAGGTACTTCTCCTACGTAGGTTAGAACATATAAAAACAAGTAATATTGTTTGTGGTTAATAAAATCACTATAAAAGAACTAAAATAATTTAGTTTATGCTAATAAAAAATAACTCCGTGATGATAAGAATCACAATGCATCTGTCTAGTTTTTGGCATACTCATCCGATTTTTGCCTGGTTTATTTGTTACACAATGTCCTATTGATCTATTTATCATCTTTCTCTGCGGCTTGCAACTTTCTTTCCAATCCTCTCGGTGCTGATATTGAACTTTGGCATTTGTAAAGAACCTTAGGTAGACCAAGTAGTGTTTGGCTCTTAATACTATCAAACTTTTTATATATATATACATTTTTTTGCATTATTTATATCAAATTTTGTGTGAAATTTGTAAATGTTTTTGAATCAGTTATCAGTTAGTGAAAAAGAAAACATGTGTTTAAGAACTATATTTGTTCGAAGGAAAGATTGCAAGGGAATATTAGCTAGCTGGGCTTTCCTCGATTTTTCTTAATTCTTCTCTTTTTGATTTTCCAAAAGCAAGAAGTTTAGGATTCGTTTTTAGAAAAAAGCTCAACAAAAGTGGCAATGAATCAACTGATTATTCTTTCTGTTGCAGACCGAGCACTCAATTTGAGTCCCTCAGTGGACTCCAAACTTCGGTACCCCGGTAAGTCATTGTCACTTATTTAAGACTTGTCCTTGTCTTTAGCTTCATCTCTCACTGCTTTTGGATTCTGTATGCTTCATTGTATTTTCATTATATTTTCTTGTGTGTTGTTTGAAGTTGATAAAAAAAAGTTTATATTCTTGTATGCTGTTACAAATTGAATTTCGAATGCATTGATACATCACATCGATCGGGGTATAAAATCTCCTCCCCCAACTATATCTAACGATTCACCAATTCAAAAGTATACAAATATACTTTTATTGAGATGATTTAATTAAATGCACGATGCATGAACATTTTGAAAAAAATATGCATGACATTTTTTAATGTGTTATCAGTCCAGAATGATATAACATTTTCGGTGAAACACAAAACGTTTTCACGTTGTGATTGATTCTTAACATCACTGCTTAAGAAAATGACAAGCTCATTCTGGTTCTTATTCGTTACTTATTCCAAATTGTAATAATTCATAAATTATGTATTACAGTATCCAATATAATGGATCGCATCGTTCATCCATCAACCCCATTAAATAAAAACAAAACAGCTTTTATGAATAAGGAAAGATGCTAAGAATAAAGTTTCAAATTGCTGGCATATCCTAAATATTATGTTCACCTTAGGAGATCAAGAAAGCATTTTCCTTGACAATTATGAAACATTTTCTGTAAAAGAAAAAGCTTTTTTTTCATCTCCACTTATGTTGACACTTACCTACATCTGAAGTTGAAAAAGTTTATTTCTTTCTATTCCTCGGTATTAAATACACATATTTCTATTACATGGTTTCCGATTTATTTCCTATTTACCCAGAGTGCTTCTTAGGACTGAAAAGCATTTCTTATGGCTCTGAGAATAAAAAGAAATAAATTCCTGGGAGAGATTTTTCATCGCGTCGCTAGTTTTAATCGACCAATGGTTTTTTGTTAACACTATAACCTTGGAGCCTTAGCTTTTTAATAAGATTTGTGGTGTAAAATAATCAAAAAATCCTTACAAACGAAAATATAATGCAGCAATTATTGATTTGTCACTTCATTCCTAAAGATCATTTATATGTTTGCTTCATAAATTTTCCCTGAGCCTCTTATCATGGGAGTTAGTTATTCCACTTATCTCTTCATCTGGCCCCATAATCCCATTCCCTCCCCATTTCTTTAATTATCGTACACATATGTATTATGCATAAATTAATAAATTATACTTTAATTAATACATTTTACTGTAATTTATTAAAAATAAAATAGATCTAACATTCTTGCAAGTGGATGATAATATATTCGTTCTAAATGAATACATGCTTATACTTTTTTCTTTACATAATACTATTCTATGTTAATTGTATGTAGTTTTGTCTTTTACACGTTTCTTGTTATCTAATATTAGAATTAAGTTTTTCTTAAGTATCATAGTTTAATCTTTAATTTAAGGTGTGTTTATTATTATTATCTTTTGTCATTTATTAATTTACGAGAATGCTTAATAATTGAGCATGCTGCGAATGATCTGAAATTTCTTTACATTAAATTTAGATGTTTTTAATGATATATATATTGATAAAACATATTTAATATGATTGATTTCATTTCTATTATAATGTTTTTGTTTTAGCAGTGGTGATTGGTTGGGTGGGGTGGGGGGGGGATGAGAGTGGGGCTAGTTAGCCTAAGGGTAGATTTTCAACATCTTTTTTTTTTTTTTACCCTCTCCCATAACATTATAAAATACTGGTTGTTATTAAAAAGTTTTTAATGATGTGTGAGCTGCCATGGATGAGTGATTTTATTTACATCAACAGAATTCACAATTGAAGCAAAATAATCTATTCCTTACACAATATTACTCCCATTCCCACTTTAGCTATAGTAGCATAAATTTACTAGATTTAGATGTTTAATTTGTTTTATTAGTCCACCATTGAATGATATTCCTTTATCTTAGACTTAATACTAATCCTGGTTCAGAGTTTTCATTGAGTCTTCATCGGAGTATTTTGTGTGTCCATAGGGTGGAGCTGGTCAGCACAACTAAACTTTTTGAATTAAAGATTTTTTGGGAGTTCATCATTTCACATGGAGGTCGAAAATAGGCCGGCCCAGGAATGTAGCCTCATCGATATAGTATTCATAGGTGCCAAGAAAATTTGCCTACCTGCATTAGCTATCTTTGTGAAATATCTAACCGTGAAAAGTGTTGCCAACCAGGACCTCTTTACCTAAAAAATATATTTATAAATGGAATGTTAAAAAAAAAAAAAAAAGTGTCTGGTTTAGTGTGGAACTGAAATACTTTCAATAAGATGACAATTATATCATTATTATTAAAATTTCAGAAATTCGCGAATTGGAAACTGACAATAATACTTTTGGGGTTTGATATTGCCTTAATGCATTTCTAAATATGAATGCCAGAATGCTTATACAAAGCAGTCGATTTGGGCTCTGAAGCCGAGATAAAGGCATTAAACAGAAATGAGATTAACTGCAGAGGATTCACAAAGCTATTATATCCGAACAAAAGGTCAATTTGGGGGGTTGCTCCTCAAATAAAAAAGCCTCGGAACGGGAAATGTTTTATCACTTTCTTAAGAGAGGACAAAAATCTACTTCTGGGATAATCGAATTTTTAACTGAAGCTTTGATCGATGCGAATTGATGATTGCCTTTGAACGAGTGTGGTAGCCGACCCTTTGAGTAGTAACCCCTCCACTTTTTTTTATCAATGTCATCTTCAAACGGTGTTAACCATAAGCGAGCTCCGATAAAATATTTTCTAAATTACATTAACAGCGATAATGGTCACGATCTGTTTGAAATTCTATTTTAATAGAGTTTTTTTTTTCCCTGTCTTGTGTTCTAATTCTCTTTTTCTAAACCTTTAAATTTTATCGAATATCCTGCTGTTAGAATCAGTACACGCACACATACATCAGTACACGTAACATTTCGCCTCGCTCGGATCGATGTCACATATATCCATTTTTTTGATATTTTTGGTAATGTCGCCTGCAACCATCCCATTCAGTGGTATTTGTCCCGAAAAGTTTGCCAAAACAATCTCCCTCCATTTTATTTATATTAATGCACAAAAATGACTCATATTTTTTATAGACATTCAAAATTATTTTTTAGTAACTAGAAATCATTTTCAAGATTTCAAAAATTTAAATAATTAGATTCATACAATATTTTTTGATGAATTGTAAAATAGGTACTAATGTTAGTTTATGTTAATTTTTTTCATTTTGAAGTTGTGAAACTCATTTTACTCTTTGTAAACTTTGAAGATTGTTCACGATAAGACTTGGAATTCGTTCATGTTTATTAAAAATTCTTTTTTTAGCCTTCCCTAATAAAAGATTACTTGAGTTTTTGAGGGTCTTCTCAGACGATTTAATTTTAGATTTGTGTTCAGGATTTCGATTGCTCATTTTTTGAAGAACGTTTTCTTTCTAATACTGAATGTTTATTTAAAGTTGAATTATTTATACATTTGGAGATGATTTCTGATAGGCTATTTATGGTGTGTGGTGTGGAAAACTTTTTTAAGAGATAAAAATATTTTGTTAATTCAATTATTTTATTATTTCAGTCGATTATTCCATTAATTAGAGATATTCAAGAGGTAATTTGATGAATTTCAAAACAGAAACGTATCAACACAGGGATATGATCTGAATTAAATGCAGATATCGACTGAGTCGAAATAGGTGCATTAATATTTTTCCTTAACAAAATGTCTAATATATACCAGGCGCACACCTAATGCTCAAAGATGTCGGTTCAGTTGGTTTTATGGTTTCTGGTTAGTGGAATTTGGATATTGTGTTTAAAGCATATTTCTAGAAGTTTATTACCGTTTTGATTAGATTTTGCCTGATAAATATGTTTTCTATTCATATTGTCAGATGGATAACTATTCCTGAAAAACTAAGTGGGTCATTGAACCTAGGAGACCATGAGAGAGAGGGGAAACTCCAAGAAGAGGCAGGCCTAGCAGAGTAGAGGGGCAGTTACAGTCAGGCACAGACAGAGCGAGGCAGAGGGAGTCAGAGCCAGAAGACAGACGATGGTCGGACCCCGGGGATAGTCCGGCACAGTCAGAGTAAAGGACAGGGAGTCCGTGGACCAGCCGAGTGGGAGTTGGAGTCTGGGCCTGGAGGCAGACTGCGACTTGGGATAGTCAGTTAGAGCAGATTAGAGTTGATGTATTCTGATATATAAGTATTTCCAAGTATTTATTTTACGAACCCCCCCCCTTGGGTAGTTGGGACATGTCAAGTTGTACATTGCACAAAAATAAACGATGTGAATAGTTTTTAGTTTTATCGATTACCACACAACCCTTGCCCAAAGATTCCTGTATCGCAAGATGTCAGGATGGACTGGTAGAATTAAGAAGAGAGGTGACTCATTTTGTGGTGCCCAATGTAGGGCCCGAATTTCGTCAACTTCTCCTTGAGCGCAGCGGCTTCCGCTCATCTGAATATCTTTCGCAGCCCCCCCCCCCCCCCCCATCTTCCACACAACCCTGTCCGGCACCTCCACCAAAAATGTGTCACATCTCTTCTTAATTCTACCAGTCCATCCTGACCAAAATTGATCATGATTAAAACCTAATTCGTACCTTTCTGAAACTTCTTATTAGTACTAAGATTCGAGATCTGAAAATTCCGTCCGAATAAGGGACCCTATCTCATTTATGGGGAGGGGAATTAAAAAGGGGGTATGAAAAATTAATTTGGCTCAAAATATGTATCGTTTTTTGATGGTTTCTATTATTCTGAATCCAATGACTATACAGCAAGCAGATGGAAAGCTGCAGCAGCCTATAGAGGAAAAACATTTTATTTAGGTGTATGATGTCACAGCTAAAAAAATGATGACATCATAGGCGCCGACTATTGGGGGCTCAAGTTCAATGGTTCAATCTGGGCTGGAAATAACTCAATATCTGCCTGAGATGGTCTGCTTGTATATGGGCAGGTCTTATATATTGCAAATATAGGCACATAGGGCATATTCTAAACAGTATCCTCACTCTTCCAGGCTACCCACACCATGATCCTATTTTAGGGCCCGCAATGATTTTCATAAGTCGAAGATTGCGAAATACATTAATATTCATATATCCAGTTACTGGACCCCTACCGCCGTAGAAAAGCGGGCGGCGAGAAACATAGATACTTTGACATCTTTCGGCTACAATATGTGGTTTTTTTAGCTATAATCTGTTATAGATTTTTAAATGTTAAATGCAACGTCATGGGAATAGTACCAATAGATCTAGAAGCGAAAAAAACATACATAATGGGACCAAATTAATTTTTCAGACCCCTTTTTCAACCCCCCCCCTAAGGGATCTGTGTAGATGTGTGGGTGGACTCTGTAGATTTCGATTCTTAGTGCTCTTAAAGTAAGAATTGAAGATGACATTATTTTAGTCTTATAGACAGCTACTTTATGCAGTAAATGGGCCAAGTAAAATAATGAATTCGGGTCGTTCAGTATGAGCTGATAATTATTATCATTATGTACAAATGTATGAGGAATTTATTATTTTATTTTAATTGTAACAGTATTGCTATGACCTATATCAGTATATTGGGAAGTTTTAATTTCTTGAAGAATTCGGATTAAGTTCTGGTCAATCATGAGAAACACGCAGCACGGGCGTAAATCGGTCGTGAAATAATTATCAAACGGCTCCGACAATGATATAGCACTAACTTTTTATTGTAACTTTGTAGCACTAGTAATATAATCCTTGGCAATTATACCAGAACCGATTCTCGCTGGTGCTGCGTTTTGGTTTTGTGTCCTTTGTCGTTATCAACGTCGGTTTCATTAAGTTCCTGGAATTCGTTTTATTTTATTTTAGTTTTATAGATGAAATTTCAATGTAATATATTCCCCAATTTTTAACTTGAGACTGATTCTGTGGAGAACCTTCGTAATTACTTTTTTCTTTTTAGTTATCTTCTTCTAAACATTGATTTCCCCCCAGATAAGCTGCAGGATGACGGCATTTTTGAGAATCTAGAGGTGAAATGAAACCCCTACCTCTTCGCTCGATTTCATTAATTATACAAATTAAAAAGGTAAATAAAATACTGAAAAAATGTACAAAATAACTGAGGTAGATTCAAACTAGTGGATTGAAGTGGATGAAGAGGAAATTTGAGATTTGATTGACTCCTTGAAATCGTGTTGGGTAGCTACTATTTCGTAACGGTGTTCTTTCTGAGCTGTTGTAAAACTTTGAGAGAATTGAAAAGAAGGTGGTTTCGAAAACTTCGCGAATAAAATAGATATATTTGTGCTATTACTAATGAAATATAAGTTTATTATTTCAGCTATAATTAATGTACGATAAATAATTTATTTTTTGAAGAGAAAAGATTTGGCTCCGCCGGGAGTCGAACCCGGGTCTCCTGCGTTACATGCGAGGATGCTAACCGCTACACCACAGAGCTCGGCTCAAGGCAGAGCAAATCCTTTATGTATTTGCTATGTATAGTAGCGCATGTAACGCAGGAGACCCGGGTTCGACTCCCGGCGGAGCCAAATCTTTTCTCTTAAAAAAATAAATTATTTAAAATTGGTGGTCAGCCACAATTTAAGATTGGATTAATTAATGTACGATAGTTTTATTTATTAATACCAATAAATGAAAAATGTTTCTATGATTTAAATATTCACATGTTTTAACCACAGACTTCTTATAACTCATAACTTGGTAATATAAATTAGTAACTTTGTTATGTTAACTCTCCTTTAAAAAAAAACCTTGAAACAAATATTTTATAAGCATTTATTTCATGATTTGAACCTTTTAGTGCTGAAAAGTAGGAGATGGAAAGCCGGAGGGGGGGTTAAGCTCTCACCCCCCCCCTCCGAGGGAGAGCCCACTGCATTAATGGATTACTTACATTTAGCATACTCCTACAGCCCCTAGCTAACAACTAACTCACTCTTCGTATCCCATCGATAGCACTAAAATCCGTAGAACACTATACAACATTTGTCTCCTATTCGAGAGATTTTGTGTAGATTTGTAAGGACCCGTTGGATTTTTTAAATTTTTTTGATCTAGCACAAGGAGCGGAATTCGAAAGCTGGAACCTAATAAAGCTAATCATAACCCCTTTTAACCGAAAAGGTTGTGATGAGGGTTTGCTAAAGTTGTAACATGTTAATTTCCAAACTGTGTGGAAATTATATTTCATTCTTTAAATTAAATTTCAGGTATCCTGTTCCGAAAAAGGCAATTTAAAAATTGTGATAATTTTTTTTTTAATAGAGACAATAAAAGACAAAGAACCAAAAAAATAATACACAATAAACAAATATAACAAGTTGAAAACGCAACCGATAACAAAGATAGTTTGTACAAGGTGACAGTAATTAAATGGTAAATTACACTGGCTACGCTAGGATTCATAATTACCCTTTTAATGTATTAGAAATCCTTATTTATTCCAAAAAGAGTTATATGGGTCCTACAGATTCGCAGAGAGATCAACCACCCCTATAAAAACTTCATGGCAGATTCTCACTCAAGATAGCAGTGACCCCTGAAAATGATCGGCAACCAATTGTCCACTTTAATCTTTAATAACAAAAATTTCATTGTTTCTAGGGCACAGAATTTCTCCACAAGATAATTTGGTTAAAAAACCTGTTTTTTCTATGCTAGCTTGATTATAAACAAGTTATGAGAAAAATCCCTAACCTCACCTTTGGAAGGTAAAATATAAATTTTCCCTGGACTACTGTAATTTATAACGATATTCATAATTTCCAAGGATTTCCTTCAAATTAAAAGTCACCTCATCCGTCAGGAAGCTTGTTTACTATTCATCCAGACCATATTAACTACTACTTTATGCGCCTTTATAAGGAATAGATTATGAAAAACTTTTCCAACTCTTTAATTTTTGATCTCTTGTTTTAATTTATTTTGGGAAATCGGGCTACTTGTTTCATATATATATATATATATATATATATATAAATTTATTTTTTTCTGCAACCCTTTAGAAATCATTAGGTTTCATAACATATGATTTCTAGAAAAAAAAATCCTAGGGAAAAAGAATATAAATTATTTGACACATTGAAATAAAAGTCAAACAGTCCTTGTCTGATTTTTTTTTATTTTTATTGTTCGATTGTTCTAATTTTTTTTTTTTTTATTTGCACCTTTTACTGTTAATCGGCGAATGAGTTGGAGTATTGTGTTAAACCTAGCATTTTGAGGAATGAGAAAAAATAGGGCCCATCAGATCATCTTCACGGTCTTGATGTGCTCCCGGGCACTGTCTTCTCTAATGCTTGAAAAGTTCAGAGCCATGGTTCATTAACCATGTTTAATAATAAAAACATGGTTATTTGTATAAATACCTCATATTAACCATAGATTCCAGTTATATTAACTTTTCTTACCAATATGGTTGCTATGTTAAAACCTCAAACGGACTCTTGGCCTAACAACCTAATTATAGTGAAGTGTTGTAAGTGTCTAGGGAGCCGTGAGGCGGCATTCACCTATGGAGTGGCGAGTGCAGGAGTGGCCTACTCGATAGCGGCAGCCTGCAGCAGGGGAAACATCTCAAGCTGCGGCTGCGAGCCCGGAAGGAGACCCGCCCTCGCCTCCAATTGGAAATGGGGAGGCTGCTCCGTGGATATAGGCTATGGGGTCAAGTTCGCCAGGAGGTTCCTGGATGCGAGGGAGATAGAAGGAGATGCCCGCAGCCTCATGAACCTCCAGAACAACAGGGCAGGAAGAACGGTAAGTCTCAACTGGTAACTTAACATAACTAGACTTTAAATAGAGTTATTCTCTTCAAAATTGCATTGGAAAATCGATCCTTTCGTTAACGAATCGAAAAAACCTTTTTGTCCATAAATTCTCAAATTATGCTTGAAATTCACTCTTAGGGTCCTTTTACAAGGTCAGTTATGCCGTAATTTCAGTCGAACTGTCAGTTTATGCTACGTCTAAACAGAAAAAACCGATAGGATACCCGGAATAGAGGCTGAGGCGTCAGTGGAAGGCTGGACCTATTTGTTTCATTTCAGTTCTTAGAATTCCTTAAGCCAGTGCATCCTGCCTCATGCACATACTAAAGTAGGATGATTTTAAGTCCTGGGTCCTTAAGAACCCAGGTTTTCTTCAACCGTCGCTTAGTCGTGAGATCACGATTGTAGTGAAGTTCATTGAAATTATTCTCATTTATTACATTATTAATTTAAGTAATGATTAATTAGAAAATTTAGAAGAAAAAGAAAAATTATCAATTTAGTTTTACTCCGTACTTGAACTTCAGAATTTAAGTATGTATTTCGATTGAGTTATATTTATATTTAATATTTTCACCATTTTTTCCTGTACTCCATACAAATTTGTGTTACCCTAGTGCAGGCCATTATTTTTACTTTCACTTACCTATATATGAAATATATAGTAAGTGGAAGTATTGCGATCGTGAAAATTTTCGACTTCCGGTTTTCAACGGAAATACACCTTTTGGGATCCCCTGAGTCAAAATAACCAAGTCCCGCGAAATGGTCTGTGTGTGTGTCTGTGTGTCTGTGTGTGTGTGTGTGAACAGACTAGCTCAAAAACTATAAACCGTGCGAACCTGAAATTGGGTATTTAGAGTATGTAAAAGCCCGCGATGTGACAGCGAAAATTTCATCAAATTTGCTCAAAGGGAGGGGGTACTTTATTTAATAACTTTTTAAGTTTTTTTTCGATTTTCTCAAAAACGGCTCTAACGATTTTGATTAAACTGAGTATTTGATCTATTTATATGCCTGAAATATGACTGTAAAAATTTCATCAAAATTGATCAACCGGAGGGGGGACTTTACTTAATAAATTTTGTATCATTTTCACGTGGTTTTTTTATTTACTCAAAAACGGTTTTAACGATTTTGATCAAACTTGGTATTTGATGTATTTATATGCCAAAGATGTGATAACCAACATTTCATCACAATTGATCAACCTGAGGGGGGACTTTACTTCATAAATTTTGTATCATTTTCACGTGTTTTTTTTATTTACTCAAAAACGGTTTTAACGATTTTGATCAAACTTGGTATTTGATGTATTTATATGCCCGAGATATGACTGTAAAAATTTCATTAAAATTGATCTACGGGAGGGGGGACTTTACTTAATAAATTTTGTATCATTTTCACGGGGGTTTTTTATTTACTCAAAAACGGCTTTAACGATTAACAAAAATAAGATATGAATGTAGAAAAATGTGTGACTTTGGAAAATGATATTTAGCAAAACACGTCAATTTCTAATCTAAGTAAGTTGGTAAGTGAAAGTTGTGTGTTGCGCGCACGCACCAGATTTTTTAGTTATATGGAAGGTTCGAAATTAACTCTTATTTTATCGAAAAGAGAATAAAAATCAAATCCGGACTAATATTGAAATAAATAAATAAAAATCACATCATGACTTTTATATTTTAGACCGGAAAATGTCCTGATATGATCTTTATCAAAATGATATTTGATCATATTGATCATATATTGTCTAAGCTTGATTTTCATTATTTAAGGATTAATTTTCGGATTTCTCCACATTGGTATAAATAATTGGGTAAACCGTTTTTATGGAAATCATTTAGGGTATAATAAATTACCATATATCGGTCTTTAGATTATCAGAAGATCGATTATTAGCTGATCAAAGATGCTGATAACATAAATAATGTCGATTTAAAATATCAGGCTCGCTCAGGTATGGTTTTTTATATTACAACTTATAAGATATAAACGATGTTTGGGTCGTGTTACAGGTTAATTAGGTTGCTGAATTTGGAAATTATGTCGATATTTGTATTACGTGCTCAGCTATCGATTTACTAAAACTTACGCGATATAAACCATGTTGGGAAAAAATATCCAAAAAGGGAGAATAAAACCTGGGATTAGGTACTTTTCATCATAAAAAAGGTAAGTTTGGTTGATTTGGTGTTGGTTGATAGTTAGTTCTATTATTAATTAATAATTTTTAATGATTTTGATAGATAGAAAAAAAAAATTCCATTCAGAGGATTCAATTTAATTTTTACATTAACAGAGGAGTCATTTTTACATATTCATTGACCAATTAAGTAATGTAATTATAAATAAAACATTTTTATGAAATAATAATCGAATCAAATAGGATTGCCAGGAGTATAAATTGAAAACTAAAAAACAAAACCCTATCTTTGCAAAAGTCTATACTCTATAGGGGAGAGCGGGGTTGGTTGGCAACAGTTTTCACTTTTTTGATTGTTGAGTCGTTCCTGTTAATATAATCCCAATATGGCTGATACCAGAGTAAACTCTAAGTATTAGAGTACTTCAAGTATTTTTTTCAACACATAATATTTAATACTAAGATCATAGAAAATTGAAGAATTCGTCAATCCAGAGTAAGCCAATTAACCCCCTATGTGGGGCAGGTTGGCCTAGAAGGTGGAGTTGTTTACCCATCTCATTCAAGTACTACCTGACATATATTATTGTTATTAAAAGCTGCACTATAATGGTATAATAATTTTGAATCGGTTTTTAACAGCATTTAAGGGAAAATAGAATGACAATAGAAAAAGATAGAAGTTTAGACTGTCGTCACTTTCTGCATAGGAAATATTGCTCTCATCCTCCTTGCTGGAACTAAAGGCAATTGGTAGTTTCACCTTTGTTTATGTTTACCTTGCTTTTGTGAATTGCTACTGCGCCAAAAAAAAAGTTGAAGAGAGCCAACTAACCCCACAGGAGAGATCGTATGAAAGATGGCTGCCAGGACAGGGGAGAACAATCAAACAAGAAACTGGTTAATCGAAAGGTTAGGTTTTTCAAAGGAGTTTGGACCTATGTGAACAGAATCGGAGTTGAATGTTTTGCCATCCCTTTAAACCAAATTTACTGAAAATATAAAAATTTACTTACATGTTGTAAAATCAATCAATGAAGCACGCTCTTCTCTACACTGTTGTTAGCTTCAGATTGAAAACTCAGGACAAGACTCCTGAGGTCGAGCGGGTCACATGGTATAATCGTGGGGCCTTCACAACAGGTGTGACGGAAACTATAAGCCAATGGCCAACCTACCCCCTACTCAACCCCGCTCTCCCCTACGTATTAAGTCTCTCTTTTTTCTTATCCTCTTTATATGCATTCATCTTTTTCAATTAGAAAATTTTATAATTTGTATTCTCATCAAATTTAAATATTTGTTATTGTTGCTAGTAGAGTATCATGATGGTCAGACATCTATTTTTATACTTTCTATATGTGCCTATCTGTTATTCTTAAAGAATCGAGACCCAGAATAAAGTTATTTTTTCTATCTATCTATACAAAATACGAAAAAAAAAAATGTACATAGTAGGCACTAAATAAATACAAATACACAAACGTTATACAGATACAAATACCACTTTGTAGTAGAAAAGAAAAAGGTCTAGTGAAAACTATTATAATATATTAAAAATAGTAAAAATAATCCAAAATAATTAAAACCAAACTGATTTCTCTGTTCACGATGAAGTTTTCAAATTGATCTGTAGTTTATCTCGAAACCAGAGGACAATATCCTCAGTATTGTTTCTGAATTCCGTTCCTGAATTCAGGGCTTACCTCCGCAAAGTTCAAATTGATCGGACATCATAGATTATAGCCGAGTAATCTTCCAAATAATGGCGCAGTACTAAGATATCTATTGGGTAAAAAGTAAAAGGCCTTAGTAAAAGAGTTTCTTAAACTGTAATGGCAAGAAATCAACCCTTGCCTTATAGACCACTTCCTAGTCTGCTTATATGAATGCGTTGTATGTAGGCATAGAGTCTATGTAATATGCCAATACTTAATTTCCACTTAATTGCTTAGTATTCCCCAAAGGAATTCGATTTCTAATGATTGGAACAAGTTGCAGATACTGGGCATTCATTTATATTTCTGATTCCTCTAGCAATATTCCCTTTTCCTGCTGCACGCGCTGCTATTTCTAAAGTAGTCACCAACTCCGCATCACTGCGTGATTGAACGAAGTCTTCAAACATTTTTTTTTGTTTTTATCTCTAATTCAGCTTGTGGAAGAAGGGTGGGTTGAAGTTTTAGTTCCTGACATTTTAAATAATAAATTCAATGTGTAGATTTTATATTTAAATGTCGATACAAAAAAACTTTTTGATACATGAAGACTTTAATAATGCTCTAGTTATATATATATATATATATATATATATATATATATATATATATATATATATATATATATATCACACTTTCTGCGTCCTGAGCTCAGTATTTGATATTTCATAAGATAAAGGAGTTTTGCAAATTTATCAAATAAAACTCATATCTCAAGAATGTATAAGCCCTAGAAAATCGGTTTGAATGGGCTACTTATCCGAGGTGGGAGTGTAAGGAGGAGGGGGGGGGGCAAAGTAGAATGCAAATCAGCTGGATAGCGAATAAATCATTCGCACTCAATTCGAAGTGTGTAACTTTTGGCAAATGCAGACATCGGGTGCTCCTAGCAGACGGTCAGGAAAACATTTCTATAGCAATCAAGAGCAGTGAAAGAAATCTCATCTGAAGGATATTCGGAGAATTTTAGTGGACGGTAATTGGAGGATTGGTTGCTGGTGCTAGGAGGGAGCATTGCAGAGAACCGACGAAATGTCACTGCTGGGCAAGGTGTTGGAGCGCCGAGATCAATGAAAAGAGTTAAGGGAAGAAAATTATTATTTGCAGATGGGAGACTGTAGAAAAAGGTTTCCCCACTAATCAAATCTATTGGATGTTTGTTGGAGGGAAGAGATTTGATGAGGTGCAATCAACTAAATATAGCTATTGGATCCAGCAGGCTGGGGTAAGGCGTCGGTGTTTAATTGAATGGTTCAATTAATTAGTTTAAATTTAACTATTGCTCAGTCCTTCTTGTCAGTTGAAGAAGATGGCTAAAGTTTCTTTTCTTCTTATCTTACTGCTTCAATTTCCAAAACCTTGGAGTAAGTTATAGATTATTGGCCTTTATTCAGATTAAGAGGTTTGCCATTTTTTCCTCTAGGTTCTTAACTATAGATCTCATTTTTTTTTTTTTTAAATAAAAAAATAAATTATCGTTGTGAAAAATGTAATAGAATTTTTGTCAACCAAGTAATAGCAAAACCATAAATTAGCTAGAGATATATACTGTAGAATATTTGCTGTTTTGGAGTAGCAATGGACACAGTACACCGTATAGGGTGGGAGAATTGATTGAGTGTTTACCTGGCACCTCGGCCAATAAACGAATCAATAAGTTTATTTAATGGGACAAAGAGATGTTACGAAGTTGCAAGTGTTGTTAATAGTTGATCGCAAACATGGTTGGCGGCAAAAAATAAGTCAGTAATGACCTTCTGTTAATAAATCGCTACTCAATAATTCATAATTTACCAAAACTTTATTTAACTTTAAATACGATAGAGTAAACATTTGCGCATTAGAACTTAACAAGTTTTATATATATATATATATATATATATATATATATATATATATATATATAAGAGGCTTTGTCCTGACTGACGGAATCAACGTAGAGCCAAAACTACAATGATAGAAACTTGAAGTTCGCAATTTAGATTTTAAACGCGATGTAGGTAACCACTAAGAAAGGAATTTCAAAAATGTAACCCCTGAGGAGTATAAATGGCGAAATTGTCGTTTAACTCAAACCCTACGGGGCGTCGAAAACCATGTTTTAAAGCCGAAAAATGAAGCGTTCACGACGAGTAAGCAATTTTTGTTTCGGCGGTTTTAGTGAACTCTCTCCATTGCGTGTCTCCCTCTTTTCTACCGAGCCGGCAGCTTCCCCCTCCAACATTCCACCTACCGGAAGCTCCAATCCCTGTATAACATATGTAACATATGTAACATATGTAATAACATATGTTGTCAATATATAACATATTATATTAAATCAATACCAAGATAATGATCACAGAATTGATTTTAAAGACTCGCGGCTTTGCCCGAGTAACATATATTGACAACATATGTTATTTATTAACAACATAACAGGGATTGGAGCTTCCGGTAGGTGGAATGTTGGATATATATATATATATATATATATATATATATATATATGAAATTAATATCTGTAAAAAGAGTTCACATCATGTTTCGAAGACATGATGGTATTGACTGCTATTGAAATGCAAAAGTAGAAACTTTTTTTTTCACTTTTCCAATAATTTGAATTCATGTACATGTCGGGTTTCCCAAACGGCCGATTCAATTGTTTAATGATTATATACTTCATTTTAATTTTGAATTATGTTATCTCTGTTTATATTTACTGATAAGTGTTAAATGTGTAAAGAGGAAAACGCATTTAGTTCTGCTTGTGATTGGTGTCAGCGGTTCTGAGGACTTGTTTCATATTTTATTGATGACAGTGGTCGCCGGCGGGGCCTTGTTACGCAGCGAGCGGGGTCGGCAAAATCGTTAACTGGACAAAACTTATAGCCCCCATGGAAATTGTTCCGATTCGACAATCATTTTTGATTCAACTGTTATTTTGCCCTAGAATATGTCAAGTTGAATTTGGTGTCTAAAAAAATCTTATTTAAGTTTCAATCTACATTCTCCACATGTATTTGATTTACAAGCATTAAAGGCGAATCAGAAGATACTTAAAAAATAAATGGATTACTTGTTATTGAGTACATCAGTATTTTTTATTATTAAAAATAAATATTTGACGGCTTTCGGAGGAAGTAGATTTTTTTTTTTTTTTTTGTGCGGGAGATAAATGACGCTCGGGCGACCGATTCAATTTGAAGACGAACAAATCAAGGATATAATCTATACAAATCGCCGTAGCTCCAGTCGTGAGATTGCAGAGAAATTCTTTGTTTCGCATAATTGCATTGAAAAGCGTTTGAAACAAGTCGGGTACATGAAAGCACTTGATTTATGGGTTCCTCATCAGCTGAAGAAAATTGTTCTTGTTTTAGTTTGTTAGTGTCTGTGATATATTGATCAAGAGAAAAGAGGTAAGCCATTTTTAAAACAGCTGATCAATGAAAAATATAAAAACAGTTGGTTTACAATAATTGTATGCGCAAATAATCACGGTGCACGCAAACGGAGCTGATGCTCATCAATGAAAGGTTTCCCTATCAGTTTGGTGGGATTACAAGGCATCGTTTATTTTTAAGTTTTGCCACGCAACCAGACGATCAATTCAGAACTATAAATTTGACAATTAACCTTATTGAACCATTCAATTCAAGCGAAAGGCAAAAGAGTCGGAAACCGGAGAATGCACGAAACTGCAAACCCGCAGTGTGTGGCTTTGCCCTCATAAAAGGTTTTGTGGGGAAAATACAACGAAAAGCATCTATGAACTTTTGTATTAAAAATATATTTTATGAAATAACAGTACAAAAATGCTTTTACTAAATACAGAGTAATTCTATATAAATATCAGTGGATAATGAAGTGGGACAGGTCTTCTGAGAAAGATATTTTGTGAAACCTAGCGCTGTTGCTTTCTGTCGGTTTAATAGATAATTTCATTACAACATCTTTATTATCAACAAAAGCTTCTTCTTTCCTTTTCCTTTTCCTCTTTCAGAAAATTTTAAATTATCCCGAAGTCGTTTATAAAACACAATCCACTTCTACTAATTCTCGACAACCACGTTTCTCACATCAGTCTCGAGGCTATCACATTTGCCAAAGAGAACCATACTTACCTTTTCATACTGCCCCCTCCCTTCAAAGTTGTTAAAGTCGACGTTAAAACGAAAAATTCGTTCCATTGTTACGTCGGTATGAACTTGTGTTTTATAA
Organism: Aelia acuminata; assembly: GCA_911387785.2. Lineage (NCBI taxonomy): Eukaryota > Metazoa > Arthropoda > Insecta > Hemiptera > Pentatomidae > Aelia > Aelia acuminata. The sequence continues at coordinate 58,379,033 of OU426980.1, read as the reverse complement.
ACGACTTCGGGATAATTTAAAATTTTCTGAAAGAGGAAAAGGAAAAGGAAAGAAGAAGCTTTTGTTGATAATAAAGATGTTGTAATGAAATTATCTATTAAACCGACAGAAAGCAACAGCGCTAGGTTTCACAAAATATCTTTCTCAGAAGACCTGTCCCACTTCATTATCCACTGATATTTATATAGAATTACTCTGTATTTAGTAAAAGCATTTTTGTACTGTTATTTCATAAAATATATTTTTAATACAAAAGTTCACAGATGCTTTTCGTTGTATTTTCCCCACAAAACCTTTTATGAGGGCAAAGCCACACACTGCGGGTCTTGGCCCCATTTTTTGGGGCAAAGACCAGCACTTCTTTTTTCAACAAAAAGTGAATTTCCGGCGACGTATTGGTGCAATCTGGTTTTTATTATCATGGGCATTTAGCTAAATCCGAGATCTAACTAACTATGCTTAAACTAAGCAAACTAACCTTTCCCCTTTCCATGAAAAACTGAAAAATGCGGGTCTTTGCCCCCACCCACCCTACATCTTCACCTTCCCGTCAAAAATTATTAGAGCTTGGTTGGGAAGCGTTGCCGCGTCCACCGTACAGTCCAGACCTCGTACCTTCAGAATACAATATATTTCGTTTATTGCAAAACTTATTAAATGGTAAACAATTTAACAATGATAATCAGATTAAAGGGCACTTGGATCAATTTTTCGAAGCTAAGGCGTTTGGTGGAAACGTTTGATTTAATCATGATCGTTTAAACAATTGATGGAACCATTTAAAAGTTTGATGGAATCATGATCCTGCCTGAAATAATTATGTCATTGATAATAATGGACAATTCATGACATCTTAAATACTTTTCATCAACAAATTACTTTATATATATAAAGTGAATAAAGGAGTTGTAAAAGAGGAAGCTATTGATCCTTGGGCCGACAAGTTGTGGCCGCTCTAGTCTAAACGGACCCATATCAAAATCTCGATTTGGTCAGTCTCTTCCCACAATCAGCTACGGCCGAAAATACGACCATTAATTTCTCATGCCTCTTTCGTATAACTGCAAACATATGTAGGGACAGTCATTTAATATACATACATATATATATATATATATATATATATATATATATATATATATATATATATATATATTGGTATATATATATATATATATATATATATATATATATATATATTATATATTAATAATTCGTCTATTAAGTATAATTATGTTTTATTTTTATCTTTGGTGATTTCTAAACCTATACCGCTACAATGTTAGCTCATTGCCAAGTACTGTTTCTTGGTTTACGGATGTGTAAAGAGATGGTTCATATCACCCATAACCGCAAAATTTTCTCCCTTTAATGCCCAGAGTTTACTTAAAAATGTCCCTGATTTATGTAGAAGTACTATCCCCCTCAGGAGCCATCTCTGATAATGTTAATGAAGAATCTCTTCTGCAGTCTTCCTTTTAAACGCTTTGAATGGTTGTCAGGTTTAGACCAGGTTGAAGGGTTAGGAATTAGCAATTTATATATATAATATTAATCATATATTATAATATTTTCTTTTTGAAGAGAAAAGATTGACCTCGGCCGGGAGTCGAACACGAGTATCCCTCACGCATGTGCGGTAGGCTTTCACTGCGCCACAGACTTCGCATCCAAGCCGAGTCATATCTCCTCTGATCACAGATCCCCCGAACTCACATTTTTTTTCGAATTTATACTGAGGGTAGACTATCCGTCCAAATAGCAGGATCTATTGAAAATTTGTATATTTTTATATTAATTTAATTATTTTCGTATTGGTAACCACATTTCATAACTTTTCATTAACTATGAACCCGTGTCTCCCGCGTAACAAGCATGGTACGCTTCCACTGCGCCACCGATATACATACATGCATACATATATATATTTCAAACTAAATCCGCAATTTTAAATAAGATTCTTCCTGCAATAATAACCTTTTTAAGGATTTTGTGTTTTAATGATTTGATTCGGTATGAATTTTATTTTGTTCGAAAGAACACCGAAGCTCAGATTCTAATGTATAAATCTAAAGATCCTAGTTAGTGAATGGGATAAAGAAGAATAAAAGTAACATTAGATGGAATGGATGTAATGTGGTTAGGAGAAAGCTACAACTTATCTTGAGGGATTTATTATAATTTATGAATCAAGTTAGACTATATGGTGATTTCACTGTTGTGGGGCGCTTAACAGAAAATTCAATATTTGTAGGCATTGAAAGTATTGAATCTTTTGTTTACAGCAGTTATTTCTTCCTTTATTCAAATTCTTATCTCGTGGAACGAGAAAAGCTTTAGCAGCTCAGAAAAAAAATTCTTTATTTATTATATAAACTTTCGTTCGGACTTGCTCTGAGGCTTCCTTTATGCATCTATGTCGAAGCATTAAGACGCACCTGGCATATAATTGCTAATGAGGCTTCAAATCCTAAGTCTACCCGTGGTGTTCCCTCATCAAGAAAATAGTATTTTGTTCCAGCCACCAATAAGAAAAGAAAAGGGAGCAGTCAACAAGTAAACCCGCATAGGTCTGCTAGATGAGGTCGTGATCTTCACATCCCCTGTAGCCCATTTGTCTCTCCTTTTTTCTTGGAGAAGTCTGGCTTTCAATAAAATAGACAGTCCACATGAACTTATCATTCGATTCAACACGTTTTTGTATTCAAACACATTTCGGATAGGTTCTCTGTCGTCTTCAGGCAGTACATAATATGATTTTCGTTATATTGTGTTTCAGTGTAAGAGGTGTGTTGTATGTTTGTACAATTGTGAGTCCAGACCAATCCAAACCCATTCAGGGGTGGAGTTTGTACAACTAATTACCGGTAACGTGAATCACATTTTTCAATATGTACTTTCGGAGACCCTTGTCTCACTTACCTTATCGCTAATACCTGATCCTGGTTTTCTCTAAAAAAAATTTATTTTTTTTATAATTTTTATTTTATTTATTTGACTATACCTATACTTTCATTTTTCTTTTAGTTCCTACGTCCAAAGGTACAAACTCTTTACTTCATTCACTTTTCTCCTCTTTATGTACGTTCGTTGCTTGTTTTCGAATCAGGTTGACGCAATGATAACACAAGGAGCGGGGCAGCTCAATGGTAAGGCACTGAAATGCTGTGCTTAAGGTCCCAATTTTTATTTATGGCTAAATATGGTTTTCGAAATCCTTTCTATACTTCTACAGTTCGTCACTGGGGCCGAGAGACCCTGATAAAAGTGGATCCTCTTAATTGGAAAATCAAGGTGAGAAAACCTGGCACTTGAGAGTGATCAGGGTCAGATTCTTGCTTGGCTGCTGATCCAAAAATATTTCTTCCTTAACCCATTTCTTACCAAATTAATTTTTTTTCGAAATTAATAATTTTGCCTTTAGTTTCTTGTTAAAAACGCCTTAGTAAGATGTATTCCAAAAAAAATAAAATTAATAACTATATATTTGACCTTGATACAGGCTGTCCTATATATAGGACAGTGGTAAAATGTGGGTGCAATAAAGTTGGAGAATTAAAATGAAAAATTATATATTTAAAATAATCTACATTAATTTTGCTGCAGGAAAATTACAAAAAATAACAAAAAGGAAAATATCAAAAAATATAACTATTTTTTAGTATGCATCAGCAAAACATTTTATGCATAATGTCACATTGCACTTTAGGCAAAACGTTAAGGGTTTCGAAGGACATCCTTTGTCATGGCATCTTCTTTGCTGTTGCCTTGTTGATACAGGATGATCTCTTCCATCAAACCTAATTCTTGAATGGTAGAGACTTGTGATCTTTCAATTGGACGCCCTGGACCTTTTTGGCAACTGTTAATTTTTTAGTAAGATAGGGCTAATTCGTCTAGAAAGTCCAGCAAAGCCTAATAGACATTCCCTATTAGACATTTGGTACAGCAGGTGAGTATTTACTACCGCCATATCAATTAGTCTAGTGAAGCCTTCCAATCATGTAAGTCTACTCCTCCCATGTAGGAGCAGAACTCTTAGCAAAGAATGGCTGTGCGATTGATTTTTTTTTTTTTCACGGCAATACCTCGGGACATTCGCCTATAGGCTCTGCCAGGCTTTAGTCAGGCATATCCGGCTTTTCATACATTTGTACTCCGTCCGGCCGACTTTTTACATTTTAGGTAAATGTCCGGCTTTTAAAACTTAGGCCTCAAAAACAAAAAAAGTATCTTTTTTCCCTCGAGGAGAGGACATTGGGACTTGAGAACCGGACGGAAGAGTCTACCCCAATCATAACCAGTAGCACTTACTTCTTACCACTGTCCTATAGATAGTACACCCGATTTCATGTCAACAGCATTTCCATATTTTAATATGGCTATAATAATGCTTTAATTTGTACTTTGGTAAATATTTTAATACACTATTTAACACAGAAAATTAAAAATAAAACTTTTATATTTTTTATGATTTTTCAAATATCATGTTTAAATTCGACCATACTTTTTTTCATGTTTCTATTTATAAAATTATTGGTAATAAATATTTCTTCGAAAAACAAGACATGTAATAGCTGAATAGATTCAGATTATTAAAAAAAAATGTTTAAATTGCAAACAAATTTTATGGGAAACAGGAAAAAATTTGAAAACCTGGCGTCCTATATATAGGACAGTGGTAAGAAATGGGTTAAACGCTATTGAACATAGGACCCTTCATTGGTTGTAGTGGAACTAATGGAACCAAACTAGGATTTTTTTTTTTTTTTTTATGACAATGCAGTTATTTATTAATCCTAAAGGAATGTTGCAGGCTGTGAAGGGGAACATGGTTCGGGAGTGCAAATGCCACGGTGTCTCGGGTAGCTGTACGATGCGGACCTGCTGGAAGGCACTGCCCCAGTTCCGGCAAATCGGGGACCACCTCATGCGGAAGTATTGGAGGGCGAGGGCTGTGTCCCTCATCCAAGGAGCAGGCCTGCAGACCAAGCGGGGCAAGACGCGTCCGAGGAGATCCGATCTCGTCTACCTCGAACCCTCCCCAAACTACTGCGAGCAGAACCTCAACGCAGGATCACTCGGCACTGTTGGCAGATTCTGCAATCGTTCCTCAACAGGTAACTAATCACCAAATAATATCTTCTATCTTCATCATATAACATCTCATGGTTATCATATAACCTGTTTCTTCTCGTGTCCAAATCAGTTCTGTGGTATAAAATTGATTCACGAAGCAAGATAACACAGACCTTTGAAGGGAACAAGCATTGAAAAGTCGAAAGAAAACAAACTATTCCGTTTCATATCAGGGAATTGACATCAATTTCCGTTAAAAATCAACTATGCTCTAAAAGTTGTTAATCTTGGTTAAATGTAAAATATTGAAGGGTATTATGAATTAAAATTGTTTCTGTAAATATGATAATTCATAATCACAGCTTTCTGTGCATAATACCCACCAAACATGGTAAATTTGATGAATTATTGAACATTTACTGAATTAATCGTCGATTTGTTATAATATTCAAGTGGTAATTGCAAATATGATATGCGGGTGTTTCGGACAAGTACAGCTAAATAAATATTCCTATAAAATCATGGTCTATTTACTCTTTCCGATTTTTCTGTTGAAATTAGGAAGTTTTATGACAACAGTAATAAAATAAACAGCAATTTTTACTTGATCGTCAGTGGTAATTGCAAAATGAAAGTATATCGTATTTTTTTTTTTTTAATGTAGCCCTGATTTGCCTGTTTTTGCCCAAGCCTAATTGTAACTGGTGGACTTAATAAGATACTACTATAGGATACTAAGACAGCTGATACTACTGTTTTCAAAAATATGTAGAATTATTTTTGGGTGATTTCAACTATTTTATAATTTTTCGTAAATCGCCCAAAAAATTACACATACAGTTTTGAGCTTATTAAAACAATTTTGAAATCTTGCCTTGATCTGCCACAACTGAAATTTCAGAACATCACACTAGAATTGTTTTGACTTTGGATCTAATATAATAATTTTGTTACTGTCTTTTTAAACCATATTGTGGTTCTTATCGACCCCTTTATTTACTAAATAAAACCTATTGCAGTTTATTAAACAAATTACAAAACTATGATAAAAAAAAAATATATATATATATTGCGAATTTTAAGAGTGTATAGGGTAACTGTACCAAAAGTTGACAGTGCTCCAATAGTTGAAATTTCGTACAAAAAGTGTGAATAATAAGATTCATGGTAGATTGTCTTGGTTCAAAATTTGGCAGTAATTTCCCAATTTTACTAGTTGGCTATGTTACCATCTGCATTAGTGTGATGAAAACTGAAACTTATTTGTGAGAGGTTATAATGGAGAATTTTCTAATGGCCTCAACAAGTGGTTTCTGCTTCCCTGTTTCATTAGTGTGATAAGTCACATTAAATAAGCTTTTTAGTTCGTTTATTTGTGTTCAATTATTTGTTAACTGCTTTCATGATATTCGTTAACTTCATGGGAATCATTTGATATCCTTTTCGATTTATTTATACAATGTTTTAGGGCTTAAATGTGGGTGTCAACTATTAGAACAAAAATTAATCATTAATTTCAATAGTTGACATCGATTGCAACTATTGGTGTTTTTTACTCTGATGAAACTGATAGTTTAAAATAATTTGCTTGATTTGAAAAATATCTGGGTTTAATATCGGTAGTGGAATCACTGATCTAGCTCCATCCTAACCAATGTTCGACAGGGGTGTCAACTATCCGTTCAAACGTGTCAACTAGTGGAATATTCTGTTTGTAAAGTTTACATCGTGTGTGTTTAGAGTTGACACCCATGCATAGCCTGAGCTTTATTTGACATAATCTTGTTTTGTTTATTTTTTAAATTAAGTAACAATTGTAACAGTCGGAAATTATAACAATTTTATTTTATTAGGTAATAAAATATATCGTAAAGTTAAATAGTTGAATGGATTGAATAATACAACTTATTATAAACTTATAAACCGACTTCGAACGAAAGAGGAGGTTACTCAATTCGATACATATGTGCCTTTTTTTTTTTTTTTTTTCTATGTATGTCCACCGATTACTCCGAGATGGGTGGACCAATTGGAACGAAACCTTTTGCATCTTGGAGAGTATTTTCCCAATGTGGTCCCATTAAATTCTTTTTTGGGTTCTTAATTTATTTAATAAGTTATCGGTAAAAAACATGAAAATAATTATTAAATTATCGCTTAAAATATTTACTTATTGGAAAAACATATGGCATATATAACATAAGGTATGCTCCAACAAACAATTAAAACACGTTAATAACTAATAAACTGCTCATGTACTTTCCTCAATTTTTTATTCTAACTTTGATTGGTTGATTTTAAGCAATGCTTAATAATGTTTCAATGTTCGATGAATCGGTTGGAAAAACCAACCAATCAAATTCAGAATAAAAAGAGTGGGGGGAAACATGAGTAGTCTGTTGTTAGCTATGGACGTGTTTCAGGTCCTTGTTGGAACAAACCTTATACATAACCTTAGATAAATTTTCAACAATAGATTTAAATAAAGATATTCTGGAGTGAAACTTTTTTTATGTTATCCGGATTACTATTATCGGTTTTTAATTTTGTTTCTGCAACTATTGAGGCGTATAAATGAAAATAGCTGTTAAGCGTCGAATTCTTGATTATGAGAAAGAAATAACTATTATCTAAGTTCAAATGTGGTTCGAAAATGTAATAAATACGTTCTCCAATTCCATACATGATGGGTATGATTGTATGTTTTTGTACTTTACGTTATGATAACGTCCCTAGCTGGTGGCACTTAGGATTTGCTATTTTCTGTATAGAGTCTCTATAGTGTGCCTATGTGTTAGTCTCAATCGTTTTCTACTTAATAACTGAAATGTAGCAGACTAAAAGGTCTGGCCACACTCATGTCCGCACCGGATCCGCACCGCAACAATAATATAGGTTATGTTCAGAATATTTTTTAATTTAACTTACATATTACCTTTAGTTATGCCTATTGTTCAGGCCACAGATGTGAGACACAGTCCACTTTGGGCATAACTATAGGTAATATGTAAGTTAAATTAAAAGTATTCTGAACATAACATATCTTATTGCTGCGGTGCGGATCCGGTGCGGACATGTCTGGCCAGACCCTTAATCGTTGCTAAAGAGCCAGATTGTGTTTTCAATTTTTGTGGATTTTGAAGTCTTGATCGATCTTTATTAAATCGAAAGAAATTTAAATATTCTATGAAGGTTGCCAAGATTTTCAAAAGTCAAAACTTCATTAAGTGTTTGCGTTTCCTGGAAGCATGAGTGCGATTTTTAGGACCTAAGTCTAGTTTTTGGCAGTCTAAATTTGGCAGTAATTTCCCAATTTTACTAGTTGGCTATGTTACCATCTGCATTAGTGTGATGAAAACTGAAACTTATTTGTGAGAGGTTATAATGGAGAATTTTCTAATGGCCTCAACAAGTGGTTTCTGCTTCCCTGTTTCATTAGTGTGATAAGTCACATTAAATAAGCTTTTTTTTTTTTTTTTTTTTTTTTTTTTTTTTTTTTTTTTTTTTTTTTTTTTTTTTTTTTTTTTTTTTTTTTTTTTTTTTTTTTTTTTTTTGGGACTTCAAGGCTTCCACTGAAGCCCTATACTGCCCATACTAACACCCATGGCACTGGGTGATACTTCTCCTACGAAAGAAAAGCACCACCCAGGGCGGGACTCGAACCCGCAGCTCCGGCATTGGAGTACGGCGCTTTACCGCACAGCCACACCGGGCCCCTTTTTAAATAAGCTTTTTAGTTCGTTTATTTGTGTTCAATTATTTGTTTACTACTTTCATGATATTCATTAACTTCATGGGAATCATTTGATATCCTTTTCGATTTATTTATACAATGTTTTAGGGCTTAAATGTGGGTGTCAACTATTAGAACAAAAATTAATCATTAATTTCAATAGTTGACATCGATTTCAACTATTGGTGTTTTTTACTCTGATGAAACTGATAGTTTAAAATAATTTGCTTGATTTGAAAAATATCTGTTTTATTAGGTACATATAACATAACAATTTTATTTTATTAGGTAATAAAATATATCGTAAAGTTAAATAGTTGAATGGATTGAATAATACAACTTATTATAAACTTATTAACCGACTTCGAACGAAAGAGGAGGTTACTCAATTCGATAAGTATGTGCCTTTTTTTTTTTTTTTGTGTTTTTTTTTTCTATGTATGTTCACCGATTACTCAGAGATGGATGGACCAATTGGAACGAAACCTTTTGCATCTTGTAGAGTATTTTCCCAAGGTGGTCCCATTAAAACCTTTTTTTGGTTCTTAATTTATTTAAGAAGTTATCGGGAAAAAAAACATGAAAATAATTATTTAATTATCGCTCAAAATGTTTACTAATTGGAAAAACATGTGGCATATATAACATAAGGTATGCTCCAACAAGCTATTAAAACTAATTGATAACTAACAAATTTATTGTTTTACTGCTGGATGAATAAAATGGGAAAACCAACCAATCAAATTCAGAATCAAAAGAGTGGGGGGAGAACATGAGCAGTCTGTTGGTTATCGATGTGATTTAAGTGCTTGTTGGAACAAAACTATACATAACCTTAACTAATTTTTCTACAATAGATTTAAATATCAGCAGAATATAATATTGCTGTCGTTGTCTGTATCGATATTAGCATAAATGTTAGATAGATATATATTCACCGAAAACTGTAAACTTTCTTAATTTAGATCTAATCGACGGTTGGACACCATAATCATAAGACCACAAAATTCGTGGAATCGTCTTTCCAAGAAAGACTGAGTAGTGATAACCGTTTTAAAGCAGAATTTAAAACTTCTTCAAGTTCCCGAAGGTTCGTTTAAATTTAAAATCGTCGCCCGTATTGATTTAAATTAGATTTTGATTTCTGCCCTTCATTCGCTATGCACATTAAAAAGGAATGCAATAATTCCTGGAAAAGCTTAAAGTTGACTTAACAAAGGAATCAGATACCTCTGTCTTCTTCCGGATACACTCAATCACTGTTGAATATCTTGTCGGAGATCTTGTGCCGATTCTTCATGGGTGACACTTCTGTTATGTTATCCGGATTACTATTATCGGTTTTTAATTTTGTTTCTGCAACTATTGAGGCTTTTGCTGATGTTCATCCATCAATAGAAGTTCTAAAATAAAACTTGATATCTCCCAGAAAACAACCTCATTGTATAAAAGTCCCCTCAGCAATTTGGCAGCCATGAAAATGATTGATATCATAAATGCTACCCAACTAGAATTGAAGCAACCGTGTTTAGCAATTTATTTTCTGAATAATGTTTTATTACGAAGGATATAATTCATAATACTTTGGTAATAGATTTAGTCAAAAATTCATCGAAAAGAATTACGAACATAAATGACTCAACCAAAACATATTTTTGAATTAAATCAGTATTGTAGTATCGAGAATAATAATATCCTTCGTAATAATAAATTAACCATAAAATGAAACCCCTGTTGCTTCTATCCTAGCGGGGCAGTCTTTTTGATATCGATCAATTTTATGGCTGCCCCTTTTTTGCTGGGACTTCTATCCAATGGTGTTGTTTAATGACTACTTTTCCAACGAGCGATTTAAATAAAGCAATATTAACGATCCCTACTGGAGTAGTGTATAATATCGCCATAGTTTTCAGCAGGATATTCAAGCGATCATAATTCCAAAATTACTTTCCAATTTACTATAGGTCATATTACCATCATCATCGATTCTCGATTAACGATATCTTGTCCAAAACCGGCCAAAATCTCGACAGTTTAGTGACGTACCTATTTCATCTTGGAATGGCCGGATTTATGTATCTTTAACTCAACACATCTCGGAACACTGTTGTCATGTAAATGACAAGTACTGACGTCAGTATACAGCAAAGGAAAAATATAAAAAATATTCATTGTGGAAAAACATTTTATGTGTTCCCTTCCCAATGGAACATTGATCTATAAAAAAAAAATCCATTTATAATCATAAAACGTAGTGTGTTGAAAGTTGTATAATTCACGCACCGCTTTTCCACAATTCTGAGTGTATTCATAAAATTTAAAAGGTGGCTGTTTATATAATTAAAATAAAATGGCCCGGGAACGTGGTAACCGAACGTGGTAGAGCGCATGGTGGGAACCGTGGTGGTGTGAGTGGGAACCAACGCGTATGGTGGGAACCGAACGTGGTAGAGCGCAAAAAGATTTCGATTTTTTTTTTTTAAACAACATACGGTTTTCTACATTTATTATCTTCTCCAACTAAAAAGTATGAAATAAAAAACATTTTATAAAAAAAAATTAAACCGACTTCTTAACCTAGGAACCAGTAAAAATAAATGCACTAAAAGTAAGAAATAATTACCTTCTGATTTTAAAGAATACTCAGCAAAATTGAAAATAGAATAAAAAGTGGAAAAATGCAATAAGACGAATAATTTTATTTTGATCTGTACAAATACACGCTAATTGTTAGTAAAAATTATTAAATTAAAATATTAAATACTACGTTCAATACAACACAATCTTTTCGGAGGCGGCGCAAAATCTAAAATTTTTCCACTGGACATTATGAAAATCTTCTAAATGGGTCTTCTCTTCCCATCTATTGTTTTCAATGCCTACTAATGGAATTGTATCAGTGACATGTCATTTCCATTTTGCACCGCCTACGAAAAGATTTTGTTGTATTGAACATAGTATTTAATATTTTAATTTAATAATTTTTATTAACAATGAGTGTGTATTTGCACAAATCAAAATAAAATTATTCGTCTTATTGCATTTTTCCACTTTTTATACTATTTTCAATTTTGCTGAGTATTCATTAAAATCAGAAGGTAATTCTTTCTTACTTTTCAGTGCATTTATTTTTACTGGTTCCTAGGTTTCGAAGTCGGTTTATTTTTTTTTATAAAATGTTTTTTAATAATTATAGATGTTGTAAATAGTTGTTGTAAATAAATGTAGTAAATAGAAATTTAAAAAAAAAAACCTAAGGAAAATTCAGTTAATCAGGAGATAATCAGAAAAGCTTAGATCGCCAAGAGCAGGAGCAGAGAATTTATGTTGATCAAGGAATATTTCTTCAAGAGGAGGAGCAAGGTAGTTTAAGTGTTGATGAAGGAAAATTTATAATAGTTGGGTTCTCAAATAAGAGATTTAAGCGTAAAAAATGTCTGGATCAAGTTACTAAAGTTGTCAGTAAATTAGAGATTCTGGTTTTACTTTTACAACCATGCATCGGATGAAAACAAGTTTTATTAACACCGATACATGTTGCACAGTCCCATCATGTGATATTATATCCGCGATACAAATGCCCAAAGTTTTTACCTTTAATGGACAGCAAAGGTACTATTTTAATTTCCCATTTGAGGTAGATTAATTTAAAATGATTGTTGTTATATGGTATCTGTATTATTCTTAATTGGATTATCTCATTTTTCAGTTTAGTATTTTTTCTTTTGTCTAATAAGTTTTTGTGTATAAAGTAATTAAATTGTGAAAATTTTATATGTTTAATTTCAATTTTGAATAGTTTATAAATAAAAAATTATTAACTTTTATTGCAGTCCTTATTACCTAATATTTTCCTTGGGAAATTAAAAAATAATGTAAGTCAACTATTGGCACATTTTAGAAGGTTCAAAGAAATAATTTTTTATAAAAACCGTAAATGTAAACCATAGGATATTGTATTCCCAGTTTTCTAGAGGGATTGGCCTCACTAAATTCATAACAAAGATTAACCTAACATCAATAGTATAGTAAACAGTGTCAATAATCTAATATCTTTTTCTTAACCTGTCAACTACTGGTACAGTTACCCAAAAATAAAAAATAAAATCGAAAAAAAATATATATAATTTTATAAAGTATATTAAATTAAAAATTATTTTATTTTACAATAAATACTATATCCTTCCTTTTAAATATTCCCATCGTATACCTAAACCGTCTCTTCCTGATATGTCCAAGTATAGCCGATACCTTGGAAACATTTTTATTTATAGAAACCATATATCTAGCCAAGAAACTCATCGTCACGAACAATTTATTAATAAAAGAATTTAGACATATCAAAAAACAGTTTAATGAGTGAATTTAAAACAGAAGTAGCAGTTTAATGAACTTCATACTCAATTACACTGCCAACTACGAATTAGAGTCCAGAGGCATACGGAATTTCGGAAAAAGAATGTAATATTACTAAGTTTTTCGTTTCTTCCTTTTTTTACTGTACAATTAACCGATATTAGCCAAGTAGTAATACCATCGAGGCTAGATATCATTGGGGGGGGGGCGGGGTTTGAAGGTAGGTGTATGTTGTCCTCTTTGTTCCCACATTACACAACGCATTTATTTTGTATTCATTTGCCGCCAAGACTATAAGTCCAAGAGTATAACACAACATTTTTCGAACCTTTATACCAATTTTATTGATGTTGATAGGTAATTCTAAGGTAATAAGATATCAGGAACGTCCTACGTGACAAAACCTGCGAGGGGAACCTACTGGGGGAATATTGATCCGATGGGGGGGGGGGGGGCTGCTCCTGCTTTTGGGTAACCTTAGAATAATTTTCACGTGAATAATTGAGCACTGTTTCTAGTCCCCTCCGCTCCTTATTCAAACTATATTACCCTTGCTCTGAACTTTTCCTTCTTTTAAACAGCAAAGAGCAGAGTAATAGCTTCGGATTCCTTCTAACGCCGGAATCAAAATAAATATATTTCTTTAAAATATAAAAGTCTACAGGATCTACAGAGCTACCATCGAACCTTCGATCAAATTTTGAGTCCAGTCGGACGAATCTCTTGCTTCACGTCGACTCGAATATGCCGATTCTCCGAATGAGCGACCGGAGCATCCGATTGAAGTTGGGGTAGAAATGTTTAGAATGGGTATTAAACAGTCAAGGATAGCGTGGACGGCGGCCAGATAAAAAAATATTATATTAATAAACTTAATGTTTTATTTAAGACTGACGCAAAGAGTGAACAAATTAACATTCAATGGCAAAAAGTTCTGTAAGTCTTGATTCAACCGTATTTCATTTATAGGGTTATTTTTATAATTATCGAAAATAAAAGAAATATACATAGGACCTCTCTTGGCATATAAAATTTATTTTAATTTTAAATAAAGTAGTTTATTTGATGGAGACCTATCCTGGGGACCTATCCTGAGGAGATGAAATACAATGTCCTAATCTGCTGAGCTTCCTGCGTATGTAAAAGCTATTTTCGGGCGTTTCCTACGCTTACAAAACTTACAAATAATCATTATTTGAAGGGGAAGAAATTCAAAATCCACTATTTCGTGGAATCGTATTTAAACCAACATTGAAAAATAATAAGCAGTAAACTCAGTGAGTAACGAGTGCACTTATTTCTACGCGTGTCATCTTGCGACATAACGCGTATTTAATTACATATTCAATTAACATACTATTTTATCACTAGAAAATACGTAATAACAAAATAAAACTAGATGTACATTTTATAGTTGCATGATTTTGTTGATTTTTGGTTTATTTTTATCTCACTTCGTATGATCGAGTCGTGTAGCTGGTGAGTCGAAACATCGAAGTTTCCCAGAAATCTCCGAGGCATCCTTCTGGCATTGGGCAAAAATAGCGACTTTGGGTGGAATAACCGCGAATAGGGATATACAGTTCGATCAACAGCTATAAGATGCGTCGAACCATCCAGCCTCGAATATTAGGGTGTCATTAGCATCGTTTAAAACTAGCGTAAAGGTAAAATACAGCCTTAACATTGGCATTTTGGGAACTTTGTGTACAGGTCATAATAAATTAGTGCATCATATTGAATATTTCACTATTATAACACGTGAACGATCGTACAGTTTTTATCCCAATGAGATTCTTAAGGTATTTTTTATCTTAGAGATTTTCTTATTTTATATATTATATCCAGAAGCTTAATTATCTTTCTTCAACTATACCAGACATAATGAGCAGAGTCCTTGTTTTTGAGAGTAAAATTCTAAGCCGAATCTACGTTCTAATAAAAGTAGGCGGAAATTGGAGACTAAGAAGCGACTTGGAGCTCCAAACGCTTTATGGGCAGCCGGACATTATGAAAGTCCTCCGCATTGGGAGGCTTTGATGGGCTAGAAATATCGCCACAATGCTAGACCAGAGCATTCCAAAAAGATTGATGTCCGAGAAAATCTACGGGTAAAGAGATGTCGGAAGACCGAGATCTACGAGGAGCGCGGATTTGGATTGCGGCTGCGATGGAGAGATCTTCTGAATGAGGCCTTGACTGTCTAATTGGGTTGTTGCGCCACTGATAATAATATTACCATACTTATTCGTGCAATTACTTACAAGAGCCCCCAAAATGATAACAGAACATTTACAAGCCTCAAGTTTATTATCCTCGTCCACCTCCTGCTGATCAAGCTGTTGCTGCCTTTAGTATCCCAATCTTCTCACAAGTATGAGCAACCTCTCTTTGTTATTTACCTACAGTTCGACATATTATCTAACCTTACACTATTCTTGTCTCCCCCCTCCCTTATCCGAAAAAATATTCTATATCCGTCACTGATATATTTAATAATGAGTCAATATTTACCAAGACGTTTTTACTTTTCTTTATATTTATCTCAACATTTAAATTTATAATTTTTTAACTGTAGGCGTGTATTTGTTGTTTGGTAAAACGTCTGATCATAATTTAATATTTTATATATATATATATATATATATATATATATATACATATTTATTTATTTATATAAAGATATGATACTATGATATCCTTTGAAACATAACCTCTTTAAACATTTCATTTAGAGAGTGGTAAAAATAAAGAGGAAGGGGCGCTTTCCTCCTGACCTAGAAACTTGAGTGCTGGCTTCTACTTTGTACTTCAATTGTTTTCATACACATAACAAGCTACTTTTTCCCCTTTGTTGTTTTAAAAAATACATTTCAAAAGCTTTCTTAAATTATACCCTATATTATTACTACATAAATAAGTTATTGTATTATAAAAAACAATTAATAACTGATAAACGTTTTTTCATTCATTCCTTTATATTTAATAAATTAATTATAAACGTTTTTCATACCCTAATACAAAAATGTTAGATAGAAATTAACATTTTTTTTTTTTTTTTGTTGATTATATGAATATGAAATCTTTGTTCTGTCACGCCAACATAAAGAAAATTTAATTATCCCTGTCACGAAAAAAAGATATATTTATTACATCAAAATTTTTTCTGCCTTTATTTTAAAATTACTAAAGCAACCAAGCTAATTCAACTTATTGTGTTTAAAATATTTTTGTACTTTCAACCCTTTTTAGTTTATAATATTCGAAATTATTTAACATTCGAAATATTTTCAGCCTAAGGAAAGGAAATTAGTAGCGTAATCTTCCGAGAAAAAAAGCATTACAAATGTAGTATTATATATTGAATTTCAAAATGGTTCTTTTTATTTTTATTCGTAGTGAGGTTTAAAGCAAAGATATCATTAAGGTCTAATAGTTCTTGATTTCATTTATTTAGATGGTTGCAAGCAACTTTTTTAATCTGGAACCAAAGTTTTGGTTAAGCTGTTGCAGGCAATTATCATGCTTGAAATGAAAAATATTATTAAGCTAAATAAAGTATTTTATATACTGAATAAGGTATTTAATATTTAATGATCCGAATAATATTATTTATTTGAATGCAATTCCTTTTCTTTCTTTTTAACCGACTTCGAAAGAGGAGGTTACTCAATGCGATACGTATGTGCCTTTTTTTTTTTTTTTTTTCTATGTATGTCCACCGATTACTCCGAGATGGGTGGACCAATTGGAACGAAACCTTTTGCATCTTGGAGAGTATTTTCCCAATGTGGTCCCATTAAATTCTTTTTTGGGTTCTTAATTTATTTAAGAAGTTATCGGTAAAAAACATGAAAATAATTATTAAATTATCGCTTAAAATATTTACTTATTGGAAAAACATATGACATATATAACATAAGGTATGCTCCAACAAACAATTAAAACACGTTAATAACTAACAAACTGCTCATGTACTTTCCTCACTTTTTTATTCTAACTTTGATTGGTTGATTTTAAGCAATGCTTAATAATGTTTCAATGTTCGATGAATCGGTTGGAAAAACCAAACAATCAAATTCAGAATAAAAAGAGTGGGGGAAACATGAGTAGTCTGTTGTTAGCTATTGACGTGTTTCAGGTCCTTGTTGGAACAAACCTTATACATAACCTTAGATAAATTTTCAACAATAGATTTAAATAAAGATATTCTGGAGTGAAACTTTTGTTATGTTATCCGGATTACTATTATCGGTTTTTAATTTTGTTTCTGCAACTATTGAGGCGTATAAATGAAAATAGCTGTTAAGCGTCGAATTCTTGATTATGAGAAAGAAATAACTATTATCTAAGTTCAAATGTGGTTCGAAAATGTAATAAATACGTTCTCCAATTCCATACATGATGGGTATGATTGTATGTTTTTGTACTTTACGTTATGATAACGTCCCTAGCTGGTGGCACTTAGGATTTGCTATTTTCTGTATAGAGTCTCTATAGTGTGCCTATGTGTTAGTCTCAATCGTTTTCTACTTAATAACTGAAATGTAGCAGAATAAAAGGTCTGGCCACACACATGTCCGCACCGGATCCCCACCGCAACAATAATATAGGTTATGTTCAGAATATTTTTCAATTTAACTTACATATTACCTTTAGTTATGCCTATTGTTCAGGCCACAGATGTGAGACACAGTCCACTTTGGGCATAACTATAGGTAATATGTAAGTTAAATTAAAAGTATTCTGAACATAACATATCTTATTGCTGCGGTGCGGATCCGGTGCGGACATGTGTGGCCAGACCCTTAATCGTTACTAAAGAGCCTGATTGTGTTTTCAATTTTTGTGGATTTTGAAGTCTTGATCGATCTTTATTAAATCGAAAGAAATTTAAATATTCTATGAAGGTTGCCAAGATTTTCAAAAGTCAAAACTTCATTAAGTGTTTGCGTTTCCTGGAAGCATGAGTGCGCTTTTTAGGACCTAAGTCTAGTGTTGAATGAATGCATTTTTGAAAAATGAATTGAAACAGAAATGATAATGGACTTATAACAGTCTGGGTAGGATTTGTTTATGGGTTTTTCGCATTCGAGGTGGCCATGCATTCAAGTACCGCATAACTAACGTATATGTTGTGTATTATATTCCCCAATAAATGAAAATGTTCTTCGGAAACTTTCTCCCAGTAGTAGTGTGATAATAATTAAACCGTCTTTACAGATATTTAAAAAAGAAATTAAAATTTCAATGTTTGCCAATGTTCATCAATCAATAAAACTAACGGCAAATTAAAGTTGATATCTCTCAGAAAACAACCACATTGTATGAAAGTCCACGCAGCAAAAATATAGCAGCCATAAAAATGATTGCTGTCAAAAAGGATACTCCGCTAGAATTGAAGCTGCAGTGTTTTCTGCAAACTCATTTTCTGAATAATTGTTTATTAAGAAGAATATTATTCGTACCACTTCGCTCTCAAGTTTAGTCAAAAATTCATCGAAATGGATGACGAACATAATTGACTCGACCAAGAAATATTATTGAATTAAAACAGTAGTATAATATCGAGAACAATAATATCCTTCGTAATAATAAAGTAACCATAAAATAACTCCCAAAACGCAGTCGCTTCGATCCTAGCGGCTGCCCCCGTTTTGATAACGATCAATTTTATGGCTTCCCCTTATTTGCTGCGAGTACTTCCATCCAATGATGTTGTTTTTGGAAATGCAATTTAGTTTAATTACTACTTTCCAACGATAAATTTAAATAAAGAAATATAAAAGGTCCCTAACGGAGCAGTATATATCATCGCATTAGTTTTCAAAAGAATACTCAAGCGATCATAATTCAAAAATTAGGGTCCAATTTATTATAGGCTGCGATGTCCCTTGTTTAATTAAATTAATATGGGTAAGTAAAGAGGTCAGTTTAGGTCCGTTAATGTTCGTTAAGGTTATTAGATTATTTAGATCTTAATCATCTAAATAATTGGGACATGCAAAAACAAACAGAATTACGCAGTGGAAGTGATTATTATTGGTAATAATATATACATATATACATGTAGAAAAATATATCAAATTAATGTATAATGTAATTAGCCTTGGCAAGGAGTGAGGTTTTTGTGGCCGGGGTAGGGTACAATATGTCTATACGGCAGCCAATTCCAACTTAAACTGATTTTAGTGGGGCCTTCTCAGAGCTAGAGCGATAAGGAGGGCTTAGGGTACAAAGTTTGGCTCTATGTTATTAGTTAACATATTTATATAGCTAACATAATATTTGGGCACCTAATTAAACTAATTATAATCGTTCTCACTAATATCTACATACAGAATATTTATATAATAGCCCTCATACATATAATATAATAACAGTCAATATACATAATATTTATAACATATCCCACATACAATATAATATAATAACATCAATATGCATAATATTTATATAATACATGACCTAATAATTATAGGTGTGGATCACCACAAGGCCATATAAACATCTTCATTATATCATCATGTATATTCGAAATACGGCCAAAATCTCGACTGTTCAGTGACGTACCTACCTACATTATCTTGGAGTTATGTGACAGCGGAGCAAACTCGATACCCACTTTCGGAACACAGATGTCTGTATGTAAATGACAATTACTGACAAAAAATTCAGTTGAGGAAATTATTGTAATTGTGAAAAAAAGTTTTATGTTTTATGTGTCGTCTTTTACAAAAGTGAAAGGAGTGTAATGCACGCCCAGCACTTGATTTTCCGCTCGTATTCATAAAATTGAAAAGGTGGCTTAATATAATTATATTATAAAGGCCCGGGATAGACGAATGTGGTAGAGCGCTACCTGGGTTGACTTTTATTTCGCGACGGACCCACGGAATAACTCTCGTCCTTCCCACCATAGATGGAACAACCAACCAATGAACCAAACTCTCCTGTAGTGTCAGAAGAGGGGTACCCATTAAAAAAGAAAGAAAACCAAAAACCAGTACAAAATACACTTAAAATCCGTATAAAAATAACACTTTGATTTTTTTTTTTTAGAAATTAACTTATTGTTTTCTATAAATTATCTCCCGCCACTAAAAAGTATGAAATAAAAAACATTTTATATAAAAAAAATTAAACCGACTTCGAAAACTAGGAAACAGTAAAAATAAATGCACTAAAAAGTATGAAATAATTACCTTCTGATTTTTATGAATACACGGCAAAATCAAAAATGGTATAAAAAGCGGGAGAATGCAATAAAACGAAAAAAATTATTTTGATTTGTACGATTACATACTAACTCTTACTAAAAAGTATTAAGTTGAAATATTAAATACCATGTTTTATACATCACAATCTTTTCGGAGGCGGCGCAAAATTTAAAATTGTTAACACTAAATGTTATGAAATATCTATTGATTTTCTATTTTGCGCCGCCTCCGAAAAGATTGTGATATATTAGACATGGTATTTAATATTTCAACTTAATACTTTTTATTAAGAGTTAGTGTGCAATCGTGCAAACCAAAATATTTTTTTTCGTTTTATTGCATTTTCCCGCTTTTTATACCATTTCCGATTTTGCCGTGTATTCATAAAAATCAGAAGGTAATTATTTCATACTTTTTAGTGCATTTATTTTTACTGTTTCCTAGTTTTCGAAGTCGGTTTAATTTTTTTTTTATAAAATGTTTTTTTTAAACTGAAATATCAACAAAACAAGAACAAAAAATCATATACAGGGAACTGGATTGGTTAGATAAGGATTCTCCTGTAGATGAAAGAAATAAAATCGGCTTATTTTCACCAGAGATAAAAACAGAAAATCCTGGTCAATATCACCTGGATTCCAAGAATAACTAGAACTTATTTCTAGCTTGTGAGATTTAATTGTTTGTTAAACAAAAAATTGTCGTGCTTTTTTAAAAGAACATTTAATAAAATATACGATTATAATTATTAGATATTGATTTGTAATTAATATTAGTTAACATTGTTAGTTGATCTTCATGCTATCAGAAAATCTAACAGTTAATTCTATTATGTTTTAACCATTTTAAAATTATTTTTAATAATTTAAACATTTTTTTTCTGAACAAACAATATCCTTTTTATGTTATTTAAAAAAAAATCAATATTCCTTTTTACAATCGATTTATTATATACCTAAACATTTATGATAATAAATAAATATCATAGGTAATGGATGAAGATTTATTTTATTTAAATATGCTCTGTAGGATTTTCAGCTAGAATTTCTTTATTACTATTAAACTTGCTTATGTTTCGACCCAACGATGTGGTTCATTGTCAGGACTAAAATTCAAACAAAAATATAAGTATACTATACTTGTGGGGAAGTGTAGCCAAGTTCAATGAAAAATATTCCAAAGAACTGTTCACAGTTCTCTATCTCTGAAAACGTGACGAACCTCAATTGGACTACACTTTGGCTTCATGGAATTCTCTAACTCTTCTTAGACCCGCAGCTACACAAAGGCTTCTGAATATTTTAAATACACAGCAGCTATCCAAGAGATCAGGTGGACAAGGCAGTCTGAAGAAAAGCCAGCACATTATTTATTACGGTTGCCAGGACCAACTACACTCTTTTGGGACTGGATTGGTTGTGGAAAAAAGAGTGACTCAGTAGTAATAGATTTCAAGCTTACCAGCCTCACTTAGGACACAGCTCTGGGTCTTAGGAATCAAGGGAAAGTTCTACAATGTTAGGATCATCATGAGCACATGCGCCAACGATATCAGGAGCTGGAGAAATGTTTTGTTGGCTGCCCTTTCCACGATATGAAAATAGTGACCGAGATTATAATGCAAGAATTAGGAATGATAAGGCATTTAGGACTGCTATGGGCAAAAATAGCTTCCATGGGAACTGCAATGAGAATCGAAAAAGGGTGATGGATTTCGCAGCATCCAAGGACTTGCTTGTGGTACCAACTATGTTGTACCTGTTTTCCGCATAAAATTGGAATTGGGATTCCAATGGACCCATTACAAGCAATCCGATTGATCATGTTCTTCTAGTGCCAAATAAAAATCCTTATTACTTTACCTTCGGAAAAGACATGGACTCGGCCAATATCTGGTAATTGAGAATTAAGGGGCCGGCTTTCAACAGTGAGGTACCTTTCTTGACGTTTTCTGACAAAATGCAGTGTTGAAGAGTTAAACAACTGTGACAAAAGCTTGCACTTCGTCCTAAATCCTGGGATCTGTGTCATGAACTGAACCTCCTCCCAGTTTTTCAGCTCATTTATCATGGGGATTTAGGAGCTCCTAGACGATTTTTCGAGCATCTCTAACTAACCATTGAGCAGTTTCCTATCCCGGTCTTTGGATTAAAATGTTTTATACATTTACAGGTCATCTACCTAAAGAATTTTCCAGGGTCGTTTGAATTCTTCAGATCATGTATCGCTTCCGTTTCTTTCCTCCTTAATAACGTTTTATTTTTTTGGTAGAAGCACTTTTCGTCTCTTCTCCCTCTCCGATAGTCCTCCACTGGTCACCTTTTCCGGCTTGAATTCCTTTGGTTTGGAAAAGGCATCTGATAAAGGCATTCATTTTCCCAGTATATTATTTGAATATTATATTATTTTACTATGTATTGTAACAGACAGCTCTGCTATAATCTATGTATTTGACCAATTCATTTATGTCCTATCTCTGACATTTCTTTTGTTTTTTAATTACAGCCAGAAAAGCTTTCGGTGAATGAGTTAGTATTTAAATATAATTAAGTATCGTTCTATCCAAGGATCTCGTTGAAACAAAATTTCTCTCCCTAAAGGGATGTCGAGGGAAGGCTAATAATTGGCATAGGCTCTCTAAGTGCTCAGGTTAGATTGAAAAACTTTCCATCTTTTTGTCCTTGATCCCGTTGTCACCCTTCAATTCCGCCTCTTTTAGAACTTTCCCAGTAAAAACTTGTCTCACGATTTCTTTTGAAAATTTCATTTGAACAACCTTACACTGTTATTTGCATATTTATACCTCAGGGGAAACGAATATTTTTTGAATAAATAGAGAGTGATTCCGAAAGGAAAATATTTTACATGTTTTATTCAGCTAGTGAATTGTGTTGAATCGCTAATTGATGTAGCATTATAATTAAATGAGCAAGAAATTTTAGAAAAACAGGAAAGGGAAAGGGAAGGGTGGAAAGTGTATAATAATATCATGAATATATATGTATATATATATATATATATATATATATATATATATATATATAAAGAAAGTTGAATTATGAAAATGTCTAAGCGAATCCTAGGGTTGATGAAACTGTTGAAGCAAGATTTGCGTTGAGTAACGGTCTCCGCAATGGACAGGAACTTTTATATATACAAACGACTTTATTACAACCAAGGTCATATGCTGTTGCCTAATAAACCTTGCAGCCATTTCTTCTTGGCGGAGTCCTCTGGTTGTCATCGCCTCCCCTACCCCTTCTATCCATCTCTCCTCTGGTCGACCTCTCTTCATCTTCCCAATGGTACATGCTTCAGCATTCTTTTGGGCCATCGGTCTTCTGCCATTCTCATGACGTGGCCAAACCAGCTCAGCATTGTTGTCTCAATGGAGTGTAAGAACCCACTCCGAAAATCTATTTCAATCGCGAGAAGTTTCTTGCTGAATCGGTTGAGATTTTCCAGGTTTCCGATACATAAAGCACTGAACTCTCTTTTTTTTGTTTAGAGAACTTTTTTGAGAAAACATGTTTTTAGTTGACTTTACACAACATGTACCTATATCTTCAGCAGTTGAGTTACTACATCCCAATTCACTAATTAAATCTACTTTTTGGCTAAGAACGAGAGGTTAGGTTAGGTTTTGTGGTTTAAGGACACACAACTACTATGGTCATTAGTGCCCTTTATCTATTAGTTTAATTATTTTATTTTAATATCAGATTATATTTTGTTGAAAATATTATTATTCTTAAGAAATAAAATTATTTTTTCAATATTCGTAGTGTTATCTCCCAGAATCGAATTGCATTTTCTTTCCATTCTTAAATTTTGAAAATATGCTTCGTATTGGGGGCAGTCCTCAAAGATGTGGATAATACTTAACTGCACGTTGCAATGAGCACATTTTGGTAGCGTATCCCTTTCGATGAGGTATCCGTGTGTTAGCCGCCTGTGGCCGATCCTCAATCTTGCGATGACTACTTCCTCTCTTCTACTGTCGCGGTTAGAGCTCTTCCAGGGTTTTATTTCTTTTTTAAATGAAGAATGGTGAAATACTTCTTCCAAATTTCTTTTATTAAAAATTTATAACATATACATTAATTTGCCGACGTTTCGGACTATTCGTCCCTCTTCAGGGCAAATTTCTTCTGCCAAGAACTAGTAATCCTTACACCTGACAATTTTTGGTGGCTAGGTCCATCTATTTCTATATTACAGTTATATTCCATTACCTAAGTAAATTGGTCATTTTATATAAAAAAAAAATATATATATTCACATGACTACCACTTTTTACTACAATATTCTTATCACACTATCTATTACTGACTGAACTTTTCTAGAAATTTGGAAGAAGTATTTCACCATTCTTCATTTACAATATTTAGATCTTCCAGCACATATAGTGTATTTAAGATTACATAGTATTTCTTTTTTAATGTTTTTCAGTTTATTGCTTTCTTCAGTTGTTTCCCAGAGCTGTATCCACGTCATGAGAGCTTGGTGTTTCAGATATTTTGCAACGTCTGCTGAGGTGTAAACATTAGTTATTTCCATTAATGATGCTGCTTCCTTGGCTGCTTGGTCCGCAGCTTCATTGCCTCGAACGCCCACGTGCGATGGTATCCAGACTAATGTTATAGTTTTGCCCATGTTTTTGACCATCGAAGAATAAGCTTATGCTTTTTTAATTATGTTGTCTCTTGTATATATATTGGTGAAAGCTATTATTGGAGAAAGGGAGTCCGTGAAAATAACAAAGTTTTCCTCCTTTCGTTACATTATTTCATACAAAGCTGCACTAATTGCGAAACATTCTGCAGTGAAATTGCTGGTTGTGTTAGGAAGCTTGTATTTTATAGTTTTGGAACTGATAATGATGGAACATCCTACGTTACGGTTTGTTTTAGAGCCATCGGTATAAATATGCTGGCTGTTTTTATATTTGTCTATGATTTTTCGGTGTTCTAAAAGATATGTGGTTTCAGTCGTATTATTTTTGTTGTATTTTTTGAGCGGTAAATATATGGATGGCAGTTTTAGGGTCGAGGGTGGGTAAATGTATTGGTTAGTGTTTATTTGGAGATTTCTAATTTCTTCTATATAACTTCTTGCTCGGATTCCAAGTGGTGCCTAAAGTCTCTGGTTTTCTGAGTATTGTCTAGTTTTTGGTTGAAAAATATGTTTCCATGCTGGATTGTTATTATTAAACTTCAATCTTCCTGTCCGCAAGCTAGCTGAAGTCTTCTTACATCTAGTGGAGCTATACCTGCTTCTACTCATAAGCTGCTTACCGGACTTGTTCGAAAAGCTCCTGTTGCAAGTCGGATACCCGCGTGGTGGACCGAGTCCGGAATGGAAAGCGGTTTAGAGTTTGCTGATGAGTAGACAAAGCTGCCATAATCCAATTTCGCCCTTATTAAACTAGTGTATACCCTTAACATACTGGATCTGTCCGTTCCCCACGAGCATCCAGCTAAGACCTTAAGTATATTCAGCCTTTTTACACATTCTTCCTTAAGACTTCTAATGTGGTCTTTCCAGTCTAGCCTGTAATTGATAATTAGGCCTAAAAATTTAACCTTTGGTTCGAAATTCAGGTGCATGCCTGTGTACAGTAAATCTGGGAAAGGAGTTGGCGTCCTGAGTTTTGAAAAATTGCAAGCCAGATTGAGTGGACCACGATTCTAAATTTGAAAGACAATGCTGCAGCGTTCTTTTCATTCTATTCTTGTTTCTGAATGGTAATAAGAGGGCTAAGTCGTCAACAAATAAAAAAATCCTAATAGGTTTGGGTATTATGTTGGTAACTTTATTTATAGCAATAGCAAAAAGGGCGCAGCTCAAAACACTTCCCTGAGGTATTCCGTTGGTCATTTCTTTTATTGACGAGAGATGGTTACCCACCCTAACTTGAAACGTACGTTCCCGGAGAAAGTTGTCTATTAACACGAGAAGGCGCCCACAAAATCCCCATTCCTTTAGCTGTTGCAATGCGAGCAACGGGTTTAATTTGTCGTAGGCTTTCTCAATGTCTAGTCTAAGAAGCAGTCTAGTATCTCATGTTCGAGAGTTACTAAATGGTCTAATGTCGAACGACCTGCTCTGAATCCACTTTGTGCTTCTGATATTAGATTGTTCTCCTCTAACATCCATGTTAGCAGCTTGATCACCATTTTTTCCATAAGCTTACACAAACAGCTGGTGAGTGAGATAGGCCGGTAACTAGAAGTTAATAATTTATTTTTTCCTGGCTTCAGAATTGGGATTATAACCGCCCTCCTCCAGATGTCTGGGAAGTCCCCCGTGCTCCAAACGTGGTTGTAAAAAGCAAGAAGTTCGTTCATCGCCTGACTGGGTTGATTTTTGAACATATCGTTGTGGATGTCGTCTACTCCTGGTGCAGATGGTTTTAACTCTTTTATGCAGGCTAATAGTTCAGCTTTAGTAAATGGGAAGCTATATGCATGCTCTTGTGTATTTTCGATATTATTTTTTTCTATGGTATCTAACGAAAATTGTGTTTGAGGGGAGTATAAGTTAGAATAATATTTTGCAAAATGTTCAGCTAATATTTGTTGATCCTGTTCGACATGTTCACCTATTAAAAGTGATGGCTGGTAGTCTTTATAATGTCCTTTAATACTCTGAATTTTTTTCCAAAACAATCTTGGAGGGGTGTCGGTTGAAATTGAGTTTAGAAATTGTTCCCAGGATTGTTTCTTTTTTTGTTTTTGATTACCCTGCGAGATATGGATCGGCTTTTCTTATACTCAATAAGATTCACTAGGGTAGGTTCTTTCTTAAATACTTTTAAAGCCCTTCTTCTTTTCTTAATGACTTCTTTGCATTCCCTATCATACCACGGGATATTTTTATTTTTAGAATCAATATGACTTGAACTTTTTGGTATTGATACATTCACTGATGATAAAATTGCGGATGTAATGTAATTGTTTATTTCGGTACTACTATTGGCTGATGAAAAATCCAAATCAGTTAGGGTTATATTATTTTGAAATATTGTCCAGTCGGTTTTCTCTGTAATTCATCTTGGGTGTTTTGTAGTTTGAGTGTTGCCATTAGGAAAACTAATTACTATTGGGAAATGATCGCTAGAGTATTGATCTTGGGAGACCTGCCAGTTGAAGTGGGTAAAACTGTTAGGCGAGCACCAAGTCAAGTCGATGCAAGAGAAACTATTGTACGCCGGGCTTAAATATGTAGGATCTCCTGTATTAAAAATAATGGAGTCAGTGGAGTCAATAATTCGTTTAATGACATTTCCCCGCGAAGAGCAGTATGAGGACCCCCAGGATGTATGGTGGCCGTTAACATCACTCATACATAGATAAGGGGAGAGAAGCATCTTCAAAAAATTAATCAAATCTCTCTCTGCAAAACTTTCAGGTGGGATGTAAATATTGCTAAGGAAGATAGGGAATTTGAGAAAAACTTTCACAACTATAGCTTGCATAGAAGTATTTACTATTAATAACTCCGAAACTAGTTTTTTATGGACAGCAATTAGAACTCCGCCAGAAGCCCTATTGCTATTTTCAAAATCATTTATGTATATATTATAATCTTTCATATTAAATGTTTTACTAGGAAGTGTTTTGTACATCGATGTTTTGATTGTAAAAACATCGATGTCGATTAAACATCGACCACAAAACATCGTTGTTCAAGAACATCGATGTTTTTTAATGTATACGTTCTTTAAACATTAACATATTAGTGCCCAAACGTATTTAAATAGTTGTTTAAGTGTAAATCATGTTTATTTTTCATTATTAATATATAAAAACATCGATGTTTTCTACATAGTTGGTTTTACATAATCATTTATTAAATATTCAACTGTTAGGACCTAAACATCTTAATTATAGCCGAAACATCGATGTTAAAAACAACTTTTTATTGCTAAAACATATTTGTTTTTGCAGAAAACATCAATGATTAAAACAAAATCGATGTTTTAAAAAACAAGCTCTTTTTAACATCGATGGTTTTGGCAAAAACAAAAATGTTTTAACATCGATGTTTTGGACAAAAAACATCAATATATATGCTCTTAATCTCATTGATGTTAAAACATATTAGTTTTTGTCAAAAACATCGATGTTAAAAACAACTTTTTATTGTTAAAATATCAATGATTTTAACATCGATGTTAAGAGCATATATATTGATGTTTTTTGTCCAAAACAAACAACAAACACTATTTTTTTTAAAATATCGATTTTTTTGTAGAAATAAATATGTATTAACATTGATGTTTTGGACAAAAACATCGATGTTTAATAAAAAGTGGTAGGTAACATCGATATTTTAACAATAAAATGTGGTTTTTAACATCGATGTTTATAACAAATGCAAAAATGTTTTAACATCGATGATTTGGACAAAAAACAACAATAAATATGCTGTTAAAATCGATGTTTTGGACAAAAACAAATATGTTTTAACAATAACCAAGTTCTTTTTAACATCGATGTTATTTAAAAAAACTAATATGCTCTTAACATCAATGATTTAACTATCACAAAGATGTTTTTAACATCGATGCTAACAGCATATATATTGTTGTTTGTCCAAAACATCGATGTTAAAACATTTTTGTATTTGTCATAAACATCTATGTTAAAAAAAACTTTCATTGTTATAGAATCGAAGTTAAGAGCATATATATTGTTGTTGTTTGTCCAAAACATCGATATTAAAACATTTTTGTATTTGTCATAAACATCTTTGTTAAAAAAAACTTTTATTGTTATAACATCGATGTTTTTAACATCGATGTTAAGAGCATATTAATAGATGATTTTGTCCGAAACATCGATGTTAAAACATATTTGTTTTTGTCACACCATCGATGTTAAAAACAACTTTTTTTAAAACATCGATGTTTTATGCAAAAACAAATATGTTTTAACATAGATGTTTCGGACAAAAATATCGATGTTAAAAACAACTTGATAGTTAAAAATTCGATGTTAAGAGCATGTATATCGTTGTTTTTTGTCCAAAACATCGATGTTAAAACATTTTTGTATTTGTTATAAACATCGATGTTAAAAACCACATTTTATTCTTAAAACATCGTTATTAAAAACAACTCTTTATTGTTAAAACATCGATCTTAAGAGCATATATATGTTGATGTTTTTTGTCCCAAACATCGATGTTAAAACATATTTGTTTTTATCATTGATGTTAAAAACCACTTTTTATTGTTAAAACATCGATGTTTTTAACATCGTTGTTAAGAGCATATATATTGATGTTTTTTGTCCAAAACATCGATGTTAAAAACAACCTGGATATTGTTAAAACTTCGATGTTAAAACATATTTGTTTTTGTCCAAAACATCGAAGTTAAAACATGTTTGTTTTTGCCGAAAACATCGATGTTAAAAACAACTTTTTACAGTTAAAACATCAATGATTTTAACGTCGATGTTTTGGACAAAAAACATCAATATATATATGCTCTTAATCTCGTTGATGTTAAAACATATAGTTTTTGTCAAAACCATGGATGTTAAAAACAACTTGGTTATTGTTAAAACATCGATGTTAAAAAATATTTTATGTTTTCTAAAACATCGATGTTAAGAGCATATATATTGATGTTTTTTGTCCAAAACATCCATGTTTTCTGCAAAAACAAATATGTTCTAACATCGATGTTTTGGACAAAAAACACAAAACTTTGTTTGTTTTGTTTTGGACAAGTATAAACACAAAGTCCGCTAAGAACGAGATATCTTGCCTACTGATATTGAGAGATTTACTGTCGTTAAATCTTTACCTCCTAGCCTTCATGTCATGAGATATGGACTTATCAGTTTCTGTCTTCAGTACTTTTTTGGTTCTCCTCTAATCATTCCTAATCTCGTTACAGATCACTTTATGTTTCGATATATTGTTAAAGTGCAAAAAAAAAATGACAGAATACATTTGTTAAAATATAAGTGGCCCAATAGAAAAAATGAATCCTCCAACATTGAGGTGAACAGTTATTCCTTGAACTTGAGATTCTTCCCTTACTTTTCAATCAAAGCCTAATTTTCAAGAAAATTCCCTTTCACTCTCCTCTAAATATTTCTAATAGACAAGGATATCAATTAATATTGCTATTCTCTTTCTCTGCCTTCATCGTGACGTGTTCATATCACCCTTTTCCTACCTTATAGTTGGATGCTACGCCATTTCGGTAGAAAATATTCTTCTTTTGAGCGAGTTAGCCTATTTGCTTCTTGTTTGTTATTTGCCGGCAGGTGATAACTAGCATATTTTTTGACATTTACCTTAGTACTGAGGTTCGCAACTCTTCGCGACATTTGGGCGGGGTTCATCAGGTAGCGACTATCAAAGTATTAAAAAAAAACACACAAAAGCTCAGATAATTTAGTACACGGTTTGAATATGATTTGAAAATTCAAAAATAAACAAATAAAATAAAAACTAGTAGTTTTTCAATATTTTCGGCTATGGGAACACTTTTAAAATTTTTTTTGTAGAATATGAAAAGGTTATATACAATTTTTCAATTAAAAAAAATCATGTGACCCGAAAAACAATACAATCTATTCATTGATTGTTTTTTCCTTATAAAATTTTAGCATTTTTAGGATGCCTATTTGAGAAAAACAATTCTTTTTTTTTTTTTTTTGTTAATTGTCAAGAATATTAAATTATCCAGCAATTTCCCACTAAAGGGAGAAGGGTCGGAAAACAATTATCCACTGAAAGGTGGCTGGGGCTGGCTCAAATTGAATAAAGCAAACTAATTTATTTTCCTCATTTTCCTCGATCCTTGAGAATAAAATCCCAGAACATAGTTTCCCAGTCTCATGTGAAGGCCGTTATAGAGGTTATATAACTTTCTCAAGAATTTATCTCGTTCATCGATCGCCTTCAAATATTCCCTATAGGATAGGAAATCCCCTTGGCTAAAGGGCACATTTTTATAACATTCATTCCCCTTTGCGCATGACTCGTCCCTCGATTTAAAAATTATCAAAACTCATTATTATTACTACAACATGGAATAATTAGTTCTTATATTTCTATCTATTCATCATTAGTTCTTCTATTTCCATCCATTCAAAATAACAATAATGTTTATTCATTTTATCGGACCATTCTTCGGAACATAATTTATTCCAAGTTTAATCTTGAGTTACTGTTGAGCAGAATTGATTAATTAATGGAAAATAAATAAATTGTAATCGTTAAGGCTAAAGCCCAAATTAATATTTCGCATATATCTGTTGCACTAATCTCTTAGCTTACTATATGTACCCTTAATAGACTGAAAAGAAAGGGCCCAAAATACTGGGAGCCAATAGCAAATGCGAAAAATTCTCCTAAACTAATATTTTCAAGCAAGATGGCAATGAGGAAAGCTAACTGTAACATTGTACACCGACACCTCCAAAATAAAACTTAATGTGGGCTCCGCGGTTTACTCCGAAAGAAATAGGTTCTTATTTAGCTTACCGGGAAAATGCTCCATCTGAGAAGACAAATGGAAAATGCTCCACTGGAGAGGCCACAGCCATTTTAAAAGCATTCAACTTGATATGGGGATCAGAAATTAAAAAATGGGTGGTTGTAACAGATTCCAAAAGCAACAGATCAACAATAAATAACCCATTTCCAAGGAGTTCTATTATAAGGGAAATAATAAACATGTGGTTGCAACTAAAATTAAGAGCAAATACAGTTAGTCCCATCCCACAAGGGAATCAGAGGCAATGAAAACTCAGATCACGCTGCCAATTTAGCAAGAAAAGTTGAAAAATCGGAAAATGTAATATCATTAAAAGAACGTAAATCAGAGGACTAGCTGCATCAATCAAAGAAAACTCTGCTGAATAAATGGAGATCACGGTGGAAAAACAAATTGTCCAAATTAGCAGAAATAAAACAGGAATGCAAGAAATGTGCCAAATCCTTAGAGCGTCGAGAAGTGGAGAAACGATATTGTGCCGTCTGAGGATCGGGCATTGCCAGTTCACCCATGGTTACCTTCTCAGAGGTCTGGAGGCACCCACATGCCAAAAATTTACAAATGTAGCTCTGACAGTATAGAACATTTTATTAAAATGTCCTCGATAAAACGATCTTCGGAACAAATTACATGTAGAAAAAACACTTAGAGAATTGTTACAAGACAAGGATACAAAAAAAGTTACCCTATTTGAATACCTAAAACAAGGAACATATTACAGCAAAATATAATAAAGCATAACGCCAATGACCCTCAAGGGTTGAGGCCAAGACCAAGAGAAAATAAAAAAAACAAACCCAATGTTGAACCAACTGGCGTACCTGTTAACGTTGTAGCTATTTAATGTTTTGTTTTAAATTGATAACCATTGTAATGCAACACTGCAGTAAAGAAATAATATTGGCTGCACTGACATAGCGTCTCCTCGACACTTGTTAGCTTGGATTTGTGGGTATGTGGCCATCTTGTTGTTTGTAGTTGCCTTTGTTAGTACTAACAAAGGCCAAGCACCAAATTTTGTAGTGCCAGCACATTATTAGGGGGGGGGGCGGCTCTGTTCACTTAGATAGGCAAGGTAGAAATTCGAGAGGCTGAATGTTGAAGTAATAACGCTTAAAAAACCACTGTAAATGTCCCAACAGTCCATTCATCCTCCAACGATGCATTTTAAAGGTATTAATAGTCTCTTACAACTTGTCAATTTATGTCTCTGTTAGAATATAGGTAGTTGCAAAGGTTTCATGTTGTAGGATTTGGGCCGAAATTTCTTGATTGAATTTTATTCAAGTTCTCTTTCTGATCCAGACTAGAGTTGGGCAAATTGTAATCTGAATAATGATTCATGAATATGAATAATTGGTAATCATAAAATAAATGAAAAATGAATAACCATTATTCATAATCAGTACGGAGTATTTTTAATGATTATTGAGTGTTTATGGTATTCATTTCAAATTATCCCGTCTCCTTTTCGTTATTTTTTCTTGGGTGAGAGGAGTTAGGCCCAGGCGTCAATAAAGGAAACATCCTTTTATTTTAGTTTCAACAAAAATATTTCTTTCCTTGGAAAAGATTTTATGGAGACAATAGGACTTCTAGGAAAATTGTATTCAAATGTGGTAAGCTAGTTCATAGAATACTGCCTGATACTGAGTAACCAGGCTCGGTCTTTTTATAAACCAGGAAAAACGAGCATCTTCATTCAGTGAGCCCATGAATAACCACCGTGTATTTTCCTCATTCATTCATCCCCACCTTCTCCTCTCCCATTCATCCTTCTTTTAAATAAAAGGTTTTTTTCATTGAGTACTTCCCGTTGTCGTTTTTCCTTTTTTTTCTTTAGATAACTAATCTTGCACCTATTCAATGTGAATCGCTAATTTTTTTTTTCTTGTATTATTCAGATGATCATTATTATGCAAAATTACAAGATTTATTATTGATTACCTATTTATTAAGGTGTACAATTCAAAGAGGTTATAGATAACTCGTCACGTCAATAAAATCCTTACCGAACTGTTAAACAGTGATAATCCGATTATAATAACGAATTGAATAATCTAACTTTTAAATTAAATTATAATAGAAAAGAAAAATAATTGCTTCTAAATAGGAAGAAATAACCAAAAGAAGTTTGTGGTAAGAACAATTTTAAATAGTTTCAATAAATATCCAGTTTCAGAAATTAGGTATAAAAAAAAAAATATGATACTAAGAAGAAAATGGGCGAAAATATTTATTAATTCGGCTCATATCTGCAATGATAAGTGGCGTAATAGAAAAATAAAGGGGATGGTGTTTGATAGGTACAAACACAGAATGCAATTGCCTATTTGTAAGCATGATAAAGCATTTCCATTACTGAACTTACATTAAAAAAATATTTTTAAACAAAACATATGAAGAGTCCACGGAAGAAAAGGGGGATGTCATTTGGAGTGCTTTCCGAGAAAATCGAGTTTTTAGGTTTGCATCTTTAATTACTTACGTATCTTTTATCATTTTTCTTCAATTTTTTTATATGTCCTTTTCCTTTTTGTTTTGCGTGTCAAAATAATAAATTTGCCCGAAACTGACATATCACGCTCTAAAAAAAAAAGTTTTAGTAAAAAAAAAAAACAATTTAAATATAACAGAAAGGGGGATAGTCATGGACGCTCCCCCTTTCTTCCCCGTTTTATTGATGAAATGGTGATATTAATAAACAATCCATATAACTTCTAACATGACTCTCCCCCATTCTAGGTTTTTCCGCGTGGACATTCCCCCTTTCTTCCGAGTACGTGGTTCTTTCCATCCCTTTTAACCAACCTACTGTCATTTTTTCTGACTATTTCTTTTCACCAACATATTCTACTCATCTAGACGAACAATATGTATATAACTAAAATTCGGAAAAAATTGTCTCTCCCCCTTTCTTCCGTGGATTCTTCATATGTTTTCCCTCCGACGTTTGTGAGTAAAATTATTTTTTTATTAAATGTGTTTTATTCGTTTTTATCCTTCCAAACTATTGGTTCTGAAGAGAAATTTAATTTTATGTTCGAAAAACTAGAAAGAGCTTGACATTAACTCTCAGCTCAAAAGCCAAGAAGATAGTTTATGAGAGGACATAAAAATCTGGAAGAATTGAAGCTGAATGTCATGGAAAACAAAAATTATTAGAAGAAATGAAAAGTCTTGAGGCATTGCATAATTAGTGAATTCATTGATATCTGCAACAATTTAGGGTTTGTTATCATATATATAAATGTATATATGATCGCAGCAGGGGCGGATTCAGGGGGGGGGGATGTCCCTCCTGTCTCATAATCACGTGGCTGACAGCACTGTTTTTAAATGTGATTATTATGTACTAGTAGAGATGAGAGATGGTCAACTGTTCTTCAATTACGATAGGTTAAATGATGGTCAGGATTTTCAGTTACAATGATATAGAGGGAGTATCCACCTGGACTCAGTAGCCCTGATGAAGATCCACAAGTTGGATCGAAACGTTGGCTTACCATAATATCATTGTAACTGAAAATCCTGACCATCATTTAACCTATTGATTATTATGTAGTATTAAGAAGGACTGTTGTGCATTATTCGCTTAAAAATAAAAAAAAATTGAAAAGCCTAAACATTTGGGGGAGGGGGTCATGACCCCTGTGACCCCCTCCCAACTGAATCCGCGCTTGGATCGAAGAGAGTCAAATTATGAAAAGGCAACTAGTGAATTGCCCAATGAGATCAAGTTTTTTCTTATAAAGGACATTTTTTGATGTAAGTCCGCTTAAAATAAAAGAGATATACATAAGATGATCTAAATGAAAGCTTAGCTTAAGAGGTAAGAAAAAGTTATACATCTTTACCCGAGAGGAAATATAGGTGGAGAAATCTCAAAAGTGGAAAAAGTAAGCAGAGGGTTACAAAGACATGAAAAGTAATTGATTAGAGGACTACATCATAAAAAGTCGACCCCAAAAGATGGGGGAAATAAAAATGATTATGTACGAATGCAAAGACAAACGAGCTGGAAGAATATGTAACCTATATAAGGTTAGGGCTTCGTCACGTGTAATTTTATGATAAATAATTTTCACTCAATAAATATTAAAAGAATTTATTTGCCTAGAAATAAGAATATTAATAGAAGGGTTACTAAAAAAGAATATTAAATGATAGTCAAACGAAAAGAGAAAAAGAATAGTTACAAACTAATCTAATAATAAATTTTATCCCCACATCAATGAAACAAATAATAAAACATCAATTGTATGGTACACCCTACGAAACTCTATGCTGGTATAAACCGGCAGGCAAATATACTGAATTTTACCGTCCATTAAATTAGTCGTGCGACATACCGACAGTACCGGTACCTAACCCAGCTTGACTGTGTGGAGGTTTCTGAACGCGATCATTTAAAAACAAGTGTTGCAATGCTGCTGCAAATACTAGTGAGATTAAGAGATAGCATTCACCCTATAAACCTATATATCACTATCGAAACGAACTACAGTATCTAGAAATAGGAACACTTAATCTATACACGTCATTAAATGAGGTGATCATTAGATGAGGATGAGTGGATTGCAGATTGAAAAAAAACAACAATTGAGCATTATTAGGCATGGGAAAGTGTGAAAATAATAGAAAAGTGACATATAATAATAATGCTCACATCAACTGTAAATGGGACTTTACGGTGGAGGATTTATGATTAAGAAAAAGTAGATAGCATAGAAATAAACTAAAGATCTGCATTACTTCAAATGAACAACAAAAACATTTAAATTAGAAAAAAAGAGAAGTAGCCAAAGATGAGGGCTTGTCCAGGAGAGGCCAAGGATCGAAAATACAAAAAAAAAAAAGATTTTTTTTGCTTTTGCCTCCAAGATTTGTTTCCAAATCCTATACAGCTAGATTACTATTTTATTTTGTTTTTTTATGTAATGTAAAGAGTTTAATTAGAGCTATAATTTCAACTTATCTATTAGTTTAATGATTTGCTTCACTTTATTTTTATCGAGCTCTTTGAGGTAATTTAATTCTTCCTCAGTATTAATGTTTAGTGAGGACCTTACTTTAAAAACATTTTTTAAATAATAGAATAATTTATATATTAATTCTATTATTTTCTTGTGAGTAACCACTTTTATTAAGATTTTATTAAATTTAAGAAATATGCTC
The DNA here is from genome assembly GCA_911387785.2 of Aelia acuminata. Lineage (NCBI taxonomy): Eukaryota > Metazoa > Arthropoda > Insecta > Hemiptera > Pentatomidae > Aelia > Aelia acuminata. The sequence continues at coordinate 58,341,940 of OU426980.1, read as the reverse complement.
TTCAAAATAAAAATATTTAAAAAAATTATTCATTGTGCAATAGAGTCAGAGAGTGTGTGATTGTAAGATGAATGACTCATTGAAGGAAGGACTGGGCTATGACCCGGTTAGCAAGGCTATCGATTCACCGCCCCGGTTTTATAACAGCTCATTACCGTTTCATTGTCATCACGTCTCCCATCTCTCATGGAGGGGTGAAAGAGGGGGGGAGGGTCTCAGAGTAACTGGGTTCTTGGAAGTTGAGGGGCCTTTAAGTCCACGCCAAGATGCCGATCGGCTATCCTGTTGGCGGGGGGGGGGGGGGGCAACTTTGAGACTAATTTATAAATAACGTTAACTTCCCGAGTGCTGGGAGTGGGCTTTTAACAACTCGGCATTAATCCCCTCCCCTTCCCTTTACAGGCTATTAAGGTGAGGAAGGAGAGGAAATAGAAAAAGAAAAGTGAGAATAACTTCTTTATTATCCAATTCCGCCTGACAGATAAGCGTTGTTGAGGATCTTATCTATGTACCGTGCAAACGAGGGCAAATGGAGAGAGACGTGTCTAGATCTAATAGACATTAGAAAAGGCAACAAGAATTCGGATTGTCGAAGGACCAGCGACTTTAGCACAGGAAAAAAATACAATTCCATTTAATAAACCATTTTTTTTCTTTGTTTATCCTCTTTTCTACAGGAGAAGATGGACCCAGCATTTCCATTTTCATCACGAAATGAGTAATGATTTTTGTAATGAGTTATCATGTCATGTTTTTCTTTAGGTTGTTTCAACCTCTATGTAAATAAAAAAACTAACGAGAAATCTGTTAAAAACGCGTTCAAATGGGCGACTTCTGTACCAAAAAAGGCCAATTCAAAAAACTTCCAGGTTCTAAAAAACACTATTGCGTCCAATTGGTGAAAATAATCCAAAAGCCTTTATAACCTGATGTAGAATTAGGACAAGGATGGGGGAAGTCTGATATCAAGGCAGCGTTTGGCAGAAGAGCAATTGACTGGAATAGTAGCCCACAGTTTATTATCTATCAAGAGTAATTTTAATAAGGCAAAATAACAGTGACCTTACAGCTGTTTAACAAGAAGAAGGAGATGAAGAAATATTTTTGTTATTATCCGAATATATGGATATACCTACTTCAAAGGTTAGGAGGGTATCGCCTTGATTTAAGGTTTTCAATATGTTGTTTTGTTTAAACTCAAATGTAAATCGATCCTGGCGAGTGAGTGGCAGGAGATGGAGAAGGCATGAGATGGCATGTTGGAAGAGAAGGGAATGATGGCATTCAAATATTGAGATTTAGCGAAGTGGGAGGCTGAGGCTGACGGGTATCTGATTTGATCCAGTTCCAAGCAGACCTCCCTTCCTTCCATTTGCAATGGTTTATCTTATGCCCTACTTCCCACCGACTATCAATCTATCAGCTTTTAGGGCCGTATTATGAACGATCCTAAGGAACGCTTTACGAAAGGTTTCCTTAAAATGCACACCTTTAGCTAACCTTAACACAATTTTCAAACATTCCTTTACGCTTTCCTATCTTAAGGACGCCTTAGATCCTAAGGTGTTCCTATAAATTTGATCTGTTTTCCTTCCTTAGTGCTAAGGTAGGTGATTAGCTACCTTTAGCTTCTCCTTAACTATTTAATAATAGAAATAAAAACAGAAAACAAATATCAGGACTTAAATACTCATTAAAACGAACCGTTTATTAATAACAAAACGACTTTTTGAAATTTTTACTTTATTTGTATGAGGTATAAACAACAAAGGCGGTAATATATTATTGCACTTTTTAAGGAAATTAAAAATTTTAATCTTGGTGAATTATTTTTCTTATTTTTTCCTTTATATATTTATCAAATATTTTCATATTTAGCCATTCTTATTACTAGGCGCAATGAGAGACAGATAATTTCTTCATATAAGTAAAATCAAAACAAAAGATATATTATTTTCAATTAATGCATACTTATTTAGTATATTGATAGTATTACTCAAGTGTACAACTTTAATCACAAACATTTTGATGAAGATGCTTTTGAATCTTTTCTATTTCTACACTTCTAACATTAATTATGCTTCAATAGCCAGTATTAGAGCTGTAATTGTAAATATTTGATTAGTTGGTGATATAAACATCTGAAAGAATGTTAAGTGAATTCATTTTTTTCTTCTGCAAGTAGTACTGTAATGAGCAATATAATCAATATTATTGATAGTAAATATAGTTTCACTCAATTACTCATTGACAAAACAAAATCTTGATATGAAATATAGACTGAATCCAATTTGAGAAAATTAAATGTAGTTTTAAGTGTACCAATTTAACATTTTTAAAGTTTATTTATTCATCTATGCCTATTTTACATAAAAGGCTTTCATGGAATTCGTTGAAATTAGATAAGTTAGGTATAACAAGTTTTTGGAAGAGTGCTAAGAGAAATGTAAAAAGAACAGAAATAAATTGATAGACAACTTTTATTTATTGTTATATAAAAATGAAAAACAAATAACAGAATCATAATACACACTAATAAACCAATTCTTTATAAAATGTCAAAACACATGTACATACATCCACTAAGATTTTTCAATAATCAATATGCTAATACAAAAGTAATAACATTCTAAAGTAAAAAGTTTAGATCAGTAAATCAGTTTTTAATAATTCATATAAGAATATGAAGTTGTTGAAAATAAATTTCACCTTACTTATTAAGGAAACCGAAGCTTTAATATTTCACATTTCCAACACACATCTTTTTTAAAATAAGTTGGTTACTAATTTACACATATCTAACATTTGCAACTCCTTCTCATGAAGAAGGTTGGAACTGAACCATCCAAGAATATTTTGAAGAATATTAAGGAATATTTATATTTAATATAAAATAGTATATCACAAACATCTTAATCAGAAGAATATTGCAGTCTCTCATCCCCCAAGCTAACCTCAAGAGAAATAAAGTTTGAAACTAACACTGCCTAACATTGTTTTATCACACTTTTTCACTCTCATTTGCATCTTCATCTTATAATAAAGATATTTTTGATTGTCATCCTGAAGCATCCATTAAGTTGTTTTGAAATCGGTTAGATGAAACATTGTATACATTTGTTTGTTCTTTTACACTAACAATGTTTGCACACTATTCAACTTTGAGTGATTTCTACTCCAATTATCATGTTCTTATAGTTCTAGAGCTATAATTGCCATATTAACTACTTAAAACACTCGAAACAACACAGTAAACAAGAATGAAGTTAACACTGATGTCAGGTTAGGGAGGTTACACCTAGCGGCAGAGTCCTCTCATCAATCTTCTCTGATTGGTTGTTTAGTTAAGGTGGCCTTAAATTTGCACCTTAATAAATGCATACTTAGTTAAGGGAAGGAATTGTTAAGGAAGGTTCATAAAATGAGAATTATCTAAAGGAACACTTAAGCTTAAAGGTTACCTTAACACAGGAACCAGTTAAGGTTACCTTAACTGCTTCCTTAGGAACGTTCATAAATACGGCCCTTAGTCTTCTCCCTTACATATCGATATTCCCACTTTCTGGACCGAGACAGAATGTAATATTATCAAAGAGTTATATTTTTAACACATTTTGATGAATCTATCATCTTGGAAAATAATATTTTAATCGACAAAATGTTGGTTCTGTTTACCGGCCTCATAACGGGAAAGTAGTCTGAGAACTGACGGAATAGATCTAACTAATATTAAACTCTTTTAATATTAAATCATTTTGATTCTTCTTTACAATTAAGAATAAATCATCAATATATTGTTAATATCAATAATATTGTTTTTTGTTTTGTTTTTAAATTTGTGCTAATTTTAACTTATCTATATAATAATATATCTTTATATAATCCTTGAGTACTGCAATAATGGCTTTAAAAGTTTCAGGAATTACATTATTTTAGTTATACATGATGTTGATATCACTGTATGAAGTGTATCCACTTTCCAAAAATATCAATGTCACACTTTCATGAGGAGTAATATATTTAGCCTAGCTGATAATGGTATCCTGCTTTTGTGTAATAGGCTTAATAATTGGAGAAAAGCATCGTCATTCATCCGCAAATAATTCAATCGATCACAAGGTTCTAGCCAAAGTTCTTGATAAAATTCACATGCAACAGTGAATTTCTTTTAGGAAGCCAAGATTACCATTGTATTATTTTCTTCCGCTCTTTCTTCAATTCCAAAGCTAATGAGATAGTCTTCATCCATGATTTATTATTTATTATGTAACAATAAAATGCCAACTTTTAGATGATTATGAATTAGTAATTCAAAAAAGTGTTTCTAAGCGAGACACCTGTACACTCTGCTTAGGGCTACATTGAACTTTTTTCTTTTTTTTAAACTTTGATTTATTGAAATTTACAATGTACATTATAATACATCCAGTGAATATTTTGGCTATGAAATAAACAAATATTATGTCATGAAAAGGCATGTAAGAGAAACTGCCATACATTGGTAGCACTGAACTAGTATTTTTAACTTATAAGGTTAAGAGGCCTACTTCTTTTCTGACGCTCAGGAGGATTGTCAGGAATAGAGGAGGAGGCAAAATTGGAAACCAGTGGGTTCGGATGGTTCGGGAGCTTATTATGAAAAAACTGGTACTGGATCGGGCTAAATCGGAGGCATGTGGAACGTTAACTTTCCGCTGGGCACTAACAAGGGGAGGCTACGGACGTGGGGTCACCGATTACAATGAAACTTTTTTTCGAGTTTCTATATCCAAAAATATTAGATACGTGTCCGAGGGTTCTTGTCAATGGGCCTTCTGAGCCGAGAAAAAAAATTTCTTAGGTACGAAATTAGCCAAAAATTGCATCAACAAAGTTGCCGCTGCTTAAAGCTCCTTCAACCAATTTCAATGAAATTTTCAGGGATGTCAGAGTATTGAAAAATATTAGACACATGTATAGGGGATTGGCGAAATTAGCCTCTGGAAGCCCAGAATAAATCATTCAATATTGTGGTATATTCGTGCTCTCTGGGTAACGTTAAAAATCAATTCCATTACTTTGTAAATTAAATAAATTACGTTTTTCAGCTTTTTACGTCAAAAACTAAATATTTGTATTTAAATATTATTAAATATTTAACAGGAAATATTTTTCATGAAAAAGCATTTTTGCTTAGACTGAAGAAAAATTTTCAACCAAAAAAAAATTTGAAATATGTTCCAGTTTTTATGTAAAAAGCACAATTTCATAGTTACTTAAAAAAATATTAAAGATAATTCTGCGAAAAATTAAATTCGAAAGTTTGAATTTTGAATCTGAAAGTATTTCCGTTGTTGTTTTCCCTTGCCCAAAGAATTAAGGAATTATTTTATGATTGAAAACGTTTGTTAAAAATTAAGAATAATAAATCTTTGGAAGACGACAACTGTTTTTATTGAATTAAGGGATTGCAGTTATAAACACAGTATGAACTTCTAAGTACAAAAAACAGCATATTGTCAACCACGTGATGTTTATTTTTTTCGACAAGTAAAAAACTCCATTAAAAATATACGAAATTGCCCTGAAATATTGAGTGATGGTCGTCAGGAAATTAGTTCAAGGGAAGATGCTCTGAAAATTCATTCCTTAATTCATCACCAATTATCATCTCCATTATTTGTTGACATGGTAAAATATGCTTGGTTTGCATCCAAGTTAATTCCAATGAGAGCAATATTTGAAAATGTCAATCAAATATGTTTTCATGATGGAATGAAAAAGGAAGGAAACTGCAACTGCAAAGGTGTACCTTTTATTAAATGCTCTCATTGCCGAAAAAACTTATGTTTTAGCTATTTTTTTGATAAATATCACTCAAACCAGTGTGCGGTGTAAACGCATATTTTTAATTTCCTAGTTAGTATTTTAGGATAATTTGGTATTTTATAATGTTTATGTAGTCCAGGAAAAGTCTGAAACATTTTCCTGACAAAAATATGTTTTTGGACAAAAAAGTTTTTAATTTTAATTTTTCAAAAATTTATCACATTACATTTAAATATAGGTACTACTATTTTACGAGCATAAATTTTTTGGTGACAATTTCTTCAATCCAAGCATGGAAATTTTGTTATGATAAATATTTCCTGTTAAATATTTATAATATTTAAATATAAATTTAGAAGATTGAAAAAAAAAAATAAAAACTTCGTCTCAAAATAATTTATTTTTAAATATAAATATTTAGTTTTTGAAGTAGCTGAAAAAACGTAGTTTATTCAATTTACAAAGTAATGGAATTGATTTTTAACGTTACCGAGAGCGCGAATATAAAACAAAATTGAATGATTTATTCGGGGCTTACAGAGGCTAATTTCGCCAATCCCCTATACAGGTGTCTAATATTTTTCAATACTCTGACATGCCTGAAAATTTCATTGAAATTGGTTGAAGGAGCTATGAGCTGCGGCAACTATGTTGATGCAATTTTTGGCTATTTTCGTTCCTAAGAAATTTTTTTTCTCGGCTCAGAAGGCCCATTGGCAAGAACCCTCGGACACGTATCTAATATTTTTGGATATAGAAACTCGAAAAAAAGTTTCATTGTAATCGGTGACCCCACGTCCGTAGCCTCCCCTTGTAAGACTAAGACTAACACCACCGGGCGCTTGCCGTATTTTGGACGGCGTACAACTTTTGTTCTATTTCACTTTCAAGTGACTCTTAATGATGATTTTATTTACTATAATTATAAGATTGTTCATTTATAGGCAAAAAAAGTATAAATTAACAAAAAAATTATATGAATTTATTTATAATAAGATTAAAAATTTACAAACAATATTTGATTATGATTTACAATTAACTAAATCAATATTTCGTATCCAAACGCGGTAATATTTAAATATTTAACAAAACAAAATTAAAAATAATCTAATTTAAAAAAATATGATTGGATTCAAATGAGATATGACATCAATTGGAAACAACATAATATGTTATGTATTATTCCTATTACTAATAAAATTTTCCAGTATCAATACTAGATAAAATTTTCTAGTATAAATACTATATTACTACTGTGAGCAAATATAACATATTTTTATTAAACTATAGATTATATATTTTACATAATATATTATATCACAAAATGTATTACGAACTGCCTTTGCTTACACATTCAATGGCATTCAAGCAATCTTCACATATTATTTTGGAATGTTTGCCGCACACAAACGCTGAACACTTTTCACATTTTTTTGTAGTGTGTGATTTTCGTGATTTACATTGTTTACACGATCCTCTTGGCGAACTCCAATTCCTACTTACATTTTTTTGAAAATTTCTATCACACCAGTGGGCGCTAGACGTACTACGGACGGCAGCAGACATTTTGCACTTCAATGATCGCTATTCACCGTACCTTTAACGACTGAGATCCACTTTTACCCTTTCATTGTAGGGGATGAATACTAGGTAGAAAAACTTGAACTCATAAAGTCATTGAAAATTCCCATTTCCTAATAATAGCAAAACACCTACCTGCCGTCCGATGGACGGCATAGCGCCCGCTGGAGGGTTAAGGTCATTGTGGATGATTGGATTGGTGAAAAAATAAGGAGCATGTAGGATTTTTTATTGTAGGGACTGGATTCGAGAGGAATTTGATGGTTTTTTGGAGCCTCATAGCTCGATTCTGTAACTCCAGATCGGTCTTAACAGTGTCATATAAATTAGCCTTTTGTAATAGATTGGGAGTTTTGAGAATTTGCCAAGTATGTGCTGAAGCAGTCGGTAGCGCCGAACAGTTTCTTGTCGTTTCAGTCTTGTCTGAGGATTACATTGAACTAAACTCGAAAACTGATCGACAACAGTGAGAACTGAACGGATCATGCAAAAACAAAGCTTCCTCCGAACTGAAAAGAAACGAGACCGTAAGCTGAAAATGAACTAAAGAAAGATATGATCGTGTACAAGGCACCAATTTAGCTGCATTAACTTATTAAAGTAGTCGTCAGAAAAGTGCTCAATTGTTACAATAAAAAATTCGATGATATGTATTTGTAAATCTAATCAGGGCAACGTATAGAAGATGTTACTTATCATGCTCATAAACTGCTTCATCAAAAGTACCACCTTCAGACCTATGTCTAGTAAGGGCACAAGCAAAAATAGGGGGAAAAGATTCCACTATGAGAATGAAAAAAAGAGCCTTGTTTCTATTCTTGGCTATTTACAATGATCTTCTTAATAAAATTTTCTTAGATTTAGCACTGCTTTCCTTATGATATCAAAACACTGAATGTGATGAACAGATTTCTTATTTTCTTACTCATTTTACCATGAAATTCTAAAAATAAACGTGTGACTTCATTTTCACATTCTATACTTCTATACATCAATTTTCCAACAACCTGTCAGATAGGTCTAGATTATATGCTATGATATAATATTTGTTGATACGATATAAATAAAATGTTGATAAATGTAAGCTTCTTGCTCAACTTACTGACAATGCAGATAGGTACCTATCATTACTTTGTCTTCAGCAGTTCTCAATATAGGTTTATTGAATTCCATCACAGTTTTTGTTTTCAAAGAATAGTCTTATTCCATTAGGAGACCATTCAGTAACTTCTGGTTTTGTAAAGAGACATGACTCAATTAATGAGAGTTCAACCTCATTTAAAATATCCTCATCACAAATTTTTGTTAATGTAGCTGCAAAAATTTGGTTGCTTTAACAAATCTTTTTATGCTACCAGAGATTCTTTAATAGGAATAACTTCACTAATATCATACAGTTGAGTGTCTTAGTAGACCTGAATGACCCAGAAAAAACTATTGATTAATTGTTACATAATAAATTTCATATAATGTGGTTCAGATAAATTCCAGAAGCTCAGACCTTTATACTTCGCTTATTTACGAAACCCTGGAAATAACTTGAATTATGAATCATTTTCTTTTTTATGTTTATATCATCATTGATATTACGTGGTAATAAATTAACAATTTTATTGATGTAAACAGGCACATTTATTATTTGACCGTTTTTTTCATTCAAATGCCACAAACTTTTACTCTTTATAAACTTTATACAATCTATGTGAAATGAGTTGTTTGGACACTATATATAATATATATAATCTGGGTAGATTGTTCGGAATGGAAGGAAAAAAAATTCCATCAAATTTACTCATAGTTGGAAGAATCCCTAAATTAAAGAAATCCCGAGAAATTTTACAGGCTATTTGATCATTCAAATTAATATTCGGAAAACCATTAAGATTGACTTGTTGCATTTAAGATTTTTAAATTAAAAACTCTCATTTTTAAGTTGCTTTTAGAATATGTTTCATGTATTCTTGGGAAACTTAAATTATTTATAATGTCAATATTTCTGTTCTTATAAAAAATATTTAAAAATTATATTAAGAATTTTAATTTTATCATGACAAGAAAAAGAAAATAATTAATATATAAAAGGTCAATGTCCACTTCCCCCTACAATTCGCAAGAAATTGCGAGATCGGTTCAGTCACAAGACGTCAGTGAAGAGAAAGGATTGACTTGACCGGGATGTGTGCTTGGTGGCTCAAGTGGCAAGAGCTCCTTACTGATAAGGAAATCCGAGTTCTAATCCCGGCCAAGGCCAATCTTTCTGTTGATATAAAAAATATTTAAATTGTTTTTTTTATTTGATGTTTAACGTCGTTTCGAGGCCATTAGCGACAACTAAGAATAGTATAATTAATGGTTGTGTATAAAGAACACTCTTCTACATCATTAAGTATACTTTCATTATATACATAACTAGGTCGTTTCGATCAAAATTATTTTTTTAATTTTATTTTTTATTTATTTATTACCTCTTTCATTATTAAGAAATAATTTTTCTAGAAGTAGCAAAATTAATAGCTAATGGTTTTGAACAATTGCTTATTCTTTAGTGAATCGGTAATTGATTACCCATGAGTTAATTGTACTTTAGCGAATTTCCTCGGAAAATCACATTTTCCGAGAAATTACGTACTAGAGCCATGTAATTTGATATTTAAGCTTGAATTAATCTATGGTCCGATTGTTACAATATAACAATAATATACCTTATATTATTGTTAAGGTAACCTTAACAATATACCTTATATTATTGTTAAGGTAACCTTAACAATATACCTTATATTATTGTTAAGGTAACCTTAACAATATACCTTATATAACTGATAAGGTACGTATCAGAGCTAAGCGGCCATCTTTAAAGCTAGCTAGACAACATGGACACAGGTAATCTACTCAACATTTTGTAATTTATTATAAATCAGTTGAAACCTCAAATCGTGGTTGTATGCGGAGGGAGATGCATAGAAGGCAGTGATCATTTAATAAAATTCAGGAGGCATTTGCTCATTGTTATATAAGAACAGAATCCAAGCTAAGCGGTCATTTTAAAGCTAGCTCACTGGAAACAACATCAAACCGGGTAATTTACTCACTAACTTTTTATATTTTATTATAAATCAGTTGAAACCTCGAACGTGGTTATACGTTAGATATTTAGAAGGCAATGATAATTTAATAAAATTCAGGACGCATTTGCTCATTGTTATATAAGAACAGAATCCGAGCTAAGCAGTCATTTTAAAGCTAGCTCTGCTAGGAACAACATTACTGAAATAAGTTTCTTAATAATTAACATATTATATTGATAATTTTGAACCTCAATCACTGCTATATTTGGAAATATTTAAAAGGCTGACAACATTTTATACAATTTAGGAGGTATTTGAAAAAAAAAAAAAAAAAAAAAAAATTATATATATATATATATATATATATATATATATATATATATATATATATAAGAAGAAAGAGAGCTAATCCAACATTTCGAAGGCAACCCTGTTAGATATAACATCAAGAGAAGTGTATAATCTACTGTCTACTACTACAAGTACAATTTATATTGTTATAGCTGGGTTTTATAATGGAATCCTTGGTTTGTAAATTTTGCTCCAAGGAGTTTACACGTAAAAATAGTATGTTAAAACACGTGAAGAAGAAGAATTGTAAGTTTTCTGCCTCATGTAAACAATGTTGTGTGATTTTTACCAATCCCCATAACCTGAAGCGGCATATAGAGTACTGTAGAGGATGCGAACCTCCTAAAAAGAAACAGAACCGTGAAGCTACAACTTCTTATTTATTAGCTACTGTGCCGGATGAAGAAGGGATTGTGGAATACGAAACAGCCTTTGAAAGGAGAATCAAGTCATATTTTGTGAGATGTAATGAAAACCATGCTATAAAGGAAAAAAGTCATTCATAAAATAAGAAGGTCTTTCGACAACGAAAGATCCCTCAAAGTAAATGTGGTCTCGGAATTACAAGTGGTCAACCAATCTGGAGATTTGAAAGACGGGACTTTCCAGTCAAAAAATGTAACTGTGTTTGTAGATACAGACATAGAAGAAAAAGTGAAGAACCTATTTGAAGAACTTGAAAACAAATTAAGCGAAAGTCAACTTGTGGGAAGCGGATGGACACTGCCGTTAACGGGTTGCGATTGAAGATAAACAAGTACAACCCACTAAGAGGGAGCAGCTATATCCCGTTACCTCAAGAAATACGTAATAGAAAAACATACGTTAATGTGCAAAACAATGATAGCAAATGCTTCGTTTATGCTATTCTATCAAAATTTGTATCTAAGAATCCTAAAAGAGTTACAAAATATGCATCATTGGAGAGGAAGTATGACTTTTCTAAGATAAATTTCCCAACGCCGCTTGCGGATATATCGACATTTGAAAAAAATAATGATATTTCAATTAATGTGTTTGCCCTCGATGAAAAGCTTAACGTTTATGCTCTGAAGATAGTTAAAGAAGAACTTGAGGACCACTTGGATTTACTGCTACTAGAAAAAGAAGGAATGTCACATTACATCTACATATCTAATTTTGAAAAACTAGTTGGACGTCAAATCACAAAGTATGGACATAAGATTCATGTGTGTAAGCGATGTTTAACACATTTTTATTCCTGTGAAAAACTCATACTTCACAAACAACTATGCAATACTAATAAACCTGCTATGATTATACTTCCGGAGAAGAAACCGTACGTACAGTTTGAAAATGTAGAGAGATGTCAACGTGTACCCTATGTAGTCTACGCAGACTTTGAATGTTATTTGAAGCCTACAAATGAAGAAAATTTCATCGAAAATATTTCATTGCCACATTCCCTACTAAGAGCTAAATTTCTGAACGGATTAGAAGATGGTATACCTGATGAACCAATTTTGTATAGAGGTGAAAATGCGGCAAATAAGTTTGCATTTGGCATGAAGAAGATACCTGAAAAAGTGTACAAGGTATATAATATAAGCACACCAATGAGACCCCTCCCTCCACAAGAAGAAGTTAGCTACAACTGTTATATGTGTGGAGAATTCTTCAGTCTAGAAGATATCAAAGTAAAGGATCATTGTCACACTACAGGCCTTTTCAGAGGTGCAGCCAACCAAAGTTGTAATCTTCGTTATAAGAACCCTGATTATCTTCCAGTAATTCTACATAATTTGTCAGGTTACGATGCTCACTTTATCGTTCGGGAGCTGGGATATGATAATAAAAGGATTAACATAATCGCAAATACTGCAGAAAATTATAATTCATTTTCAAAGTTTATAGATGGGAAATTTAGTATAAGATTTTTAGATTCCTTCAGATTTATGTCTTCTAGTCTAGAAAAACGTGTAGCTAACTTACCTTCTTTTAACATATTAAATAGTTTAAAACCTAAAGATCGAGTTCCTTTCCTCACTAGAAAAGGCATTTTCCCCTATGAGTATGTCACGTCCCCCAAAATGTTAGAAGATACAACCCTTCCTCCAATAGATGGATTTCATAGTTCACTACAAGATTCCTCAGTTACAGAAGAGGAGTATGCCCATGGTAAAGATGTATGGAATATATTTGAATGCAAAACTTTGTGTGATTAAGCTGACATTTACTTGAAGTCTGACGTAATTTTACTGGCTGAAGTATTCAAAGAATTTAGGAATGTTACGATGGGATCTCACAAATTAGATCCATGTCACTACTATACGTTTCCTGGGATGACGTGGGATGCAATTCTAAGGTTTACAAGTGTTAAATTAGAATTATTGACCGATTATGAAATGATTCTAATGATCGAGAAAGGTATAAGAGGAGGATTGGTACAAGAATCTCATAGATTCCACGAGGCAAATAACAAGTACTTAGAAGGATACAACCAAAGTATACCAACTACCTACATTGCGTGCCAGGATTGCAATAACTTATATGGTTTTGCAATGAGTCAGCCTCTTCCTACTGGTAACTTTGAGTGGGTCGATCCCGAAAGTATCAATTTAAACAATCTATACCCCACAGATGGCATAGGCTGCATTCTGAACGTCGATATTAATTACCCTGAGTATTTACACGATGAACATAATGATCTACCGTTCCTCCCCGAGTCTAAACAATGTGGAAAATACAAGTACAACAAATTAATGGCGCACTTCAATGAAAGAAAAAACTACTTTGTTCATTATACCACCCTTCTTCAAGCATTGTCACACGGTATAGAGCTTGTAAAAGTCAACAGAGCATTAAAATTCAACCAGTCCTCGTGGTTAAAATCTTACATAGAGTAGAACACCAGTTTAAGAAAGAAAGCTTTAAATGATTTTGAAAATGATCAGTATAAGCTTTACAACAACGCAGTTTTTGGTAAAACTATGGAATCAATAAGAAAAAGAGTTGATATGCGTTTGATTACAGACCCTAAAAAGCTAGAAAAATTAATAACTAAACCAAATTTTAAGGACCGTACAGTGGTCTATAATTGCTTTTTGGCGGACATAAATCTGCCATTTCCACAATTTTACAGATAAATTGATGGGATCTTTTTTATTACCTTCTAAATAAAATTCAAAAACCAAGGAAACAATTCCCGTTAAGATTGCTTCGGTATAAGTGTCCTTTTTGCTTACCCAAATCCAGGTTTCTTGTGTGTTAATAGATAGTTATCGTTAATATGCAAAAAAACACGGAAGAACTCAATATTTTTCAGAATTTTATTTTTTAGTTTTTTAGTCTGAGGGTGGGCTTTCTTACCACCGAGTATCCAAAAGAAAATTCAAATTGCATAGAAGTTATTAGTATTTTAAAAACAACTAAAAATTCAACATTAAACTCGATTTTTTCCTTTTAGAAATAAGATATCAATATACCGATTTCACTGAAAGTTTACATTCAACGGCTAGTATATTAAGTATGAGCAACATGGATTTGGTTCACTTTTTATGGTACAAAAGCAATTCATATACTACTTTTTTTCAATAACAACCGTATTTCTCGGTTTCAAAGGGGTGCTCCCCGGAGTTATCACTGGGGTAATTTCTAGTTTTACTTGTACTACGACCACATAAAAAGATCAGTTAAATTCACTTGCGCCTTTTTTAGAAAAGTATGTTTTGTATATTTTTACAGAAAAATTGGCACTGTTTGGCCCTGTAATCTGCTCTAAATGGTACAGGTACATTTACAAGCTCCTTCTAATCTATAACATAAAACGATTACATCTATACATAAGGTTTTCCCTTATAAATGTATACTGCGGTATAAAATTTTGAATAGCCTTATTGAAAACCTTGAGTAGGTACCTGTTATCGAATAAGTGGTTTCACAAGTCAACAGAATTTTGTTTCTATTTTTCAGTTCATTAATTGAGATGAAAAAACCACTGAATAGCTGAAATCACATACATATTTGCTCTTCATTAAACTTAAAACGAATAAATATAGATTTTCTTTGTAAAAGAAAAACCAACCGATTTATTCTCACTTAATTTGTCATATCAATTTAAACTCATAAGGGTAAGATTTTATGACTTTTCCTGCCAACACTTATTACCTAGAAATAATAATTTTCTACCTATAGTTATTCAGGCATTTTTGTAGTGGCGGGTAAAGGAATTAGGAAAGAATCAGTATGACTCTGCTCTTGAGTTGCTAATCGGCTTTGTCTGCCTTACTTAAGATAAAGTTATGTTTTCTATAGACAATCTATAGCACTACAAGTCTAATTCATTCCTTCTTGTTTTGTTGCGAGAAAAATGGCAAAGTCCACCCTAAAGTATAGACCAAATATTTTAACGAGTGTAAATTGATTTGACGAATTAACTGAAAATTTTATACCGCAATATACATTTATAAGTGAAAACCTTATGTATAGATGTAGTCGTTTTATGTTATAGATTAGAAGGAGCTTGTAAATGTACCTGTACCATTTAGAGCAGATTACAGGGCCAAAAAGTGCCAATTTTTCTGTAAAAATATACAAAACATACTTTTCTAAAAAAGGCGCAAGTGAATTTAACTGATCTTTTTATGTGGTCGTAGTACAAGTAAAACTAGAAATTACCCCAGTGATAACTCCGGGGAGCACCCCTTAGAAACCGAGAAAAACGGTTTTTATTGAAATAAAAGTAGTATATAAATTGCTTTTGTACCATAAACAGTGAACCAAATTCACGTTGTTCATACGTAATATACTAGCCGTTGAATGTGAACTTTCAGTGAAATCGGTATATTGATATCTTATTTCTAAAAGGAGAAAATCGAGTTTAATGTTGAATTTTTAGTTGTTTTTAAAATACCCATAACTTCAATGCAATTTGAATTTTCTTTTGGATACTCGGTGGTATGAAAGCCCACCCTCAGACTAAAAAACTAAAAAAGAAAATTCTGAAAAATATTGAGTTCTTCCATGTTTTATTGCATATTAACGATAACTATCTATTAACACACAAGAAACCTGGATTAGGGTAAGCAAAAAGGACACTTGTACCGAAGCAATCTTAACGGGAATTGTTTCCTTGGCTTTTGATTTTTATTAAGAAGGTAATAAAAAATATCCCATCAACTTATCTGTAAAATTGTGGAAAAGGCAGATTTATGTCCGCCAAAAAGCAATTATTGACCACTGTGGACCGTACAATTTATTCTGAGAATTGGGCCCTCGTTCACATGGAAAAGATTAAAATAAAATTTGTTAAACCGATATACCTAGGAATGTAAATTTTAGATATATCAAAATACATCATGTATGAATATCATTATGACGTAATGTTGGAAAAATGCGGACAAAATATTAAGCTAATGTATATGGATACTGACTCATTCGTTTATTCTATACATGCTGAAGACCTCTATGAAGATATGGCAAGTATGATTGATAACTTGGATACTTCAGACTATCCTCCAAACCATAAATTACATAATGTTAAGAATAAGAAAGTAATGGGTAAGTTTAAAGATGAGGCTAATGGTAAAATAATTAATAGATTTGTAGCTTTGAGGTCTAAAATGTATGCAATAGACATTCAAAGCAAAATTATTAAAAAAATAAAAGGAATTAATAAACCTGTTGTTAAAAATAAAATTAAATTTGAAGATTATGTTACCTGCTTAAAAAATAATATTCAATTTAAACATGATGTTACAAACTTCAGATCATTCAACCATAATCTATTTACTATTAAAACAAACAAAATATCACTGTCACCTTTCCATGATAAAAGACACATCCTTGATGATGGAGTATCCACCTTGGCCCATGGCC
The DNA here is from genome assembly GCA_911387785.2 of Aelia acuminata. Lineage (NCBI taxonomy): Eukaryota > Metazoa > Arthropoda > Insecta > Hemiptera > Pentatomidae > Aelia > Aelia acuminata. Next base: position 58,325,297 of record OU426980.1, on the reverse strand, counting down.
ATTATAAGATAAAATAAAATTTAAAAAAAAATTGTGTTGTTGATTAATTAAATTAATGAGTGATCTGGCGTGGTTATAAACGCTCAAAAGCCTGTGATTAGGAGTGTAAACGTTAGGTCTCTGGTTTGGTTATGAATGCCAGAAAACACCTACCCCTCGAATATGCGGTGTGTATTCCTAAGATTTACCACATTGAGAGAAAGAGAGTTCTACTGAAATAATTTTTAAGGAGAATGGCTTGTCCGATACTCATAGTGATCTGAGGATTATTTTCGATTTATAAGGGATGAGTTATCTGGCTGCCGATGTATGTAAAAATCAATTAAATAATAAAGAATTAACAGAATATTTAAACAGGAAGAACTGTAACGAACTAATAGAATTTGGCAAATCAGGATGGGTATATAGAGTACGGTTAGTAAAAGAGTTTAATTTTAAGTGTAATTACCAGTTATGTTATCAAATTATCTAATAGGAGATATGTTCGGCTTTTATGTTTTATTTATTTATTTATATTATTATTTATGTTATTATGTTTACTATTATTTATGTTTTATTATGCTTTTATGTTTACTTTTACCTTTGCAATAAAATAAAATAAAAATAAATAAATAAAGAAAAAAAAACCAATCTGTTCTAAAAAGAAGGTATATAATATTATAAATAAAAACATCATTTTACTCTATTCTATTCTGATGTATGCATGAACCTTTGCAAAAAGCTTGAATAGGAACTTGAACGTAGGGATAAATTGCTAGTTTGTTAGAACCAATGAGTAACCAAAATGTATATGTATAATGTAATGTATAATCATAATAATTTTTACTGAACTATCTGCCTTGAAAATTATGTATATAATATTGTCTTAAAAATTGTGTATGTAATATTGTCTTGAAAATTATATATATAATATTATAAATAAAAACATTTTATTCTATTCTATTCTGATTTATTTATGAACCCTAGTAAAAAGCTTAGAGAGCAATCGAGAGGTTGAGATGAATTGGTTCTGTGTCAATAATAACCAATGATTGCCCAAATTGGTTAGAGAGAAAAGTCCTACTGTTGATAACATGTACTCATTACCTCATTGTAATCTAATGTTTTGAATGAGGAACATAACCTTACCTCGTTGTAACCTACTGTTTTGTAAGAATAACATAACCTTACATCTATTGTATTAAAAAAGTAACAAACTGTTGGGATGATGGAACTGTAAGACTAAAGAAATATCTTAAACAAAATGAAAATAAAATATATTTTTTCTTTAATTGTATGTTCTGATTTACCGCAACGTTCGACTTTCCTTCGTATTAGGTAGTAGCGGTCCGTAATATAGCCTTCAATTAATAATAAATTCACGCGATGTTATTCGATGCTGCTGATTATCCACGGATGTCCTTCTATCAATTCTAGGAGGAGAAGTAATGGTGAAACCTACACCAACATCTCTGCTGTTAACCTTACATAACCTTACACCTACAGGGTAACAGTCAGGGTGGTTGTCTCCAAATTGAGTCAGAACCGCCCAAGGACACCCCTCCCTCCCTAAGTAAATACCTCCCCCCCCAGGTTACAAGCTTAAGGTCATGCCATGCAATGTTCAGCTGTTAAGAGTAACAAGTTAAAGTAAAGAGTAACAAACTTACCTCGTTGTGACGTACTGCTTTGTAAGAGTAACATAACCTTACACATACAGGATAACAGTCAGGGAGGTTGCCGCCAAAGTGACCCAAAATCGGCATATTATATTGTCCCTACTGATGTTAGCAAATGTTACTAAAGGAGATACGTTAGGGAAGATTATTCGCGAAGAAAGCAGGAAGATTCGTATTGTAATCAGGAAGTTAATTTAAATGACACAAAATATACAAAGAATTTAACGTAAGTAAAATTCAGAATTGAGATGATAATGAAAAAAATAATGATGTTTCTTAGGATCGATGTCGTCAACATGTCTCCACCTAGCCACCCAAAACTTGACAAACATTTAAGGCTTTATAAACTAGACGAGAAACCACAAACCCCAATACTGAAAAAAAATTAGAACAAGAGATCAAAATTGAAAATTTTTAATGAGTTTTTCATTATTTATTTCTTATTGAACCTAAAGTTGTTGATTTTTAATTCTATACAAATTCTTATTTGGACACTTTCTAAGAACCTAAAAACTAATGATCTTTGGAAGAAAAAAGCCTCTTCTAGTTTTCGTGATTCCTAATACGTTGAAATTATTTAAATATGATCGGCATTATTTTTTTCAACAAAAAACGCATTCAATTGATATATATAATAACCTAAACATCCATTGAGAGCAGAGATAGAAACAGTATTTTTAAAAATACATAACATAATTTTTTCCTGGTTCTCAGGACATTTTTCTCGCAACATTCTGTTAATGTACGGAAACCTCGGACATTAGTGAAATATTTTTCGAACAAAAATCACTGAAAAAAATGTTTGATCCAAACTGAATAAAATGTGGACCATGAATATTTTTGAGAATATAAGAATAAAATAATTGAATTTCTCTGGAAGGAAAAAATAAAATCAAAAGAAATATATAGAAATTTAAGATAATAGGAAAATGAATCTCAATCCTCTGATTCCGATGCTGGAATACCTGACTTCTGCTCTGGTGCATCATGAAAAAGCGGAACTATTGAAGTTAAAGCCCTGACTAGTGTGCTACCAGAAGGGGTCCGAACAACAACTGTCCTAGTCACTCCGTCCCTACCTGGGTGAGTCTCAACAACCCTGGCCACGGGCAGCCCTTCAATTCGTGCAAACGCTGTCGCCAATTCCTCAAAAGTGTAAGGTTGTTTCCCAATAGTGTTTGTAAGAAGGGTTTTTACAGATTTTACCCCTGCTTCCCAGATGCCGCCAAAGTGAGGTGTACGAGGAGGGATGAATTTCCATTCCACCCCACGTGAAGCGAGATTTTCAGTGAATGCTGGTTCTTCTCGAGAGAGAAATGCATAGATGTCCTTGATGAATCGAGCCACGCCAACAAAGCTCATCCAACTGTCCGATCATACAGTGCTTGGTAGGCCTCTGCGTGATGTAAATCTGTCGAAGTTTGGCAAAAATGCAACTGTAGAAAGAGACGTCACTGCCTCTAAATGGAGCGTTGTAGCAAAGCCAACAAATAGGCACAGGTATGCTTTGCCGAGAGAAGCATTCCTGCGGGAAGATTCTTTGATAGCGAAGGGGCCCGCAAAGTCAACTTAAAAAAAAAGGAAGAGGTGACATCAATGGAGAAATCGGCTTAGCGTTCAACTTACGGCAATGAACGCAGGAGATAATTCACTTGCGTATAGCATCTCTCGGAAGTATAGCATCTCGGAATCCAGTAACATCCTCGAAGAAGAGCCAATACCAGAGATTGGCCGGCGTGGAAATTTCTCTAAGAAGTCTAAGAATCCGCGCAGTGGACCGAATCAATAAAATGAGAGACCAAAAACGGGAAATCCAATCATCATCCTGGGTATTCTTAGATGCAGGAGTAGCCAATAGTGTGGTTGTAGTTTTCATTAAGGGTAAGCCAGGCCATGTTTCAGTAGGCTTGATAAGCAAGGGTGGACCGTGCCACCACAATGATCATTCTAATATTTTTGAAGGGGTAGAACCACGAGATCCAATGTCACAGGGATTTTCCTCAGATCGAATGTGACCCCAGCTGTCTAATGACGTGATCTCAAGTATTTGGCTCACTCTGTTGGCTTCGAATACCTTCAATGCGTGGATAGGAAGATTCAACCAAGCCAGGACATTACTCGAATCTGTAAAATATTTACAGCTGGTCTGAGAAATTCCTTTGATATTTACTGACGCAACTAGTCTTGTTAACAAAACTGCAGAGCACAACTCCAGGCGCGCTATGGAAACAAATTTAATCGGAGCGACCTTTGTCTTCGCCTTTATAACAGGCACATTCACTGTACCATCAGGGTTGTCTGATCTGAGATACACTGCTGCAGCGTAACCTTTAGTGGAGGCATCCCAGAATCCAACTAGCGTGCGACGTGCATTGATGGAAGTTATATATCGTGGGATTGGCACAGCAGAGAGAGCATCCCATTCACCAAAAATGACTCGACAAGATTCGGTGGTAGAGGTTCATCCCAATTAAGTCTGGCCTTCCAACTTTCTTGCAGAAGAATTTTGGAGAGAAGAATGACCAGTGCCAGGAAGCCCAAGGGATTAAATATCCTTGCAACAGAAGACAAGACCAAACGCTTGGTCAAGTTACTATGGTGTGGCGTACTTATGTTGTACGAAAATGTGTCAGATCCAGGATTCCAGACCAATCCCAGAATCTTAACAGTACTGCCTACAGGCATTGCATTGTTTTGCTACATTCATAGATGGACTTTGAACAACCACTAACTCTGTGTGAGCTTCCATCGTGATACCAACCCAGAAGAAGATATAAACCCCACCAAAATCAAAACGAGGAATTATATAAATATAATATAATCATATTAAGTATATATGAATTATAGAAAGAGAAGAAATGAAAGCCAAAGATCTTTTAGACTTGCATTTCTTCATGGTCCTTAGTTGAACATTATCGCCATAAATTTTTACTTTCACTTACCAATATATGAAATATATAGTAATAGAAAGTATTTCGATCGTGAAAAATTTCGACCTCCAGTTTTCAACGGAGATACACATTTTGGGGTCCCCTGAGTCCAAATAACCAAGTCCCGCGAAATGGTCTGTGTGTGTGTGTGGACAGACTCGCTCAAAAACTATAGACCGTACGAACCTGAAATTGGGTATTTAGTATATGTATATGCCTCTGATGAAACAGCAAAAATTTCAACGAAATTGGTCAAGCGGAGGGGATACTTTATTTAATACCTTTTTACGTTTGTTTTTGATTTTCTCAAAAACGGCTCTCTGTAAAATTTTTATCAAAATTGACCAACCGGCGCAGTTATTTCATAACTTTTTTTTCGATTTTCTCAAAAATAGCTTTAACGATTTTGAGTAAACTCGTCATGTTTAATGAGAATCAAGTATTATTTAATATTAGGTAAGCTTTACCACTATTAAAATGTTCTGAGGGGACATTGGCCTTTTTTGTTTACATCGAGAAACTATCTGTCTCTCGTAAAATAAGAAATGGTTAAATATGGATTATGAAAAAAATCAAGTAAACATATACAGGAGAAAAAAAGAAAAATATTCCGTCAACTCATAAAATGCGTTGAGCTCATGCATGCGCAGTACGACTTTAATGACAGACCAATGCTTTATAATTAAAGATGTTCTGATCATTTCATGTACATTATTTGTTTTTATGGTAACTTCTGATGTTTTCAAGAACTACTACACATAGTATTATAAAATCAGACGACTTGGAGTATTATGCTTGCATTGCCGAATTACTACGAGTAAAAACTTTTATTTAATATTAAAAAAGAAATATTGTAAGAGCAAATTCACACAAAAATAAGTAAACGAATGTGGAAAAATATGTGAATTTGAGAAGTGGCATTTAACAAAACACGCCAACTTCTAATCAAACCAAGTTGCTAAGTGAAAGTTGTGTGTTGCGCGCATCGCACCAGATTATTTTTGTTTACAATATATATATATATATATATATATATATATATATATATATATATATATATATATATATACATATATATATATATATATATATACATATATATATATATATATATATATATATATATATATATTCATGAAACCAAGGGAAGCTAAGTAACTCCTGCAAAGGTCTCTTACAAGTACATTAAGAATTTTTTTTTTTTTTGCGAGTCTCTTAGAATTATTTAATGTTTTCTGCAAGCTTCTCATTTTTGTTTCGTTTCATGGTCCAAAAAAGTATAATAATTTTCTTTTGTCTTAATAAACACCGGACTCTCGGTGGTTTGCAAGTATTACTAAAAACGGAGGGAGACAATTCTTGTTACATTGGAAAACTATAATTTGCTAGACTTGGAACGGGAGTCTGGATCATTGAACGAAACGATTATAAGTGGGTCATAAAAGCGGAAAGGAATGTGAAGGCAATGTTTTTATGTTATTTTCTAGTCGATAATAAAATTAAATTCAAATACCAGGGCAACTATATCCTTGACTATTTCCTATTCGAAATGACCATCTTAATCCAAGAACCATTAAAAATTATCCCCGTTGTGAATTATTAATTATTCCTTCTAAATTCACCATATGGTACATAATTTATGGTAGCAGACCATTAGTAACAAAAAATTGAATATAGCCATGAAGCTTACATATCGAGTTGGACATTTTGGATATTTCGTTATGATTCCTTCACACCACACAAACATAAATTGAAAAAATGGAAGGTTTAATATTTTAGAAGTTCAGTTAAAATCAGAAAATTGAGGATAATAATGAGAAAGTTGTTTTTCAACCTAGAGATTTTCATTTCAAAGTAACAATGATAGATTTAAAAAAAAAATCGACAAATATACAAAGATTATTAATATCATTAAGTTGATTTCTGTGGGATAAATTATCAAGTTATTGTCAAACTTTGTACCTACAAGGGGATCGCTGGCTGTTAAATGCAAATGCGGAAATGAGAAGTCCCGATGAAGCACCAGGTACTGTTTCAAAATTATGAGTGCTAGGATGAGATTTTTGGAACAAATAATGGATCGTGGTAGGCTCTAAACCATAGTAATTGAGGGAGATCATTGCGGAAGAAGAAGCAGTGGTAGATCTAGGCTAATAGTCATAACGTTGGAGAGAGACCTCACATTATGGACAAATTGTCCACTTCCCCGTTAAATTCGCAAAAAATTGCAAGATTGGTGGGAAAGGGGTCAGTGATGAGAAAGGATTAACTTGACCAAGATGTGTGCTTGGTGGCAAAATATACTGGGTGTCCCAGACCTAGTGTAAAAAAAATTGGGTAATACTGCTTGTTAAACGGGGTAGAATGGCACAGAAACGAGTTTCCTATCTCAATCTGTTAAGGAGAAAAAAAATCCTTAGTTAGTATAAATTTAAAAAATAATTTCTTTAAAATAAATTAAACTTTTTTCTTCTCTTCTACTAAAATTTGAAAAATCCTACATAAAAAAATTTTAGTATAAGCCTGCATCTAAAGTAATGGAGGAAATTTTGAACACGCGCTGCAATTATCCATTTTAATATGATTCTACAATAATAATATTATTTTTTATGCATCTTCTACATTTTTTTGTGTAGGATTTTTCAAATTTTAGTAGAAGAGAAGAAAAAGGTTTAATTTATTTTAAAGAAAGTATTTTTTAAATTTAAACTCAGGAGTTTTTTTTTTTTTAATTTTAGATTATTATTACCCTTTTTATATTGTTTAGAATTCATACATTGTTCTTTCTAGTCTTAAAAAAGTAAAACTAACTCTAACTCATGGGAAGTTCGGCATCCATTACTTTGGATGCAGGCTCTAGCGCGCTTCCTCATTGCCCCAGCAGTGACATACTCTAGCGTGTTTTTCATCAGAAAAACTACTTTTAGACTCAAAAGGGGAAGTGCAATTGTATCATGGGTTACACCACTAAAAAGCTAACTAAATTCCGCAGTTTTTAGGAAATTTGACAGCTCCTAGGGTGCTCCAGTGGGGAGTGAGGAATTTTCAAAAACTATTAAAAATTTAAGCTGTAATAAATGTTTTGTGTTTTGCGCGTTAAAAGTCCCACTGAAAGTGAATAACCAGACTCATCTCATCTTTTTGAAAATTTAATACTGATTAAGAAAATATCATCGTTTATGTTTCTACGCTGAAACAAAGTAGAAAACACTGTCATTTTTCAGAAAAAAAAGATTTAAAAAAATAAAAACAAATTTTTTTTATCTCCTCAACAGATTGAGATAGGAAACTCGTTCCTGCGCCATTCTACCCCGTTTAACATGCAGTATTACCCATTTTTTTTTTACACTAGGTCTGGGACACCCAGTTCATTCATTCTTGAAAGAAGTCTTTTCCCAGTGATTCACACCAAATACATTTAAAAAAGTAAATATATATAATGAATTGAATGATTCATAACATCATTTATTTGCTCCTTTTGTCGATTTCATGTATATTAATGTATTCATTCTTCAAATAATAGTCTTTTCCCAGTAATTCACACCAAATAGATTATAGAAAAGTAAAAATCAAACATCGCTGTTATTACTAAGGGTTGATTTGTTAATTAATCAAATTATTTTTTATTGTTACGATTTTTTTTGTCCAAATAGGTGTTGAATAATATTGAAAATAACATTTAAGTGAGAGCCTCCAGGAGGGGGAGGGTTACTGGAAGGCGGAATGTTACTGATTTCGGCGGGAGATTGTAGGAGGGAGCAACACCCACACTTGATCGATTGAGGAGATGTAATGCACTGGCTCTACTCTACTCCGCCCTTCCTATCTTTGTATTATTTTCCTATTTGTATACTTCAATAATTATTAAAGAATATATTTCTCTATATTTTTCTTTTTTTCCTTTGATACAAATATTAATTATTATAAGAATCAGAAAATGAATACCACTAATAATGATTAGCAATGAAGTGGGTTCTTTTTTTTATTATTTTATTGGGTTTACTAATTATTAATCTATTATGGTTGGCAGGTATGGGTAGTTGTGACCTCATGTGCTGCGGGCGAGGATATAACACCCACCAGTCTGTACAGAGCTGGCAATGCAACTGCAAATTCCACTGGTGCTGCTATGTTCAGTGTCAAACCTGTTCGGAGAGGACAGAGCTCTACACGTGCAAGTGATTCAGTGATCATATCATTTTCACACCACCGCAATATAGTTGAACAAATTGATTGTTATGCTTAGTTTTTTTTTTAATTTATACTACTTATTTGTATTGTTATAAAAAATAAAAACCTGCGATAAGTATTTTTTTTATATTTTTATTTAACGCCAATATTGATATTTGAAGTTGAAATCGATTATTATGAATTAGAGCATTAGTTTGAAAGTTCTCTCAATTTATATAAAGTGCCTATACACATACCTTGTTAATTTAATCAACAGATGAAAGTATATAACAGTATATAATTTATATTTATAATTATAAATATTATAATAGTATTCATGAAATTTCATTTGCTTATCACATATTAATGGAAAATATTTATTTAATAAATCACACTGAAAGCTGTACGAGAGAAAGTCTATGTTTATGATCTTATATTAATTAAACAATTTTCTTGCCTATGTAGTATTTTAAATGTAATATATGTTTTTTTAAAATTTTATTTGTTTGTATTTAATTGTTTATTATTTAAGAATTAAGAATTGTCAAGTCTCTTTTGTGTATAAAATAAGCAAAGCATAGAGTGGAAAAACAGTTTATGAATTTCATTCTTGCCTGATCATATCATTACTCGAAGTAAGGCTAAAAAAGTTTCACTCACACATTTTACTGAACATATATTATTTGAAGAAATGTAAGATATTTCAAGAGGATCGATTTTTTGTTTTATTGTTTATGTACATTAGCCAATATTCTAAGGATTACAGATACTCGTAAGTTTTCTATGCAAGCCGGAAAGACAAAGAAAAAGATTAGGATCAGTGTTTGGAAAAATAAAATGCTATCACCAATTTTTTTCTTGTATCAGCATTCTAAAGCTTAATAAAATGTAACGAGTATTATAATTTAATTATGTTTTAATAGAAACAAAAACATATTTCAAATTTGAATAAATACATATAATTCTAATGAACTTTATGAAAATTCCAAGCTTTTGGGTAATATTTAAATAAAAATTTTACTTAACAATATTTTTGGATATAATTTTTATAACACACTATGATTATCTTCGTGACATGGTGCAGTCACAACACATCGGTCCCTAACAGAGCGCTGATATGCCGTTCTTACCTTTAATTAATTCTAGCTTCATTCGTGGACTTGCTCAAATAATATTAAGAAAATATATCTATATATCAAAACTGGTCTAACCAGTGATGTAGACTCGAAGAGGGTAAGTAAATAATATCGTAATTGTTATATACTTTCTCACCCTCCTCAAGCCCACATAATATTGCTTTACTTTTGCAGCGATCTGTTAAATCTGTGAGTGAGACTTACTTTTGCTTGTAGTGCTACGTATTCAATAAATTAACGTTTTGAGAAATAGGCCTTTTTTTTTTAAATTTTTAATACCAAATAATTGAATAAGGTTATAGTCTAATGATTTAAGTCTTAATATAGAGATGTCATGTTCCTATTGCCTTTCAGTTTACCTTAATCATTTTATTGTCCACATTGCTTTGTTACACTAAATTTTTACTGAAAAACATCTTTTGCAGTAAACTAGTAGTGAGGCCCCTATATTTGAATGAAATATTAAAATATTTATTTGTCGATCACTATGAAAAATGTGAACACCTAGTTTATCTATACATATTAGTGATATAGCAGTAATCTGAAAAGCTTATCAACTTACTGATAACACTATATTATTACATTTTTAAATTAATATATCAAATTGAACAAACTTAATTTTTATTGTTTTATATAACCTTTGCACCGAATTCCCCTATCTAGCATCCCATCCTATCATAATATCAATAATAATATTATATCATAATATCAATAATAATATTTATCACAATATCATTAATAATATTATATCATAATATCAATAATAATATTATATCATACTATCAATAATAATATTATATCATAATATCAATAATAATATTATATCATAATATCAATAATAATATTATATCATAATATCAATAATAATATTATATCATAATATCAATAATAATTACTGTAATTTATCAAGCATTAATAAGACATATATCGAGCAGCCAACATACACCACACAGCCATTGTCAAAGTGGCGGAAATGAGTGAGGAAAAAGGGAACTTGCTTGTAAGTTGTGAAAGAAGACGGAAACGATGAGAAAACTTCAGGTTACCAATTGACTTAGTGGAAATATGGGATGGGAAATCCAGGACAAGTATAGGTCAATAGGTGTTAAAAGTTTTAACTGAAGAGCTGATTCATCGGATTATTATTCAAGTATAATATAGCAAAGAGGGTCGGAAACGATAATTTTACTAATTATTTTTAGTGTTCATTTACTGAAGTTATTGTTAAGCCCAGGTATTTAAATCGGTAAACAGTTAAAAGCGATTTAATTCAACGCAAATCTTATTATTGGGATAGATTATTTGACCTTCAATCATCTATTTAATGTTATCTTGATTTACTTGCAGGCCTGCCTATCTTTTCAGTTTCTCTTATCAGAATGTATGAATCTCTAAACTTCCTCTGGATTGTTTTCAAAGTCAGCTACCTTATCTCCATAACATAGGATTAAGTGATTTACCTCCATTTTCACATAATATCTTATAGTTATATCACCTTTACTATTGAAATGTTGAACAACATCGGAGGGAGTCCATCTCCTCACCACATATCCGTTAAAACGTCAAATTCCTCAGATACCTTTTGTTGAATCAGGAAAATGCCATGAACAACCCCCCCCCCCCCTCTAAGACTCACAGATTATAATAATCAAAAGATAACTTTTGCCCACGTAGTCATAGGATGCTTTGAAATCGACAAATAAGGCGTGGACTTTACTTGACATTTGTTTTCGAGAACTGTTTGAGGATGAAGATTTGGTGTAATGTGCTCTTTTCCATTCCGAAACCGGCTTGGTTGTCACCTATTATATTTTCATAATACGGATTGTCTAGTTCTCCTAACACCATTTATAAATCAAGAACACCTAGACTGATTTTGATAATATTTTTTGGATTTGTCTCCACCCCGAATAGCAGAATAAGTATTAAAACATCGGAAAAGTATGGGTGGCATGGGGAGAGCGTGCGGGTAGGTGCGGGATGGTTTTGTTCCGGATAGCTTTGCAGATATTAGGCTAGGCGCACATTGTGACACTCGCGACGCAGAGCAGAGCAGTGCAGTTTTTGCAATACCTGTGGTGGATAGGAAACTGCGCTGCCCTGCTCTGCGTCCCAATGTGCGCGGTTCCTATCTAATTCACGTTTCACAAAAACTGCTATGCTCTGCTCTGCGTCGCGAGTGTCTCAATGTGCCTCAATGCCTAGCCTTAGTGATTATCTTGTAAGCGACTGAAAGGAATTCTATACTTCCGTAATTACTGCATTCGTCTTACATGGAACCGTTCTCTAATCTAGGGTAGATTAACAAATACCATAACAAAGAAATAACAATGATATAAAACTAATAACTATAAAATAGAAACTGATCAATTAATAATCAAGAGAAAACAAAAATGATAAATTGTTGAATTTTAATTTTAATATTAATTTATTATTAATTTAAAGCCAATAAATTATAATTCTATTCTATTCTAGTCTATTATTAATTTAAACAACGGTTATCATTAATTTAATGAATATTGATCATACTAAGGGACATTCATTCTACAGCATCGTCGGGTGAAGTCAAATTTGTATAAGTTCAGGATGCGGAATAGGATATAATTGATCAGATTTTTCCAGTTGACTCTATGATATAAGACCGAAATAATTTAACTGAAAAAGATCTCGATAAAAAATACAATATATTCTATACAATTTATTTTTCTTGCAATAAATGGTTAGGGGTGGCTATACAGGATGATTTAGTGCTTAATGGTGAATTCTGGGATTTGATCCTATACGAAATGTCCTACAAAAAAAAAAATTTATTTGATGTAAGGTCCGACACCGAACGGAAAAGGAGTAAAATCTAATTTGGTTTATTCTTAAGGGGTCGTGTTTGTTATTTAATAAGAGAGGATTGCATAAAAACTTTTGAGGATAATTAAATTCCAAATACGCCATCTTAAAGCAGACATAATTCAAAAAAATAAATTAATGAATTCGCTAATAACGTTGAAGCTTTTGAATATTTAAAAAACTTCAATTAGAGAACTATACCAGCCTGTTGGTTAATGTATTCTGATGACTGCAAATTACACTAATAAATTTGATATTTTTTCATTTTGTTCAATCTTATTGTGGTTTAAGTATCTCAGGAACTATAAGCTGAAGAAATAAAAATTGTGAAATATCTCGCAAAAGAAGAACTTTTTTCAAAATTTATCTAAGTTTTTTTTTTTTTTCTTTTGAACTGTATATTAGATTACCAGGTTTATGGCATTCTTAACTGAGTACCGTGTAATAAAAATTCTAGTAATAAAACCACATGCCACATTATTTGAAAAGAACGGATACAATCGTTAAACAATCCCTCAATAAACTTAAACTCTGGTTTATTGAGAAACAAAACTTTGCGTTATTAGACCTCCAAAAAGTTCCTTCTATTAATGACAATAGTAATATAAATAACTTGTTTCGCTGTCTACTTTACGATGGTTTACTTAGATTTTTATTTTATTGAACAATTTTTTCTTAGTAAATAAATGACGCAATTCCCTTAAGAAAACACTGAATTTCCTTTCAGATTCGGATCCATACCTCAAATAAACTTCTTTGTTCGAAAATTTATTTCTAATTACCTCCAAGAGTTTCTCCCCCCAGCATCACCGAGTATTTTGATGTTTAAAAAAATACTTAAATGTCTGTGCTAATAAAACAGATAAATTCAATGGCTGATGAGCATAAAAAACTGCCAATAAATAAAATTAATATTTTGGCGCTCTTAGTTTGGTAGGTTGAAAACTTGGCCTCTAAGCAACTTTATTTCCCTTGTGCAACAATATTCATTTCTGACTGCCTTTAAACTGTCTATAAAAATTAGCCAATCTTCTGGCTTATATTCGAAAAGACCCGTGAAAAGTAAGAGATCTGAAACATAGTTGCAAGCGACCAGTTTCTCTTTTTTTTGTAAAGTAAGAAAGAGTATCTTTGTCTCTGGTACGGTAAGATTTTACAGTAACGCCAAGTTGAAGACAGTATTTTTATTTTAGTCTCGAAGCAAGAAGTTCAACTGGTTTCATTATTAAAATCAAATCACGCACCAAGACATTGATCTCCTTCTGAAAATATTATTTTAACTTTATCACAATTTGTAGGCGATGGTCCTGAAAACACTAGAACTGACAAATCTGTCCTGTAGAATATAGAATATAGGGAACTTAGCATATTCCATATTAAGATAAATCCAATTATGTTTTTTATATCGATTCATACCTTTTACAGTCACAGCAGAAAAGTAACAGCCACATAAATGATTATTTGGCTCAAATCAAATCATTTGCAGTCCAAATTCAAGCGTCGTCCTTAGCTCCAGCATCGTACTTCGAAAATTTAGTTCATTATAGGTCATTCTTCTCTCATTGCCCGTCAACACGGATTGGCCTATGGATGCTTTGGAGGATTTTGCGCTCATGGAATGGAAGGTCTTGCTCATTTTTCCTAGATGAGGTCCAAGTCTTTGAACTATAAATTAGGACTGGGCGTATTAGTGTTTTGACCAAAAAAAGTGTCCTATAGGAGAAGCTTGGTACTTTTGGCTACGAAATGGCTCCTAAAATGCCTTCGGATACCATAATAACACCTGTTTGAAGCAACGATTCTTCTTTTAATTTGTGGTGTTACATCCACATCTACATTCACCTGACTTCTTACACTCAGTGTCAAAACGTTAGACAAGCCCATTGAAATTAAGACAACTTTTCGTGTTTTCTTTATTTTTGATTGATATTATTTTTTTTAGCACAGTTTACTATATAAATTAAGATATTGAAATGGGGGCAATCTTCTCAGACATTGAGGATTATTTAAATCCAATAGTAGTAAATATTGGCATTTTATATGTGTCAAGTTAATGATAGACACACTTGGTGTTCTTTACTATTTTCTTTATCCTCTAGAGTTTAAATCGCTAAAATACCATCTCTATTTCAGTCCAGTATTGAATTGATTAAAAATAGACTTAAAAAGAACGTGAGTTATGGGGGGGGGGGAGAAAAATTATATTCTAAGATGGGAAAAAAATAAGTGTTTCTCCGAAGACGAGCACCGTTTGATTTTTTCGCTCCCCAAGGATGGGATGAGCTGTAGGGAAATAGCCCGCAGAATCAAACGGAGTTCTTCGTCAGTCACAAAGTTTATTCGGCACGGGGAGACAAATGGAACCCACCGTTCAACTGGGAAGCCCCCTGATTTGACATTACGAGAGGGACAGAATGCTCTTTGAATCCCATCTAACTCCTGTAAAACAGCAAGAGCAGTTGCTGAGGGAGCTGGAGTTCAAACAAAACTAAGGAATGTCCAAAGATTATTAAATTAGTCAAAAACAATAGTTAAAAAAAAATTAAGGGAAGACAGTTTTACTCGTAATATGATATTATGGACTGAGGAGTGAAAGAAAGTCATCTTTAGTGATGAAAAAAAAAATCAATCTGGATGGACCACATGGATTTTCATATTATTTTCATGACTTAAGAAAAGATGAAAACACTTTATCAAGGCGTCAAATGGGTGGAGGAGAAGTTATGGCAAACCATATTGCCCAAAGGTATCAATTGGTTAAAAAAAAGAAAGGAACTTTGGCATTTGTTTCAACAAGAGTATACTCAGCTGAATATAAGAAGTTGTTAAAGGAACAAAAGCTGACATTTAATGACATGTCTGTAGGCATACCAGTTTTCCAGCAATAAAACAGCCCCAATACATTCAGCAAAAATTATTAAAGGTTGGTTTACTCGCAATTAAATTGCCAAATTAGACTTGCCTACTGTCTCCCCAGACCTGAACATTATCGAAAATGTTTGGTTAACTTTTTCAAGAAGAGTGTACTCTGAGTCAAGACAGTCCGGAACAATAGAGGATTTGAAATCTGCAATTCTGGCTTCATAGGAACAATTACCTAAATAAACAATCAACCAATTGTATGATTCATTACCAAACAGAATTTTTGAATTGATAAATGGCGGTGGAAAGGCCACGAAGTATTAAAATGAGCTTAAGTTATTTTTACCATGGAGTGTGTCTAACATTTTGACACGGCTTAACTTTAATTTGAAAAATAAATAAAATGTGGCTTGAGAACTAAACCACAAGCAGGCTGCTGATTAACTTCAGGTTAGTGATAGATTATTTTAAAACTGTTTTAGAGGTAATTTGAAAAGATGGGTGGGTAGGGACTGTATGGTGTGTATGGTAGGGATTGTTTGGTATGGTGTGTGTTTTATTTGACGCCATTTTGACGCTGAGTGTAGGTAAATAAATTCATTCACCTTATCAAATGTAAATGTTCCTATTCGAATCTTTTCATTTTGGATTGCCTTCTGCCCTGTTACCATGTACTTTTTCTTCATTGACGACAAGTCCCCATCTTCTTGCTGGGCCTTCTACAGCAAGAAAAGCATCTGAGACATCTTTGAGGGATCATCCGCATATCCTAGTATCTAAATATATTAATTGATAACAGAGCAAATTACATTTGAGATATTGGTTTGTAATTTGAAAGAAATTTAATTATTTTAAATAATTTATTTTTGAAGAGAAAAGATTTGGCTCCGCCGGGAATCGAACCCGGGTCTTCCGCGTGACATGCGCGGTATGCTAACCATTGCACCACGGAGTCGCTTCCAAACGGTACCAAATCCTTCCTCTTCACTGACACCTATCCCACGATCTCGCAAGTTTTGCGAGTATTTACGGAAGATGGACAAATTTTTTTCCAATTTTGCGACAAAATTGGACTGGCGGAATACCGGCGGAGCCAAATCTTTTCTCTTCAAAAATAAATTATTTAAAAATAATTTAAACAATAGGCGGTTACCCACAATAATGGTTAAATTAATATGAAATTTAATTAGTGAATCAATTGTGTAATCGTCCTTCGGTATTACTATAGATAAATTTTGTGGTACACCGAGTAGATTCAAAGTTGTACTCTTAGATTCAAAGTTGGCCTACTCTTTTGCATGGGGGATTCCCCGATAATAAATAAATAAATAAAAAAATAAAATGAATTTTATTGGGGGGCTTTATAATATAGAAAAAGGTTATAGAAAAGGTTATACCTACATTCCTCTAAAATTTATATGGTGAAAAGTCAATACAAATTTAACCACTTCTTCTATGTTCCCCCGTCATACTTACTACCTAAGCAATATATCATGACCACGTATTTTTTAAGATTATTTATTTTGTATTTTAGTGTCCAGAGGGGGCGCGGGAGCACACTATGAAAAAGTTAGATTTTCGTATTTCTTTCATGAGGGGGCCTAATATAATGTTATCGAGGACGGTATTTTTTAAAAATACATCAATTATGAATTTTAATTTTTTAAATTTAGATACTTTGTTATTGTACTTGTTTTTGCTTATATCCTAAAAATCATTATATTGTACTTGTTTAAAATTATATATAAGGCTTACGGTTTTTGTTACTAATATTATTGTTTAAAATGGTCTAGGGCCAACTCTTTTGTATGGGGGATTCTCCGATAACAAATAAGTAAATAAAAAAAATAAAATGAATTTTATTGGGGGGCTTTATAATATAGAAAAAGGTTATAGAAAAACTTTTCATTTCTATTGAAAATTCCCGTTGAATCTGAGCCATTCAATTAAGAGACTGTAATAAATGGTTATTAACCTCACTGTTGAAAATAAAAACAGCACTATCCTCAAAATGAGTTCTAACTTTTTATTATATGCTTTGGTAAGTCGACTTTATAGTTTAATAGCAATAATCTTCTAAAGGCTTCATTGAGGTTTTATTTTCGCAAATTCGCAAAGGGATGGATGATTAAGGTCTAATGCCTTAATAAAACTAAACAGGTTAATGCTTTCCTAACTCTTCATCATTCAGAACCCTTAAAATACATATTTTTGTCTTCTTCTTCATTTATTAATTTGCATTATTTAATATCTATACATTATTTTATTATTTCTTCTTTCGCTCTGCAGGAATTGTAGAATCTCTGGAATGTTGGGATTTTTTTTTCCTCTGGAAGCCACCTTTATAGTGGAGATGGCTCCTACTATAGGATTGAGATATTCATTGTCGTGTAGATGCTTCCTGTGGATAGCTTAGAGCCACGCTTTGCGTCTATCTCAAGCTACTTGCCTTCATATTAAGAAATACGATCTGACTATTATCTATGTGCAGTTCTTAATTGACCCTTCTTAATGCTATACCATCTTAAAATCTATATCATGTAAGTTGATCATTTATTGACGTTACCGTGGTGCTAACTGATTTTAAACGGTTAGGAATTATAGTCCATTTACTTACAGTGGGTAAAAAAAGTATTGGCAATAACACATTTTTCTTTATAAAAATTAATAAATCAAATGTTATCAAAAAATTTCACAATTTTATTAATAACAATTTATAAAGAATATAGAAAACACAGTCTAATTTTTTTTAACATCAACAAATTATAAACGAATATTAAAAAAGTGAAAAATCACACCCAAAAAAGTATTGGCAATTTAACATAAACACATTATAATCGGAAATAGAAACATATATGTCAATTCGAAAGTATTTCTAGTACTTGGTGTGTCCACCTCGGGCCTCTCTTATTGCTCTAAGCCTTTGAGGAATTGACTGTACTAAGTTTTTTGTACTATCAGGTGAAATGTTTTGCCATTCTTCTTGCAAAATTCTTTTTAGGTCTGTCTTGGAGGAAATTTTTCTTTTTCTTACTTTTAAATCTAATATTCTCCATAGATTTTCTATTGGGTTAAGGTCAGGACTCTGGGGCGGGGTTTTGAGCTGCCGGGGTGCATTATAAAGAAGCCATTGCCGGGTTTTGTGAGCAGTGTGCTTCGGGTCGTTGTCCTGCTGGAAAATGAAGGTGCGTTCTAGACCCAATGTTTGTGCACTTTCCCTTAAATTACGGCGCAAAATATCTATATAAATATCCGCAGTCATTGTGTCATCAATAAAATGTAAGTTCCCCACACCATTGGCTGCCATGCATCCCCAAACCATAACTGAACCTCCCCCATGTTTTACTGTCGGAATAATATTTTGTTTCTGGTACTCAGAATTTTTCCGACGCCATACAAACTTCCTACCGTCTGAACCAAAAATATTAAACTTTGATTCATCCGAGAAAATTACATTATTCCAAAAATCTGGAGTTTTAGCTAGGTATTCTTGAGCAAAATTTAACCTTTTTTTTCGGTTTACTTCAGATATGAAAGGCTTCTTACGTGCAGCTCTGCCATAAAATTGTCCCTCATGTAACACATTTCTTATGGTTTGGGCATGTACAGACTTACCACTTGTTGTTGCAAGGTCTCTGGCAATGGCCTGTGCACTGGTTTTTGGGGATTTCTTAACTTTCCTAATAATGTCTCTCTTTTCACGCTCAGTAAGAACCCTTGGCCTGTCTTTTCTTGGTAAATTTTCTATTCTACCCGTATTTTCAAACTTCTTCACCACACTTCTAGCTGTGAAAAGGCTTATTCCTAGCAGCTGCCCTATTTTCTTGTATGTTAGGCCACTATTTCTCAAAGAAATTATTCTATCTTTAATCACTAAAGAAAGTTCCTTGGATTTGCGGGACATAGTTTGTAATGTAAAAAAAACTACTTCACGCTCGAAAGAAAGACACACAATGATGCAAGGCACTGACTGGTATGAGATAAGTTTAATGTTTAGAGTTACAATTGAGAGAATTAACAATTGCTAATACTTCTTTGGCATTAAAGATTACATCTTCTGCTTCCAGCTCTGCTTAAAAACAAATGCCCTCCACTTCTATTTCTATTTTTTTACTTCTTAATGAGAAAGGTTTATAAAAATTTAGGAACCATTGAAATTTTGATAAGTATTATAATGTAACATAACAAAAACATCAATTGCCAATACTTTTTTTACCCACTGTATATTCAGTTTTAATGAGTGGCCTTGTGACTATTGTCTATCATATTATTTCGTTATTTTACCGAATGTCCGTCCGTTGGTTGCTTTCGAAATCAGCAAATGGACTTTTCTTTCTTGATTTTATTATACAACATACATATACAATAAATACGAATCAGTTGCAATTATATTATTCGATCAATAGAATAATTGCGATGAATAATATAATTAAATTGAATAGTAGGTACTGATTGCGCGCACAATAAACAGGAGTGGGCCGGCCGCAGATAGTGCGATAGTACTCACCTGCATTTATGAATTTGATATTTTGTACGTATATATATTCAATTATTTCTGTTGTCATGACAATATGAAAATTCTTAATATAATTTTTAAATATTTTTGATAAGGAGAGATTAGATTGACCTTGGCTGGGACTTCAAAAGCAAAATTACGAGAATTTCGTACTTTACCGTCATTGTGAACAAAGGAAAGCTACAGAAGTACTTAGCCCGGAATAGATGCCATGCTTTTTACCAAATGATTCAGACGGGATCAAACATCAACTTCTTATCACAATTCTTAGCTCCCGTTGCAAAGTTCCAACACAAAGAAATGTAAGATACATATGTATATATTATTTTTAAATATTTCATATATTTAAAAATTCAGTTTCCTTATCACTAGTAAGGCGCTCTTACCACTTGAGCCACCAGGCACACATCCCGGTCAAGTCAATCCTTTTCGGTGGAAAAGTAGGTAATTAAAGAGAAAGGATTGGCTTGACTGTGCCTGGTGGCTCAAGTGTCAAGAGCGCCTTACTAGTGATAAGGGAACCACTTATCCAATGCTATATGACCAAGGCCAATACAAAATATTTATAAATAATCTCTATATATATAAGAGGCTTTGTCCTGACTGACAGAATCAAGGCAGAGCAAAAACTACTAATGATAGAAACTTGAAGTTCGGAATTTAGATTTTAAACGCGATGTAGGTAACCACTAAGAAAGGAATTTCAAAAATGTAACCCCTAAGGGGCTTAAATGGCGAAATTGTCGTTTAACTGTAACGGAAATCTATTGTTGAGATTTTAAACCATATGTTTTTTATTTGAATATCGATTTAACGTTACAATATTATTAAAATAGACATTCACATAAAATATGGCTACTGATTATTTAAATATTAGTGGTTATCAAATTATACACACTGTGAATCCCATTATTGGGGGATGGTGCGTGTTTATTTCGATCTCTTCTCCATATATATAAGAGGCTTTGTCCTGACTAACAAAATCAACGCAGAGCTACTAAACGCGATGTAGGTAACCACTAAGAAAGGAATTTCAAAAATGTAACCCCTAAGGGGTTTAAATGGCGAAATTGTCGTTTAACTCTAACGGACATCTATTTTCGAACTTCGAGAAAATATATCTAATTAGTACTCATTTTAAAGAATTTGATACAACGAGTTTGACTCGGAAGGCCCTATTGGGCGTCGAAAATCACGTTTTACAGCCGAAAAATGAAGCGTTCTCGACGAGTAAGTCATTTTTTGTTTCGGCGGTTTTAGTGAACACTCTCCATTGCGCGTCTCCCTCTCTTCTACCGAGCCGGCAGCTTCCCCTCCAACATTCCACCTACCGGAAGCTCAGATTCTACTCTCTCCTTAACATCAGTTAACATATTATATTAGATCAACACCAAGATAATGGTCACAGAATTGATTTTAAAGGCTCGCGGGCGAAGCCGCAACGGGGAATGCTAGTATATACATATGTATTTTACATTTCTTTGTGTTGGAACTTTGCAACGGGAGCTAAGAATTGTGATAAGAAGTTGATGTTTGATCCCGTCTGAATTATTTGGTAAAAAGCATGGCATCTATTCCGGGCTAAGTACTTCTGTAGCTTTCCTTTGTTCACAATGACGGTAAAGTACGAAATTCTCGTAATTTTGCTTAATTATTGGAAACGGAAGTTTTCATCATATGAATGAAGCCACTCGTTTCTATTCTATTCTATTCAATCGGCGCGACAACTCGATGCCGAGTCTTGGCCTCCTGCAGCCTCCACCAGTTGTTCCTATCCTGTGCAGCCACCATCCAGCTCCTCACTCCCAACATGGACCTGGCATCACCAGCCACATAGTCACTCCACCGCAGCCGAGGTCTTCCTCTACGCCTTGTTCCGTGTATTACCTCAGAAATCATTTTCTTCGGAATGTCATTTTCAGCCATTCGAGCAACGTGCCCAGCCCATCTCAATCTATTGAGTTTCATGAAATGAACCACATCTGGTTCCTTAAATAAATCTCTGAGCTCCTGGTTTTTCCGGCGTATCCATACCTGTTCAACTTTAACAGCTCCATTGATTTTACGAAGAATCTTCCTCTCCAAGATCATTATATTCTGCTCCTCAGTCTTGGCTATAGTCCATGTTTCTGAGCCATAAAGGATTATCGGCCGGATAATTGTATTGTATAATAAGATCTTTGTTTCTCTTAACAAAGCACGGCTTCTAAAATGTTGGCCGAGGCCATAATAACAACGATTGGCACCTAGGACTCTTCGCTTAATTTCTGAATCCACATCATTATCTTGAGTTATGAGGGATCCGAGATAAATGAACACTTAATCCAACACTTTCTCAATAATGTATTCTCCGATGGTAATGGTTTCGCCAGGTCTGGGGTTTTCCTCAGTGACCAGATATTTGCGGCGTTAACTTTAAGGCCCATTTTTCTTGCTGAATCCATCAGAGACTGCTTGGAAAGGGCGTCCAACAATGTCGATATCATCGGCATAAGCAAGAAGCTGCACTGTCCGGCTGAATACAGTTCTACCTACTTGAATGCCAGAATCTCTAATGGACTTCTCTAAAGCTAAATTAAAGAGGAGACATGCCAGCGAATCCCCCTGCCTTAATCCTTTCCCAGAAGTGAATTCTGCAGATCTTGCTCCTCCAACCTGCGCAGTGCATCTCACTTCTCTCATGGTGAGTCTTACCATTCTGATAAGCTTTTCAGAGATTCCAAGTTCCATCATCGCCCCATACAACTGTTCCCTGAGAACACTGTCATATGCTTCCTTAAAATCAACAAACAGATGGTGCGTTTTAAGCTTATATTCACGTACTTTTTCAAGCATGATGCGCAAGCAAAATATCTGGTTAATGGTCGATCGTACTTTCCGAAAACCACACTGGTATAGGCCTAAGATCTTCTCTGCATATGGAAGTAGTCGCTGGAAGAGGATGTTGGACAACACCGCAGATCAGCCGATTACCCTTTTTATGGATTGGACAGATTATCGATTTATTCCAGGATTCAGGCATTACTTCCTCGGTCCAGATACAAATCATGATATTCTGAAGGATTCTCAGTAGTTCACTTCCTCCACACTTTAGTAATTCGGCAGGCAATTCGTCAACACCCGGAGCCTTATTAATTTTGAGTTTCGTTAAAGAATCCAGAATCTCCTCATCGTCCGGCAGTTCCATTATCTGAGATAAAGGTAGATCCACATAACTGTTATTCCTAACTTCTTCCAGATCTTTGTTAAGAAGCCGAGAGAAATGTCTCTTCCATTCTTCAAGGACATCAATCCTATTGGTAAGAACTTTACCGTCTTCATTCAAGCAGTAGGTAGATTTGATTTCAAAGGGTTTTCTTTTCTGATTGACTGCTTTTAAGAATTCTCTATACTGCTTATTTCCTTTAAGGAGTTAAGTCTTTTCTAGTTCTTCCTTTTCCCATTTTCTTTTCTTATACTGGTGTAAACGTTTTTCAGCTCGTCTCCTCTGTCTATATAATTCGGCATTGCTCCTTGTCTCTCGTTGAACCTTAGCTTTATATGCTTCGTTTTTCAAACGTGTGGCTCTCTCACACTCCTCATCAAATCATGGAGATCTCGAGTCCCTCTCTTGTGGTCCAAGCAGCTTAGTCGCTATATCTTTTATAGCCTCTGTGTATGCATCCCATTTTTTGTCGATATCACCCTCCAGAACATCAACCTGTCGAACACGCTTATCCAGTTCAGATTCATAATGCGCGAGAATTTTTGAATCCTTAAGCTTATTTAATTTGTATCGCTTAGGTCTCGGTGCTGGTGCGCTTGCTGACTTTAATGCTGTCCGGGCTCTGAAATGGGCGATGCTTAAGAAGTGGTCGGAATCCACATTTGCCCCTCTGAATACTCTAACGTTGATGAGATTGGAAATGTGTCTCCTATCAGTAAGGATATGATCTATTTGGTTGAGTGTCGACCCGTCAGGTGTTTTCCATGTTCCCTTGTGGATTTTCTTATGAGGGAAAAGGGTGCTGCCTAGAGTAAGATCACGAGAGGCGGCAAAATTTATAAGCCTTACGCCATAGTCATTACTTGACACGTGCAGGCTATGTCTGCCAATAGTTGGGCGAAATATGGTTTCCTTGCCTACTTTTGCGTTGAAGTCTCCTGCAATTATTTTCATATCATGTAGTGGGCAATCATCCAAAGTTCTCTCCAGGAGTTCATAAAATGCTTCTTTTTCACCCTCTTCCGAAACCTATGTGGGGGCATGCACACTTAACATGGAATAATTATAGAATGTTCCCTGGATTCTTATCACACAGATTCTTGGGCTTACAGCTTTGAACCCTATTACTTGTTTTCGATACTTTCCCCTTATAATGAATCCTGTACCATATTCGTGAGTCCTCTCGCTTCCACTGTAGCAAATGGTGTGGCGCTTTTTTTCAATGATTCCCTGACCGGTCCATCGTATTTCATGGATGGCAGTAATGTCTAGATGATATTAATCAATCTGTTCTAAGAGCAGTTTCAGTGCTCCGGGTCTGTAAAGAGTAAGGACGTTCCAATACCCTACGTTAAATTTAAGCCTGGGGTTGCCGGGTCGTTTCCGTTTTTGACGATTGAGTTCCGAGGCTGAATTAGGTTTCCTGATAAGAAAATTTTCGGGTAGTGGGGTTATCAAACCAGACTACGTACCCTAGCCTGCTGGTGGGGTTGCCACCTTTGTGCCTGCAGGCAGACACCCCCTCCGGGGCGGCTTCTTAGGAAGGCGATCCTAAGGTGTGTACTGTATATGTCCAAGTGTAAAGTGTGATGTATTTGTGTACTGTGTGAATGTGATTGTGTAAATGTGTTCCCCCAACCTGGAGGACCAGTGGTTGCCTGCGGCCCTGAGACCGGGCGATGGGGTCACCACATCCCTAGGCCTGCCATCTCGTTTAGAGTTTGAATTTGAAGAGAGCCTTTGAATGAAAGGACGGTGAGAAGGTGGTTCCAAAAATTAAATGAAGGTGATTTGAGCCTTGAAAGAAAATCAGGATCAGGGCGTGTTTCAGTAGTCAACCAGGACGCTCTGCGCACTGCTATTGAAGCCGATCCTATGAAAAGTACTCGTGATTTGTCAGCTGAACTTGGCCACTCACAATCTGCTATGACTCGGCACCTGCGAAAGTAAGGAAAAGTGAAACGTGCATGCCGAGAGGTTCCCCATATGATTACACCCCAGCAAGCCCAACGTTGAGTGGAAATTTGCGAGTTGCGTCTGCAAAATTGGACTACTAAAAGTTTCATCGAGATAATAGTCACATGTGATGAAAAGTGGGATGTATTGGCATAATCCTAAAACAGCAGGTCAATGGCTTGACCATAGTCAGGTAGCGCAACCCGTTTCCAAGCAAGGGTAATTGGAAAAAATGACAATGCTCTCTGTATTTTGGAACTACGAAGGAGTGATACACTATGAGTTCAAACCTGAAGGTCATTCTATAAATTCTGAGCTCTATTCAGAACAACTGCAAAGAATGCACGATCTTTTGGTTCAGCGGTATCCAGGTTTAGTCAAAAGGAAGCAAGACTTGTTCCAACAAGATAATGCCAGACCCCACACCTCTCTCCTTACAAAAGAAAAAGTAGCCAACTACCACCTGTTCAGATCAATGACTCATTTCCTTCGTGGAAAAGCATTTAACAAATTAAATGAAGTTGAAAATGGGGTGCGTGAGTTCTTTGATTCAAAACCCAAAGAGTGGTACCATCAAGGAATTCTACAACTGGCTTCCAAATGGCGTCAGACTATAGAGCACAATGGTTTATATTTTGATTATCAAAAACGTTGTAAGTAGAAGAAAAATAAATTTTTATTTTTACCTATAAAACGGTCATTTTTTCTTACTTATCCCATTATATAGCATTTCCAAGTCTATTTGAACCTTTTTCAAGTCAACTGTAACCCTTTCGAAATAAGTTGTAACTCTTTCCAAAGCAAATATAACCCCTTACAACTCAATCGTCACTCTTTCTATTTCAATTGTAACCAATTCCATTTCAATTGTCACCTTTGAAAATCTATATATAATATTTAAGTTTCTTTGGAATGGGTGAAGTTAGAACTTTCAGAAAGTTTTTTTCGAGGGTGAAAATTGAAATGTAAACGGTTACAATTTAAATAAAAATCGTGCAAATTGAGTTAAAAGGGGTTGCATTGGATTTGTAAAGGGTTACGTTTGTAATGGAAATGGTTTCATGTTACTTGAAAAGGGTTACAGTTGACTTGTAAAAGGTTCAAATAGACTTGGAAATGTTATATATATTAAATATTTAGTATTTTTTTGCTGGGTAGCAGCATCTGCGGTCGTCCACTTCCTTAATAAAAAAGATTCAGAATAATTTTTTTTTAAATTTTATGAATGTATTGTATGTAATCCTGGATCTATTTCGTCTATGTGATTTGAATATTTTAAGAAGCTTTAAAGTTGAATAATCAATAAAATTCTTTTTATTTTCATAAAAAAAAAATGATAAAATGTCTAATAGGCAGAGGGAAAAAATTATAGACTAGGGAGATTGAGGATTTAAAGACTAATAGGGGAATGAATGGAAATACTTATTGACTTTTTCAGTAAATTTTTCAGATGCAACCACTCATTTATCACAATATGGCTCTGTAGTTGATTGACGCTTTTCAGCCAGATAATTAAAAAACACTTTTACTAATGGCTTGGAAATTACTTAAGATTTTCATATCACGGGGTTTAGAAAAAATGTATCTAAAAAAATTTCATTTTCTGCTCAACATCATACAAATATAATAATTTAACAAAGTATATTTAATTAAAAACAAAAATATATTAATACAGTTCAATTTCTTGTTTTTCGTGTTTATCATGGTTTTTTTCTTAATGCTCTTGTTCTTTTATAATACTACTACTACTCCTCGGCGCTACGATCCGCGTGGGGCCTGGGCCTCCTCAACGATTTTTCGCCACTGCTCTCGGTCCACTGCAGCAGCCCTCCACTGCCTGACGTCCTCCAGCCATCTAAGTGGTGGCCTACCTCTCCGCCTTGCTCCTCCAGGTCGGCGTACTAAACCTTCCTCGGCACTCGTTCTTCCGGCATCCTCTCCACATGTCCAAGCCATCTGATTCGTCCTGCCTTGATGAAGGTCACGAGATCTGCATCACCGTATAACTCCTTTAGTTCCCTGTTGTAACGCGATCTCCACACTCCTCCCTCACTGACTGGCCCATAGATCTTTCTTAATATTTTCCTCTCCCACACACCTAACACTCTTTCGTGATGGGTCGTCATCACCTATGTTTCACTTCCATATTTGACGACCGGGCGGATTATGGTTTTATAGACCATTTCACGTGCTTTTCTTGATAAACCTCGGAACTTGAGCACTCACTGGAGGGCAAAGTAGCATCGGTTTCCCGCAGCTATTCTGGCACCTATCTCTGCTCCAATATTATTGTCCTCTGTCACTAGGGAGCCGAGGTATTTAAATTCTTTGCACGCCATTAAATTGTGTGGACCGATCCTGATCCGCTGCGCGCTGAGGGCGACTTCGTGTGCTCTTCATATATACCGTTTTATTTTCATTAATGCGCAGACCTCGGATCTTAGCTGCCGTTTTGAATTTCTCCAGGGCTCCCTGCAGCGCTGGCAGGGTTCTGGCGACTATTTCCACATCATCTGCATATGCCAAGTGGTGTGTTAGTCGATCAAATATAGTGCCACCCGGATTAGTTCTGATGGCTCTAACTGCTTTCTCCATGCATAGGTTGGAGAGGGTGGTAGCCTTGGCATCTCCCTGCATTATTCCAGATTCAACTGGGAATTCTTCGGAGAGCATCCCTTGCAATTTAACCCGACATCTCGTGTTCTGCATGCTCATTCTAATAAGTCGGATTAACTTTCTCGACACTCCCAGGGATAGAAGGTCACTCATCAAAGTCTGCCGATCCACCGAGTCATATGCCTGCTGGAAATCTATAAATAGGTGGTGCAGATCAACAATAAATTCCAGAGACTTCTCTAACACTTGGCGGATTGTAAATATCTGATCTATAGTAGACCTTCGCCTCCTGAAACCGCATTAGTAGGGTATAAATGGCGGTTCTGGCACACTTTTTTGAGGAAGGATCAGGTACCCACTTCTGGGCATAGCCGCCATTTTGTTTTTGGCTTCTCTGAGACTATATAAGGGGAGCGCGGTCTCACTCTTTCTCATTATGTTAGGTGTTGCGCTAAAGTGAACATCGACTAGTCTCCTTAACGGCTTTAGTAAAAATCGTTTATTCTATTTTTTTTTTTTTTTTTTTGTGAAGTTAAATTTTTTCTCTTGTTTTTTTTTTTTTTTTTTTGCATAATTATACAGTTTTTTTTTGTTTAGTGTGGATTCAAATTATTTATTAGCAGCGGCTTTTTTTTGTTTTTTCACAAGTAATTTATAATTTTTCATTTCGTTGTTTTTAATATTTTCGAAAGTTATTATTTTATTTTAATTTTAATTTTTAACATTTTTATTGTAAATATATAACTGTAAAGTTAGATTCATTTTCGGATCACATATTCCTCGAGGCTCTATAGAATTTTGACTTTCTTTTATTATGTCATTAAATAAGTGTCAGTACTGCGACATGCCTTTTAGCAGGGGGGATAATAAGGTCCGTCATGAAAATTCCTGTCGGAATACTCAGCAACGACGCACATGTTTTACCTGCGGTACGATTTTTCAATCTCAAAAGGAATGTATGAAGCATTTACGTTCTTGTCAATTAGGATTACCTGTAGTCATGGCAAAGAGGGCTCGAATCGATGCTGCTATGGGGCATCTCTATGAGGTGGAAACTTCACACGGGGGGATCCTTAAAACGTTCTTTCTTCCATCCACTATATCAACTATAGACACAGTTGAATTCCTAAATTCCCAGAAGGAGACTATATCTAGCTTACTTAAAGATTACATGGACAAAACTATTTCCCCTGTAAAGTACAATTTGGTCTTGGAGGCAACGTTTGAAAATATTGTGGGTGAAACTTGTGACAGAGCTTTTAAGACCAAGAACATAATATTGTTTGAAGACTCTCCCATTTTGGATAGCTTGAGCTCCAGCTACAAAAAGATAAAAACTGAGATAGAAGAATCTACTTTGAAGGGAAGCGGTTGGACTCTTAAAAACATTGACGGCGTACTACTCCGTATTAACCGGTTTAAGCCGATAGGAGGCTCGAGTTTTATCCCTTTGCCCCCACTTATAGCCAATAAGAAAGCCATTATTAATGTGAAAAATAACGATGACCGATGCTTCATGTATGTTATATTATCTCGACTCATCGATGATCCTAACGCAGACCGCCAAAGCAAATATAAAAATCTTGTCCACGGCTATGACTTTAGTTGCATTTCCTTCCCCACTCCTCTCCACGAAGTGAAAAAAATTGAACAATGTAATAATGTAAGTATTAATGCTCCAAACCTTTCGTTTCCTCCGAAAGAAAAGTGGCGGACCATGACCACATCACTGGTCATTAACGTGGAGCAGCTCATTCACAATGCAATATTCTTTACCGTACTCCTCGATTTCTCCCCGTCTTTCTCCACAATCTGAGTGGTTACGACTCTCATTTCATAGTTCGAGAGTTGGGCTATGATAAAAGTCGTATTAACGTCATACACAACAATGAGGAAAAATATATTTCTTTTAGTAAACAGGTAGGAACGCTAACGGTTAGATTTGTGGATGCCTTTAGGTTCATGGCATCCAGCTTAGATAAATTATCGAAAAACCTTCCAAGCCATAAGTTCGTCGACACAGCTAAATTCTTCCCTGCCGACAAGATGGGTTTAGTTATACGTAAAGGAGTGTATCCCTACGATTATACAGATTCATTTGAGAAACTAAAGGAAACCGTTCTACCACCTAAGGAGGCATTCTATAGTACCCTCAATGAATGCGACATCTCAGGTGAAGACTACCATCATGCCCAGTCAGTCTGGAATGCATTTGAAGTAAAGACCCTAGGCGAGTACAGTGAGCTCTACCTTAAAGTAGATGTTATGCTCCTATGTGACATATTTGAAAATTTCAGGGATGTCTGTATGGGAGCATATTGTTTAGACCCTGCTTGGTACTTCACGGCTCCTGGCCTGGCATGGGATGCCATGCTCAAGTATACTGGTATACATCTTGATCTCTTGACTGATTATGATCAGTTACTTATGATCGAACGCGGAATCAGGGGAGGTATATGCCAATGTAGTCAACGTTATAGCAAAGCTGATAACAGGAATCTTAACCCAAACCATGAGCCTCATAGTGAATCGAAGTACATCGCCTACCTTGATGCGAATAATTTATACGGATGGGCAATGTCAAATCCCCTTCCTTATGGCAGTTTTGAATGGATTGAAGATCCCAATGCTCTAAAATGGGAAAATATACGAGAAGACGGTCCATACGGCTATATTGTTGAAGCGGACATTGAGTACCCCGAAGAGTTACACGATGTTCACAATGATTTTCCTCTTCTTCCAGAAAATAGAGTCCCTCCGGAAGGTACCAATAAGAAATTATTAGCTCCTTTGTCTAAAAGGGAAAAATATGTCGTACACTTTGCCAACTTAAAACAAGCGATGAGCCTTGGTCTCCGTTTAGTACACGTACATCGAGCGCTACGGTTCAGGCAGTCCCGTTGGCTAAGTTCATATATCGAACTCAACACCCGAATGAGACAGCAATCGACCAACGATTTCGACAAAGATTTTTTCAAACTTATGAATAACGCCGTATTCGGAAAATTTATGGAAGATGTAAGAAAACGTATAAAAATAGAAGTGGTTACTGACGATAAGAGATTACAAAAACTCATTGCCAAACCCACTTTTAAGGACAGGACAATATATAGTGAAACTTTAGTAGCTGTACATCTCGACTATGAACAGATCACAATGAACAAACCTATTTATGTAGGAATGGCCATTCTCGATCTGTCCAAAGTCAGGATGTATGAGTTCCACTATAAGACAATGTTAGAAAAGTACGGACCTGACAAACTGAAATTACTATATACCGACACAGACAGTTTCATTTATGAGATAAAAACTGACGACTTTTACATGGACCTGACCACTATGTTGGACGAATTGGACACATCCGATTATCCCAAAACCCACCCTTGCCACAGCAATAGAAACAAAAAAGTGTTGGGGAAATTCAAAGATGAAACCAACGGCGAACCCATCTCTGAATTTGCAGGCCTCCGAGCCAAAATGTATGCTTTACGGGTTAGAGGACAAGATATGAAACGAGCAAAAGGGATAAAGAGGACAGCCGTTGAGAAAAAAATAACTTTTGATGATTATGTAACTGCCCTGTTCGATAAAAAAGAATTTATCACATATTTTCGAACGATCTTGTCTAAAGAGCATAAAATATTTTCTGTCGAACAGAAAAAAGTTTCGCTTTTACCATACGACGACAAACGCCATCTTGTAGATCATGTACATACGCTTGCTCATGGACATTATTCCATACAGGATGCACAGATGAGTTGTGGGAATTAATTTCTCCTTCCGAAATCTTTCTCCCAATACTGTAAAAGACTTATAATATAAATATTTTTGTTTTATACGGTTATATATAAAAGTAGTTTTTATATTACAAGTTAGTTTTTTCATTAACACATATAGAAAAAAAAAGAATATTTCAGTTAAAATATTGCAATGTTTATTATTCAAAGCGCCTTTCTGAATCTACGCTATGAAG
Source organism: Aelia acuminata (assembly GCA_911387785.2). Taxonomy (NCBI): domain Eukaryota; kingdom Metazoa; phylum Arthropoda; class Insecta; order Hemiptera; family Pentatomidae; genus Aelia; species Aelia acuminata. The sequence continues at coordinate 58,293,434 of OU426980.1, read as the reverse complement.
AACATTATAAAGTGAAAAAAGATTGATTTTTTCGTTTCAAAATGTTAATTTTTAAAAGTACTTTTTTTTTCTTTTGTTGATACATTATTGTTGTAATGAATGTGTGCAATAGTCACTGGCGAGGTATTAGTTTACCCGTAAACCGATTATGTGTGTATGTGTATGGTCACTGGCGAGGTATTGATTTACCCGTAAACCGATTATGTGTATGTGTATGGTCACTGGCGAGGTATTGATTTATCCGTAAACCAATTATGTGTGTATGGGTATGGTCACTGGCGAGGTATTAGTTTACCCGTAAACCAAAGTGTGTTGCAAAAAAAAAAATATATTAACAACAGTATTATATCAACTGACCTTCCCGATGCACTCACACCTTGACGCGGTGGGAAGGCTTATTTCTAAATAATATTTAGAATAAAAACTAAGATGAGTGCAATCAATAATTCCAGAGCCTTGTTACTTTTATTTCTTTCTTTGGTAATTTACAACTGTCATTATTCATGTAAATAACGTATAGACTGAAGGTGCACGTGTAGTATCAACATATTTCTTACTTTTTTCGTTCTGGTATTCTTATTTTAATTTCATATTTCTGTTGTCATTTTATAAGATTTTAAACATAGTTAGGATGTATTCTCCTCCTTTTTGTTCATTTTTTCAACTTTTATAACAAATGAGGACGTTTATAACAACTAAACATATAATTTCTTACTTCTTCATTCCGGTAATTTTTTTTTTTAATTTCATCTTTTTTAATATAATTTTAACAATTTTCGTTTAAATTATTATGCATTTGCTTCATTATTTACAACTTTTATAAAAAATTTAACACTATTTATGACAAATTTCATGACAATTTATTTCTTTCCTACTTCTTCGTACCGTTGTGTTTCTTTTAATTTCGCATTTTTCCAGTCATTTTGTTAGATTTTAACAATTTTCGTTCAAATTCTAATCCATTTTTTCAACATTTTTACAGATTTTATATAAATTTAACAAAGTTTATAACAAATGACCATATATTGTCTTACTTCTTCGAGCCAATATTTTTCTTGGTTTACATATCTTTTCTTATGATTTATAAGATTTTAACAATTTTCGTACAAATGCTAATGCATTTTCACTATTTTCACAGTTTTTTTTATATAAATTTAACAAAGTTTATAACAAACGATCATATATTTTCTTACTTCTTCGATCCAATATTTTTCTTGGCTTTCGTATTTTTCCAGTTATTTTGTTAGATTTTAGCAATTTTCGTACAAATTGTAATGCATTTTCTACATTTTTGCAGATTTTATATAAATTTAACAAAGTTTATAACAAACGATCATATATTTTCATACTTCTTCGATCCAATAATTTTTCTTGGTTTTCGTATTTTTCCAGTTATTTTGTTAGATTTTAGCAATCTTCGTACAAATTATAATGCATTTTCAACATTTTTGCAGATTTTATATAAATTTAACAAAGTTTATAACAAACGATCATATATTTTCATACTTCTTACATCCAATATCTTTTCTTATAATTTTATAAGATTTTAACAATTTTCTTGCAAATTTTTACGCATCACCTACATTTATTACAAATTTCATAACAAATAAACATATATTTTCTTTATTTCTTACTTCTTCGTACCGATATTTTTCTTTGGTTTTTGATATATATATATATATTATATATATATATATATATTTTTCATAATTTTATAAGATTTTAACAATTTTCTGACAAATTCTTGTGCATCTTATACATTTATTACAATTTTTTAACTAATAAACATATATTTTCTTTATTTCTTACTTCTTCGTACCGTTATGTTTTCTTTTAATTTCGTATTTTTTTTCAGTCATTTTGTTAGATTTTAACAATTTTCGTACAAATTCTAATGCATTTTCAACATTTTTACAGCTTTTATATAAATTTAACAAAGTTTATAACAAATAAACATATAATTTCTTTATTTCTTACTTTTTCGATCCAATATTTTTCTTTGGTTTTCATATTTCTGTTATAATTTTAACGATTTTAGAAAAAAATCTGCTGCATTTTCATAGTTTCATGAAAACCTTCAGAACACACAAACCGCATCTACAACAAATAATAATCTCTTTCATACTTCTTCATTCCGATATTTTTTTTTTTTTTTTCATATTTCTATCATCATTTTATAAGATTTTTATCAATTTCAGGTCGAAATTTACTGTATTTTTATCAATTTCATGAATTTTGGTACTTGAAGCATTATTTCGAAGATTTTCCTTTCCCCAGTACCGAAAACTATGGATTTTATTCGTTGTTTATTTGTTATGAAATTTGTAATAAATGTAGGTAATGCGTAAAAATTTGCAAGAAAATTGTTAAAATCTTATAAAATTATAAGAAAAGATATGAAAACCAAGAAAAAATATTGGATGTAAGAAGTATGAAAATATATGATCGTTTGTTATAAACTTTGTTAAATTTATATAAAATCTGCAAAAATGTTGAAAATGCATTATAATTTGTACGAAGATTGCTAAAATCTAACAAAATAACTGGAAAAATACGAAAACCAAGAAAAATTATTGGATCGAAGAAGTATGAAAATATATGATCGTTTGTTATAAACTTTGTTAAATTTATATAAAATCTGCAAAAATGTAGAAAATGCATTACAATTTGTACGAAAATTGCTAAAATCTAACAAAATAACTGGAAAAATACGAAAGCCAAGAAAAATATTGGATCGAAGAAGTAAGAAAATATATGATCGTTTGTTATAAACTTTGTTAAATTTATATAAAAAAAACTGTGAAAATAGTGAAAATGCATTAGCATTTGTACGAAAATTGTTAAAATCTTATAAAATCATAAGAAAAGATATGTAAACCAAGAAAAATATTGGCTCGAAGAAGTAAGACAATATATGGTCATTTGTTATAAACTTTGTTAAATTTATATAAAATCTGTAAAAATGTTGAAAAAATGGATTAGAATTTGAACGAAAATTGTTAAAATCTAACAAAATGACTGGAAAAATGCGAAATTAAAAGAAACACAACGGTACGAAGAAGTAGGAAAGAAAGAAATTGTCATGAAATTTGTCATAAATAGTGTTAAATTTTTTATAAAAGTTGTAAATAATGAAGCAAATGCATAATAATTTAAACGAAAATTGTTAAAATTATATTAAAAAAGATGAAATTTAAAAAAAAAATTACCGGAATGAAGAAGTAAGAAATTATATGTTTAGTTGTTATAAACGTCCTCATTTGTTATAAAAGTTGAAAAAATGAACAAAAAGGAGGAGAATACATCCTAACTATGTTTAAAATCTTATAAAATGACAACAGAAATATGAAATTAAAATAAGAATACCAGAACGAAAAAAGTAAGAAATATGTTGATACTACACGTGCACCTTCAGTCTATACGTTATTTACATGAATAATGACAGTTGTAAATTACCAAAGAAAGAAATAAAAGTAACAAGGCTCTGGAATTATTGATTGCACTCATCTTAGTTTTTATTCTAAATATTATTTAGAAATAAGCCTTCCCACCGCGTCAAGGTGTGAGTGCATCGGGAAGGTCAGTTGATATAATACTGTTGTTAATATATTTTTTTTTTTGCAACACACTTTGGTTTACGGGTAAACTAATACCTCGCCAGTGACCATACACATACACACATAATTGGTTTACGGATAAATCAATACCTCGCCAGTGACCATACACATACACATAATCGGTTTACGGGTAAATCAATACCTCGCCAGTGACCATACACATACACACATAATCGGTTTACGGGTAAACTAATACCTCGCCAGTGACTATTGCACACATTCATTACAACAATAATATATCAACAAAAGAAAAAAAAAGTACTTTTAAAAATTAACATTTTGAAACGAAAAAATCAATATCGTACAGGGCAGTTACATAATCATCAAAAGTTATTTTTTTCTCAACGGCTGTCCTCTTTATCCCTTTTGCTCGTTTCATATCTTGTCCTCTAACCCGTAAAGCATACATTTTGGCTCGGAGGCCTGCAAATTCAGAGATGGGTTCGCCGTTGGTTTCATCTTTGAATTTCCCCAACACTTTTTTGTTTCTATTGCTGTGGCAAGGGTGGGTTTTGGGATAATCGGATGTGTCCAATTCGTCCAACATAGTGGTCAGGTCCATGTAAAAGTCGTCAGTTTTTATCTCATAAATGAAACTGTCTGTGTCGGTATATAGTAATTTCAGTTTGTCAGGTCCGTACTTTTCTAACATTGTCTTATAGTGGAACTCATACATCCTGACTTTGGACAGATCGAGAATGGCCATTCCTACATAAATAGGTTTGTTCATTGTGATCTGTTCATAGTCGAGATGTACAGCTACTAAAGTTTCACTATATATTGTCCTGTCCTTAAAAGTGGGTTTGGCAATGAGTTTTTGTAATCTCTTATCGTCAGTAACCACTTCTATTTTTATACGTTTTCTTACATCTTCCATAAATTTTCCGAATACGGCGTTATTCATAAGTTTGAAAAAATCTTTGTCGAAATCGTTGGTCGATTGCTGTCTCATTCGGGTGTTGAGTTCGATATATGAACTTAGCCAACGGGACTGCCTGAACCGTAGCGCTCGATGTACGTGTACTAAACGGAGACCAAGGCTCATCGCTTGTTTTAAGTTGGCAAAGTGTACGACATATTTTTCCCTTTTAGACAAAGGAGCTAATAATTTCTTATTGGTACCTTCCGGAGGGACTCTATTTTCTGGAAGAAGAGGAAAATCATTGTGAACATCGTGTAACTCTTCGGGGTACTCAATGTCCGCTTCAACAATATAGCCGTATGGACCGTCTTCTCGTATATTTTCCCATTTTAGAGCATTGGGATCTTCAATCCATTCAAAACTGCCATAAGGAAGGGGATTTGACATTGCCCATCCGTATAAATTATTCGCATCAAGGTAGGCGATGTACTTCGATTCACTATGAGGCTCATGGTTTGGGTTAAGATTCCTGTTATCAGCTTTGCTATAACGTTGACTACATTGGCATATACCTCCCCTGATTCCGCGTTCGATCATAAGTAACTGATCATAATCAGTCAAGAGATCAAGATGTATACCAGTATACTTGAGCATGGCATCCCATGCCAGGCCAGGAGCCGTGAAGTACCAAGCAGGGTCTAAACAATATGCTCCCATACAGACATCCCTGAAATTTTCAAATATGTCACATAGGAGCATAACATCTACTTTAAGGTAGAGCTCACTGTACTCGCCTAGGGTCTTTACTTCAAATGCATTCCAGACTGACTGGGCATGATGGTAGTCTTCACCTGAGATGTCGCATTCATTGAGGGTACTATAGAATGCCTCCTTAGGTGGTAGAACGGTTTCCTTTAGTTTCTCAAATGAATCTGTATAATCGTAGGGATACACTCCTTTACGTATAACTAAACCCATCTTGTCGGCAGGGAAGAATTTAGCTGTGTCGACGAACTTATGGCTTGGAAGGTTTTTCGATAATTTATCTAAGCTGGATGCCATGAACCTAAAGGTATCCACAAATCTAACCGTTTGCGGTCCTACCTGTTTACTAAAAGAAATATATTTTAGTAAACAAGCTTTTAGGAAGAGACTATTGAATTGCCCGACTTTTGGAGAAAGATTTTTTACACTTGAAGAAGCTAAAGAAAAATAACCCTAATCTATACATCGTAAAAGCAGACAAAACTAAACGTGTGATACTAATGGAAAAAGAAGCATATGAGCAGAAAATGATATCGTTACTTGAAGATAACAATGTATATAAAGTATTGGGGAATGATAATAAAGGAGAGCGACTCAAAGAGCTAACTAACAAATGCAACAAATTCGTTGAGAAATTGAATAAAAAGAACTATATTAATGACACTGAAAAGAAAGCACTAATGACATATTCTGTGAACCATCCTCGAATTTACGGTCTTGTTAAAGTGCACAAGCCTGAAAAGACATTAAGACCAATAGTTAACAGCATAAAAGGTCCTACTGAGAAATTAGCAAAGTTCTATAAGTCTTCATTAGATTTCTTAAATAATTCGAATGAATTTGACGTTAAAAATTCTATGGAAGTAAAACAGAAACTTAGCGAACTGCATTTGGATAAAGATGAAGTATTGGTTAGTTTTGACGTTAAATCTCTGTTCACGCATGTCCCTATGAAGATAGCATACGATATAATTAACGATGAATGGGAAACTATTAAAAGTCACACACCTATAAATAACAAAGCAATTTACATGGAAGGTTTAAAATTAGTGTGTAATAACGGAATGTTCACCTATGATGGTAAGCTCTATATGCAATTGCGAGGTCTACCTATGGGAGGCGTTTTGAGCATAAACGTGAGTGGCATTGTAATGAACAGGCTGTTGAAATGGGCATGTAAAGAACTGAATTTAAAACCCAAACTACTAATTAAATATGTAGATGACATTTTGATGATTATAAACAAAAGCCAAATTAATACTATTCACCAAGCATTCAATAATTTTAATAAAAATTTGCAATTTACATGTGAAATAGAGCAAAATAATTGCATTAGGTTTCTAGATATGTTGATAATAAAAAGCAACGACCGACTAACATTTAAATGGACTAGGAAAGAAGAATGCAGCAACAGAATTTTGAATTACTTGTCCTGCCATCCACTAAATCAAAAATTAAATGTAATGAGTAATATGATGAACAAAGCCATAAAACTAACTGACAGTATATATCTGAAAGAGGTAAAGGATCGAATTTTTGATATTCTGAATAAAAACCTGTATCCTAAGAAATTAGTTTCGTGCACATGGTACAAAATCATGAATGAAATAAATAAACCAAGGATGCCTACTAACAATAATAATGATGGTCCCCTCCTGGCTCGGTACAGAACGCTAACCTATATAAAGCATTTATCTGAATCCCTTAAACAAAGCTTCAAAGAATATGACATCAATGAAATAAAAATCACTTACAAACCATGCAATAAACTTGATCAAATACTTACTCCGCTCAAAGATAAAATTGCAACTGGTCTTAATTCTAACCTAATTTACAAAATTAATTGCCTGGATTGCCAAAATGCATATATTGGCATGACTACTCAAAATCTCTGCAATAGAATCTATCAGCATAAAAATTCATGCACAGAATACAAAAATAAAAATAAAGGAATAAAAGAACCTAAAACTGCACTAGCTAAACACACATCCGAGCATAAGCATAGCTTCGATTATGACAAAACTATAATTTTGCATAAAGAAAATTCTGAGCAAAAATTAAAATATCTTGAAGCACTATATATAGCTGCAAACATTAATAAGGTTGTCAATTCTAAAACTGATGCAAGAAATCTTACCAACTTTTTTGCTGAAACTATTAACATTTTAAACCAACAGTGAATTATTTATTCTAGATTTGCCTTTGCTTTTCATATGTTTTTTTATATATATTTATAATTCTAGTGCATGATGTTATGTGTGTAATGGGTGTGAGTGTGTATGTATATATGTGTAGATGTAATATTAAAATTACTTTATTTGAACCTTCTTCAACTTTAATATTGTGTTAAATTTCTATAGACCTCATTCAGTTATTATCTCTGTTATCTAAATTTGTTTGAATGTTGGCCACACTGTATATTTCCCTGTTAGCCCTCCTTCCATATGGGAAGGTTTCAGTCTGTTTCTAGCTTGCATGTGAAACTGTTGTAGCCCTGAAGATGCCTGAATAGGCGAAAATTTGGCATGTAACCTGCATGATTAAGTCTATTATTGAAATTATACGAGACTTTGAGGCCTTGTATCCTATAGAAATATATTTTTCCTCATTGTTGGGTATGACGTTAATACGACTTTTATCATAGCCCAACTCTCGAACTATGAAATGAGAGTCGTAACCACTCAGATTGTGGAGAAAGACGGGGAGAAATCGAGGAGTACGGTAAAGAATATTGCATTGTGAATGAGCTGCTCCACGATAAAGACCAGTGATGTGGTCATGGTCCACCACTTTTCTTTCGGAGGAAACGAAAGGTTTGGAGCAAAGGTAGCAATGCTGAGATTTTGAAAATTCTGCTATTTGAGATGGTGTAAGGGACAGCATAGGTTGTTTCGTCGAGTACACCTTTGAAACTTTTTCAGCTACAGACTTTATATGTTTCATGAACTCCTTTGCTGCATCCTCGCCTGCATAAATGTAGGGCTCCATAGGGAAGTCGGCGGGTAGGCAGTGACGAGGAATGTCTTCTGCAACCTTAATATAGGTGCAGAAGCTCATAGGGAGATGGCGTTGGTAGGGAGTTGTATGCGAATGTATGGGATTGTTATTATCTATTTTCTTTAACACACACTCAAAATCTGCATAGATGACGATGGGAATCCTCATCTGATTCTGTACTTTAGTAAATGATACCGTTGGTGGTCTCCCGTCCTCACTAGGTTCAGGCAATACGATGCGAGTCGGTCTATTCTCTCCACAGTATTCCATATGTTCTTTCACCCATTCGCTAATACCTTCTCGATTTGATCTAAAATGTTGGAAACATCGCTTACACACATGTATCTTATGTCCATGCTTTGTGATTTGATGTCTAACTAGTTTATTAAAATCTTTTATATATGCGTAGTGACTACAGCCATCATCAGTTGTCAATAAAAGTAGGTCTCTATGGTCTTTCTTCTCCTGTCTAACCACCTTTAGGGGATAAACTTCCTCCTTCTCTCCAAGACCAAAGACATTAATACTTACATTATTACATTGTTCAAATTTTTTCACTTCGTGGAGAGGAGTGGGGAAGGAAATGCAACTAAAGTCATAGCCGTGGACAAGATTTTTATATTTGCTTTGGCGGTCTGCGTTAGGACCATCGATGAGTCGAGATAATATAGCATACATGAAGCATCGGTCATCGTTATTTTTCACATTAATAATGGCTTTCTTATTGGCTATAAGTGGGGGCAAAGGGATAAAACTCGAGCCTCCTATCGGCTTAAACCGGTTAATACGGAGTAGTACGCCGTCAATGTTTTTAAGAGTCCAACCGCTTCCCTTCAAGTAGATTCTTCTATCTCAGTTTTTATCTTTTTGTAGCTGGAGCTCAAGCTATCCAAAATGGGAGAGTCTTCAAACAATATTATGTTCTTGGTCTTAAAAGCTCTGTCACAAGTTTCACCCACAATATTTTCAAACGTTGCCTCCAAGACCAAATTGTACTTTACAGGGGAAATAGTTTTTTCCATGTAATCTTTAAGTAAGCAATATATAGTCTCCTTCTGGGAATTTAGGAATTCAACTGTGTCTATAGTTGATATAGTGGATGGAAGAAAGAACGTTTTAAGGATCCCCCCGTGTGAAGTTTCCACCTCATAGAGATGCCCCATAGCAGCATCGATTCGAGCCCTCTTTGCCATGACTACAGGTAATCCTAATTGACAAGAACGTAAATGCTTAATACATTCCTTTTGAGATTGAAAAATCGTACCGCAGGTAAAACATGTGCGTCGTTGCTGAGTATTCCGACAGGAATTTTCATGACGGACCTTATTATCCCCCCTGCTAAAAGGCATGTCGCAGTACTGACACTTATTTAATGACATAATAAAAGAAAGTCAAAATTCTATAGAGCCTCGAGGAATATGTGATCCGAAAATGAATCTAACTTTACAGTTATATATTTACAATAAAAATGTTAAAAATTAAAATTAAAATAAAATAATAACTTTCGAAAATATTAAAAACAACGAAATGAAAAATTATAAATTACTTGTGAAAAAACAAAAAAAAAGCCGCTGCTAATAAATAATTTGAACCCACACTAAACAAAAAAAAAACTGTATAATTATGCAACAAAAAAAAAACAATAAGAGAAAAAATTTAACTTCACAAAAAAAAAAAAAAAATAGAATAAACGATTTTTACTAAAGCCGTTAAGGAGACTAGTCGATGTTCACTCTAGCGCAACACCTAACAGAATGAGAAAGAGTGAGACCGCGCTCCCCTTATATAGTCTCAGAGAAGCCAAAAACAAAATGGCGGCTATGCCCAGAAGTGAGTACCTGATCCTTCCTCAAAAAAGTGTGCCAGAACCGCCATTTATACCCTACTCGCATTGATACTCTCCAACTTCCATTGATACTCCAAGTCTTTTATTGATTGCCGTGGACAATATTTTGAAGGCAATATTCAACAGAGAAATCCCTCGGTAATTGAGCAGTTCTGATGGCTCTAACTGCTTTCTCCATGCATAGGTTGGAGAGGGTAGTAGCCTTGGCATCTCCCTGCATTATTCCAGATTCAACTGGGAATTCTTCGGAGAGCATCCCTTGCAATTTAACCCGACATCTCGTGTTCTGCATGCTCATTCTAATAAGTCGGATTAACTTCCTCGACACTCCCAGGGATAGAAGGTCACTCATCAAAGTCTGCCGATCCACCGAGTCATATGCCTGCTGGAAATCTATAAATAGGTGGTGCAGATCAACATTAAATTCCAGAGACTTCTCTAACACTTGGCGGATTGTAAATATCTGATCTCTAGTAGACCTTCCCCTCCTGAACCCGCATTGATACTCTCCAACTTCCCTCTCCATGTGGGCCACAAGTATTTTATTGATTGCCCCGGACAATATTTTGAAGACAATATTCAACAGAGAAATCCCTCGGTAATTGAGCAGCTAAGCCACCGCCACTTTCCAGTCTTCTGGGATCCGTTCCTCCATCCAGATATCGAAGATGAGCTTGTACATTTGGTCCCATACTTCCTCGCCCCCATACTTGAGGAGTTCAGCTTGGATACCATCTATCCCCAGCGCCTTGTGTGTCTTCAGGCCTAGTAATATTTCTATAATTTCCTCTTTGTCCGGGGGCACATCATCCTCTTCCGGCTCCTCTGATTCCAAGATCCGGTAAGGGTCCATTTCCTGTCTTTGCTCCTCTTGCGCATTTCCCTGATCCTTGTTTAGCAGCTCCTGGAAGTGCTCAGCCCATCTGGTGACAACTTCCTCTTTCCCAACTAACAGATTTCCCTTTTCTTCTTTGCAGAAGTTGAGTCGCGGCTTGAAACCTTCTTTCACTTCCCTGACGCCTCTGTAGAACCTTCGGGGATCTCTGGCTTCGAAATCTTCTTTTATTTTCTCCAACTGAACTTGTGCGCTAAGCCATTTCTTTCGCCGGCATAACTTCTTCGCTTCATTTCTTTTGTCACGGTAGCTTTGGGTGGTCATTCTAGTGGGGCGTTGGATCATTCTCCTCCTTGCCTCGTTTCTTGCGTCCAACTTGGCTTGGCACTCAGCGTCAAACCAGTCATTCCTTGCAGGCCTGTGTATCTCTCCAAGTTCTTCTTCTGCTGCTTTCTTGAGTGCCTCTTTCAAATTGGTCCACCTGGTCGGTATGTCATTAAATTAAAGCCTTCGTTCCTTGTTAGCATTTCCGTGATTTTCGCGACGAAGCTCTGCCTCACGGTTTCTTCCTTCAGGCGCTCCACATTAAACTTCGGAGAGGGCTTCTCGGCTCTACCTCTAGGTTTCGACGCAATCCTTTGTTTGTACTTGATTCTAACCAGGTGATGATCCGAACCGCATACAGCTCCTCGGCAGCTACGTATATCTTCTATGTCTGTGGCATGTCTGGATTGGATCAAGACGTGGTCTATTTGATTACGCGTCTTTCCGTCTGGAGATACCCAAGTTTCCTTGTGAATATCCTTATGCGGGAAGTAGGAGCTTCTCACCGTCATGCTTCTTTCCATTGCGAAGTCCACTAGCCTGGACCCATTCTCATTAGTTTCTTCATGCTTACTGTTGGGTCCTATCGTTGGTCTGAAGAAATCTTCTTTGCCCAGCTTAGCATTGAAATCCCCAAGGATTATTTTCACGTCGTGTCGTGGCATGGTATCATAAGTTCTTCCCAGGGAATCGTAGAAAGCGTCCTTTGCTTCTTCGTCTGCATCTTCTGTCGGGGCATGCACACTTATAATGGAAATATTGACAAAATTTCCCTTAATCCGAATCATGCAAATTCGTGGGCTGACCGCTTCATAGTTCAGTATGGAGTGCTTTATCGTATTACTTATCATGAAGCCCGTACCCACATGGTTCCGCTTGTGTCCACTGTTAATAAGGAGGTAATTCTTTAATTGTACCATTGGAGTGTCGTTCCATCTTATCTCCTGGATCGCCGCTACATCTACCTTGTATCTTAACAACTCCTCTTCGAGGTTTCGACTCGCCCCGACCTGGAAAAGGCTTCTTACATTCCACGTCGCTAGAGTCAAGGTTTTTCCAAATCCACGCCTGGGTCGTACCATTAAATCAGTCCGGCTATTTCTTCGTTGAGTATTCGTAACTAATCTAGTTTTTCCAAGGTCGGGTAGTTAGCCCGACTCCCAACCCCCAACCTGGAGGGCCAGGAGGTTTTTAATTGAGGTCCTCTTCCCCTAGATGTGCTGTCTTCACCACGACTATAGAACCACATCCATCCCCGCAGTGTGCCTTCAGTCACGCAATACTCGCTTTCCTGAAGACATTATATTACAGGGGAGTGCCTGCTGCCGACGCCCCCCATCCCGATCGGCCAGGATCCAGGTTACCCCCAGACCGCCCGTTCGGGACCCCCTCTCTCATCAGTCGCCTACCCAAGTCCTCCGCAGGGATTGGTTACCACCACCTTGGACCTGAGTTACTAGGCTTAACGGAGCTCACCACGGGAAGGTTGAGAGTAGGAGTTGAGAAGGAGAGGCTAGGTGGCCGCTGGTGGCCATGTATTACGCATCACTTCCCCTTTTGAGCAAGGCAGCGTCATCAAGATCTCGGTCGAGACTTCATTGAACTCTCGGCTCCTCTTGTTCTTTTATAATAAATCCAGGAATTCTTATAGTTAGAAAAAATTCAACTCACCCGAGGTGATGGACTTATCACAAGCTTTTGGTATTATAGGATTTTGTAAATATGATAAGAAATCAAATAAACTTTATTCATTCACATTTCAATTTCTAATCTTCAATTCAGATTTTATGGTCCAAAACTTGTTTTATTTCTGAAATGGAATAAGCGTTTATGAAAGAAAAAATATAATCTGCCACAATCAGGGGCATTTATATTGTATGTATATTAATTGTTATTATATTATATTGTATGAGGGCTAGTATATAAATATTCTGTAAGTAGATATTAATGAGAATGATTAAAATTAGTTTAATTAAGTGCCAAACGAGTATGTTAGCTATATAAATATGCTAAGTAATAAAATAGGGCCAAAATTATTACCCTAAGCCCTCCTTATCGCCCCACTTCAAAAAGGCACCAATGAGTCTCTAACGGAATTTCCTTCCAGTTAGACGTATTGCTGTCGGCCACCCACTTCCTGTATTAATCAGGCAATAGTAATTTGATATATTTCTCTATATGTATATATGTATATATTATCACCAATTATAATATACTTCCACTGCGTAATTCTGTTTGTTTTTGCTTGCCCCAATTATTTAGATAATTAAGATCCACGGACCTTACTAACAATCATTATAATTAATTAAATCAGGGACATACATAGCAATTGGTAGCAGAGCGTGGTTTTGATTTTTTTTAAATCGCAACAAAAAAAAATTGTGAATTTTTCGTCGCGTGTAATTATTAATTAATAATGAAATATTGGGGCTAGATTATTTGTATTAAGTATTTGGGCATTTAATTGAAAATTAAGATTAATTGAAATATGTATTATAATTATTAGGTCGATTTGTTATAATTAATAAATTAATCATAGTAACGGTAATATGAAAATTAAAATGGCGGATCAATCTAATAAAATGGTATCTAGGGCATTAACTATTGAAGATTTAGATAAAAGGGTAGATTTATTGGAAATAACTATGAAAGAACGATTGGCCGAGCAGCATTGTAATTTAATGGCAAAAATTAATAATATCTATGAAAATATGAAATATTTGAATTTATTGTTGAATGAAAATATTAATAATTCAGAAGGAGTGGGTTATAATAAGAATGATAAGGCAATTAGTAATTATAAAAATAATTTAGAGATAGAAAATAATAACTGTGGCCTAAGTGAATTAAATTTAACTAGCCCATCGGAAGAAAAAACTAACAATTTTGAGGATTTAATTGAAATAAATAAACGCGCGAATAATTTATATGGAGAATGCCCCTGAAGATAAGGAAAATTTAAATATTAGCCCAACTGATAAAAATGAATTTAGAGATGAACAGGCCTGCCAACCTAGATATTCGATCGGAAATAATGTAGACATGATTCATAGAAACAATCAGTATAATGCCGATCTTTGCCCTAATCCTGTCTATCAAGTTATAACCAAGAGGATTATTTTGTAGACTTTGAAGAATAAACACAGTTATCGTCGTCGAAATAAATTTAATTTTTCAAACAAAAGTAGTAATTGCCGAAACTATAATAATAGATTGAAACTTCGAATTAATAATCGAATGATGAAATCTTTTAGAAATAAATCAAATTATATTTCTCTATATGTATATATGTATATATTATCACCAATTATAATATACTTCCACTGCGTAATTCTGTTTGTTTTTGCTTGCGTAATTATTTAGATAATTAAGATCCACGGACCTTACTAACAACCATTATAATTAATTAAATCAAGGACATACATAGCAAATTATAAATAAATAATGATATATAAATTAAAAATGTATACTTTAAAGAAAGGGAATTAAATAAGTAAACTAATAATAATGAAATAAAATTATGGACTACACATTAATACTAATTTACAATTTATAGATTCAGCCAGAAATCTGACTGATGCTTTGCTGCACACTTTAGGTAGGTAAATGAGGGCTCAAGGAGATCACAGTGGTTCTCTCCTTGCAGCACCCCGTTATTAAAAAAATATTAAAACCATTATGTAAATAAATATTGTGAATAACTTTGTACTGTTGAATTTTTTTTGTTTTATTCTAATAGCTCAATGTCAGGTAAAACCTACACGCACTCACATTTTTTTCAATTTAAATATTATCTGTTTTTACCCTTCTCCCTATCCCTAGCGCCTAACGTACTAGATATTGGGGTATTGTAAAACATAATTTTAAAGCAAAAGAAAAAAGAAGCATAAAAATAGATTAGACGCAATCCTTACTTCCAATACAACAGATTATTTAATTTGACACCAAAACTTTTTTGCTATAGTGCTGTGAAATGTTGATTTTTCATACAAATTAAAAACCATTCGATAAATAGGTAGTTCCCAAAATAATATTCAGAAACCATGAGCGGATAAAACAGTGGTAAAAACAAAATAACCCAATTTATTTTGCTGGGCAGAAATTTCGAAAGGTTAATTTCCATTAAAAAAGGGTCCCACATCTCCGATGTGCTATTTTCCTGCATTTGGATAGTTAATATGACCTAGGGTCCTTTTAAATTCGTGAAGGGGTATGTTGGATTCCTTGCCTTTCCATATCCTGTGGTTCAAGACGACTGCATACGTGGAGGCCCCACTTATAAGGTGGTGGTCTTGAATGGTGATATGTTGATTTTTCATACAAATTAAAAACCATTCGATAAATAGATAGTTCCCAAAATATTCAGAAATATTGATTCAATATTCAGAAACCATGAGCGGTTAAAACAGTGGAGCTTTTGATGTATTTATATGCCAAAGATGCGATAGCCAACATTACATCAAAATTGATCAACCGGAGGGAGGACTTTATTTTATAATTTTTTTTTTCCAATTTTTACCTTTTTTCCCATGATCTCAAAAACGGCTTTAACGATTTTTATCAAATTCGTCATGTTTAATGAAAATTAGGTGTTCTTTAATATCAGGTAAGCTTTAACATTATTAAAATGTTCTGAGGGGGCTTTTTTGGGGGGGGGGGGGTTGGGACCTTTTTTGATTATTTGTTTCCTATAAAGTACCTTTGTTTTTGTTTATATGGAGAAATTAACTGTCTCTCGTTACGACTAAAAATAAGAAATGGCTAAGTATGAGATATGATAAAAATAAACAAAACATAAAGAGGAGAAAAAAAGAAAAATATTCAGTCAACTCATAAAACTCGTTGAGCCCACGCGTACGGAGTACGCCTTTAATGACAGACCATTGTTCATAATTAAAGCCGTTCTGTTCATTTGAGAAGTGGCAATTAACAAAACGCATTCATTTCTAATCTAAGTAAGTTGGTAAGTGAAAGTTGTGTGTTGCGAGCACGCACCAGATTTTTTAAATTCATTTCATTACAAACAAATCCCTCACTTATGGGCCTGAAACTGTACACTGATTATAGAGAGATTTATGAAGGTGGAAAAATCAGATGGGCATATAATTTTGCGAAAATGGTTGACGAAGAATCTTTAAGGAATAAGAGGACTCAACGTCAAGTGATTCAACAGTATGCGCAAAAAAGCGAGAAACATTTTGACTAAACCTTAATGGATCTTTGCTCCAAAATTTAAGGAACAATGGTGAAGGTATTTGGAGGAAGCAGCGTAGTAAGATAAAACTAGGAAAAAAAAATATTGGAAGCAGTTACCGTCACTGAGCATTTTAAATGGATATAAACCGAGCTCTGGAAATATTAATGGATCACATTCACAGTTTTTGCAAACTTTATTCTTATCATATCTTATCTCTTGATGGAGTCTAGTGTATTTTTGTATGTTTTTTATAAATTTTATTTATTATATGCGATGTTAGGGGATTGATAAAAAAACATAAGCAAGACAAAGGATTAGCTACTGGTTAAGTGGAAACATTAAATGATAAAAACACGGACTATGTATGACATAAAACTTTGTTATGTTTTTATATTTCCGATTTTATTGGATACGTGGATGTACTGGATCACTGAAAAGGTGATAGAATCGAAATTGGTCCCTCAGCTATCTGGTGCCAGTTTATAACCCGATGCCCCCCCCACCCTGATCCACCTCATCCTCTTACCACGCTCCATTCACTCACAAGTTTACTATCTCACCGATCTTCTTCAAAATTACCTCAGCACCTTCGCTTTCACACATCTATTCCACATCTTTTTTTTTTTTTTTTTTTTTTTTTTTTACATTGGAATTAGAATTTGCAGGACACCAATTATTACTAAATTTAGAGATCTAATGCTCACTAAGTTTTCCTAAAAGTGGAGAATCTGTGTTCCATTAAGAGTCTGAGGAAATAATTCGTGAAAAATCTCTGATTCATTAAGAAATGCTACTTCGCTTTGTTTGACCTCCAGAAAATTATTTTGATCAATCTTCTTCGTTAAGTAAATGATCTACTTCTAAAAATTATTATATCTCTATAATTTTTATGGAGTCAATAGCGAGTAATTCCGCTATGGGTGCGAATAATATCCCTTTGAAAAAGTTTTAAATAATGTCCTGAGAATTTCGTCTTACTTTTCCAGAACAGCTGTTCTCTCAATGATGCTAGGAGATCAATGATCAATGATTCCGATTTCTTACTCTAATATTAAAGTAGTCCCGGACATGTTTGGAGTGATAGGAATCAGGGAGCTATAGTGGGCACCCAGTTGCTTAATTTCTACCTCAATTCGGTATTCATCCATCTTCTGTGTGGTCTTATATAGTCACCAATAAACATGAATCCATCACTAATATACGATGCAAATAAAACTAGATTCTCTCTATAATGTCTTACGAGTACTTCTGTGCACTTTCTCACACCAAAACCAACTCCATGCGTTCATTGAAAGATATCCCACCTCAGGAGATCAGTTAGCAGCAACAGAACGTCACCTGGGGAGACATACAATACAGGAAGTAATAAGAAAACCGACTACCGTACTGATGCCTATATAAATAAAACAAAGATCTTATAGAACTGTATAATTTTCAGTTCAGAGAAATGGCTATACGCAGAAAAATATTCAACCAGTTTAGTTGAGCAGTTTAGGCAAAAGACGAGTTTTAGAGAAAAAGTATAAGTTCTATAAATGTGTCGTTAGGTGAAGTTTGGAAATAAGTATTATTGAATCACAAAAAACTGGATAATAAATTACTAATTTTGTAGATTTTCTTTTACGAAATCTATAAGCCCGGAGGGTATGGTACCAGATGAAATAGTATTTACAGATACACTAAATTAAGATACCTTATCACCCACATAGCTATCGTCTAATATTTGTAGGAAGATGCTGTAGTTAAATAATCAAACCACTGATAAATAAATGATGGATGTGGATTGAGAACAATGTCTGAATGCAGCCATTTTAGTCTGGATTCCGCAAGGGTCTATATATCTATTGTGATCATCTAGATGGCCGAAACCCAGTATTTTTCATCAACGGACAATATGCGTTTGGATTACGGTTTTCGTCCATAGAAGAAGGCGTTTGACAACATAAATTATGCTTTAACCTTAAAAAAATCTACAATCTATTGGTACAATAGGGAAAAATGTTCAAATATATCAAACTATTTCTTTCAAATAGCCATTAGGCGATTACTTGATCCCTTACGCAGTCACAGATTCAGGCTCCTAAGGTTGCCAACTGATTCCGCTTCTTTCTTCTTTCCTCCTTTTCCAATAACCTCAGTTGATAGCTCGTTTGTAAACAATAATTTAGCACAACGATTTTTTGAGCACGTGGCTTATATGTTTTCTATTAGCATTTCATTACCTTTTGTGAAGAGAGAATTCAAGGACGGCGATAGAAACTACGAGGGCCAATGTATTACTTGCTCTACGCCAGCTTTTCAATAAGGAAAGGCGATATCCATTAGTCACCTTATCCTTATCAATAGTCTTTCGCTTCCTTCGCCTAAGTCTTCGGATTTCAGTCGTTAAGTGGGTGAAAAGTCTCAGCACACAATGAATAAATATTGATCGCTTCAGGCTTGCCAAAGTTCTATCAATAGGCTATTGATTTAGAAATTGAATAATATACTGATAGGTAATAATATGACACATTCATATTAGTGCAACTCGATTAAGGTCTTTAACAAAAATGTGTTAACACAATCATAGGGTAATACATTAAATTTTTATATTCCAGGATTTGTATGCGATTTAACCTAAGGCGGAGAAACGTCAACCCTTCAATTTCTAATTAGTGTAAAATATATATTGGCATATGTTTCATAGCAGGCTATGCGCATTATTACACCGAAAGAATCTAAGACATTTTTTTTCCAGAATCACGCGCAGAATCATTATTTATTACATATAAATAAAGGCATCCTCAAACACCTTAATAGACTCTGCATTGTAATTTTTGTCATGCGACGGGTTACATTATGCAATCAATGGATGTTCGTTCTTGGTATGGAATGAATACTTCTGACGCGTGAGTTTTCTAGGACGAAATATACTTGAAATAATCTTAAGGGTATTTTTAATTATTCTTGGTACATTCTGATTTGACTGAATAAAACATATCGTTATTTATAAAATTCCGTCCTAGTATATGGGCATAATATACACAGGATTATTGTAGTTCTTCTCTTTTAACTATTAAGGCTTCTTTACGAATTCCCCAAACGCCGCAAATACAAACACACAAAATCTTATAAAATTAAAATCAATTAACAGAGGGATGAGACATGTGTAACGCTTATATTACAAACAAATATTTAGAAAAAAAAATTGTCTTAACCGCCTTTTAATTTATAAAAAAAAAAAAAAAATCAAAAACATGGATTTGAAATTTAGAAGATACGCAAAAAAACTTTTATGAATATAACAAAATACCTATGTAGCATTTACAACAAGCTTATTTTTAATCGTTTAGAGAAATCAGCGAAACATACTCCGGCTAACAACCATAACAACCCTTTTAAACGCTGATGCTTGCCGTGGTTTGGGCAATGTATAACCCCGGATCCAGATTGCATCGTTCTCAGGCTTTAAGGTCAATACAACACAAATTTCCTTTTAGTGCGACGGCTATTGATTTGATCTGTGAGTTAGCAAAAGCTCCACTGTTTTAACCGCTCATGGTTTCTGAATATTGAATCAATATTTCTGAATATTTTGGGAACTATCTATTTATCGAATGGTTTTTAATTTGTATGAAAAATCAACATATCACCATTCAAGACCACCACCTTATAAGTGGGGCCTCCACGTATGCAGTCGTCTTGAACCACAGGATATGGAAAGGCAAGGAATCCAACATACCCCTTCACGAATTTAAAAGGACCCTAGGTCATATTAACTATCCAAATGCAGGAAAATAGCACATCGGAGATGTGGGACCCTTTTTAATGGAAATTAACCTTTCGAAATTTCTGCCCAGCAAAATAAATTGGGTTATTTTGTTTTTACCACTGTTTTATCCGCTCATGGTTTCTGAATATTATTTTGGGAACTACCTATTTATCGAATGGTTTTTAATTTGTATGAAAAATCAACATTTCACAGCACTATAGCAAAAAAGTTTTGGTGTCAAATTAAATAATCTGTTGTATTGGAAGTAAGGATTGCGTCTAATCTATTTTTATGCTTCTTTTTTCTTTTGCTTTAAAATTATGTTTTACAATACCCCAATATCTAGTACGTTAGGCGCTAGGGATAGGGAGAAGGGTAAAAACAGATAATATTTAAATTGAAAAAAATGTGAGTGCGTGTAGGTTTTACCTGACATTGAGCTATTAGAATAAAACAAAAAAAATTCAACAGTACAAAGTTATTCACAATATTTATTTACATAATGGTTTTAATATTTTTTTAATAACGGGGTGCTGCAAGGAGAGAACCACTGTGATTTCCTTGAGTCCTCATTTACCTACCGAAAGTGTGCAGCAAAGCATCAGTCAGATTTCTGGCTGAATCTACGAATTGTAAGTTAGTATTAATGTGTAGTCCATAATTTTATTTCATTATTATTAGTTTACTTATTTATATCCCTTTCTTTAAAGTATACATTTTTAATTTATATATCATTATTTATTTATAATTTGCTATGTATGTCCCTGATTTAATTAATTATAATGGTTGTTAGTAAGGTCCGTGGATCTTAATTATCTAAATAATTACACAAGCAAAAACAAACAGAATCACGCAGTGGAAGTATATTATAATTGGTGATAATATATACATATATACATATAGAGAAATATAATTTGATTTATTTCTAAAAGATTTCATCATTCGATTATTAATTCGAAGTTTCAATCTATTATTATAGTTTCGGCAATTACTACTTTTGTTTGAAAAATTAAATTTATTTCGACGACGATAACTGTGTTTATTCTTCGAAGACAACAAAATAATCCTCTTAGTTATAACTTGATAGACAGGATTAGGGCAAAGATCGGCATTATACTGATTGTTTCTATGAATCATGTCTACATTATTTCCGATCGAATATCTAGGTTGGCAGGCCTGTTCATCTCTAAATTCATTTTTATCAGTTGGGCTAATATTTAAATTTTCCTTATCTTCAGGGGCATTCTCCATATAAATTATTCGCGCGTTTATTTATTTCAATTAAATCCTCAAAATTGTTAGTTTTTTCTTCCGATGGGCTAGTTAAATTTAATTCACTTAGGCCACAGTTATTATTTTCTATCTCTAAATTATTTTTATAATTACTAATTGCCTTATCATTCTTATTATAACCCACTCCT
This sequence comes from Aelia acuminata, assembly GCA_911387785.2. Taxonomy (NCBI): domain Eukaryota; kingdom Metazoa; phylum Arthropoda; class Insecta; order Hemiptera; family Pentatomidae; genus Aelia; species Aelia acuminata. Next base: position 58,271,819 of record OU426980.1, on the reverse strand, counting down.
TCTGAATTATTAATATTTTCATTCAACAATAAATTCAAATATTTCATATTTTCATAGATATTATTAATTTTTGCCATAAAATTACAATGCTGCTCGGCCAATCGTTCTTTCATAGTTATTTCCAATAAATCTACCCTTTTATCTAAATATTCAATAGTTAATGCCCTAGATACCATTTTATTAGATTGATCCGCCATTTTAATTTTCATATTACCGTTACTATGATTAATTTATTAATTATAACAAATCCACCTAATAATTATAATACATATTTCAATTAATCTTAATTTTCAATTAAATGCCCAAATACTTAATACAAATAATCTAGCCCCAATATTTCATTAGTAATTAATAATTACACGCGACGAAAAATTCACAATTTTTTTTTTTTTGCGATTTAAAAAAAAAAATCAAAACCACGCTTTGCTACGAATTGCTATGTATGTCCCTGATTTAATTAATTATAATGGTTGTTAGTAAGTTTCGTGGATCTTAATTATCTAAATAATTGGGACAAGCAAAAACAAAAGAATTACGCAGTGGAAGTATATTATAATTGGTGATAATATATACATATATACATATAGAGAAATATATCAAATTACTATTGCCTGATTAATACAGGAAGTGGGTGGCCGACAGCAATACGTCTAACTGGAAGGAAATTCTGTTAGAGACTTATTGGTGCCTTTTTGAAGTGGGGCGATAAGGAGGCTTAGGGTACAAAGTTTGGCCCTATGTTATTACTTAGCATATTTATATAGCTAACATACTCATTTGGCACCTAATTAAACTAATTATAATCATTCTCATTAATATCTACTTACAGAATATTTATATACTAGCCCTCATACAATATAATATAATAACAATTAATATACATCATAGCCCTCTTATTATAATTACAAAATAATTATGTGTGTGGTCACATCACATTACCCCCCCCCCTATCGATTAAAAAAAATTGATGATTTCATTTAAGATTCATGACAACAAAGAAGAAATTTGTAATACTTTATAATAGGACATCAATATGGGCAGATATAATCCGATGTGCAAAAAGTCCTATGTCACTATACTATGTTAGACACACACATTACAATATGTATATAGAATCATCTCTTCAAAATTAAGTTTAATTATTTGTCTCAGTACTTCTGTGTGTGCCAATTGAGGGGGGTTTCCCTGTGGGGGGTATTTGATCCCTTCGCCTAAATGAGTAAGGATTTGTGGCTTCAGATTACAAACTCGCAAGTGGGGCCTCCACATGCTTAGTCGTCTGAACCTGTTTTGAAGGATTCTGGCTTCAAGATTACAACCTGATAAGAGGGACCTCCTCTTATGCATTCGTCTTGAACCAACATACCCCTTCACGAATTTAAAAGGACCCTAGGTCATATTAACTATACAAATGCAAGAAAATAGCACATCGGAGATCTGGGACCCTTTTTAATGGAAATTAGCCTCTCAAAATTTCTGCCCAGCAAAATAAATTGGCATGTGTCGGTTATCATATTTGATGCCATGTCAAATATATTGAATCCTTATATACATATTGGCCACAAACATATATCTTATATTAAATTAGTCTTATTCTAATCTTAATATTAGAGACCTATTGCACATATATAAAAAACAAACATTGTAAGCTAACATTAGGCAGCTCTGATAATCGTTGTGGGGCATTAATCATCAATTTTTTTTTTTATTACAATATAAAGGTCTCAATAATAATTTAAGGGCTCATTAAATTCAGAAAAACATTACCTCAAAAACAATAAAATGTTATTCAACTCTTGAAAAGTTCATTATGCCCAAATAATTTAAATCATTCAATAATATAAGTTTTGCTCCCACTCAACAAAATTTTATTGTTAGTCCTTTAATTTCTTTTAATATGTATCAAAATTTATGGTTTGGTCTTTATATCACTGAAGCAAAAAAAAACATCTATATAGATTGATCTGTCTTGCTTCTTTCGAAGCCATAAATCAAGCTATATTCATGTGAAAAAAACTTCAGTCTCCTTTTTTTTTATATGAGACCCAAATTAATAATTTAAGGACTGTATTCTCTTTTAATATTAAATTATCATATATTCATAATATTTTTTAATTAATTTCAAATATTTCAAAATTTCACTTTTTCTTAAAAAAAAATTTAAGCTCAAATTCAAAATTTATACAATATTTTCTTAATTCCCCCCCCCAAACTTTATACAATTAAAAATCATTTTACAATACTTGGTTAAGTTTCGATGAGCAGTAGGCTGAAGAATAGGTGTCTTGATGGCTGGTTGATGGGTTTGTGTCCTTGATAAATTGGATGCATGGATGTGGGTGGATTTGATGATGATGGCCTGTTAGTGATGCTCAAGAGTACAAGTAGCCTTACAATCGAAAGGAGGGCTCTGCCAACATATCTGCATCATTTCTTATCAGGATCTGAAAATATTAGCAGCGCTTAACCTTGCTCTCAGATATACCACAGAAAATAACATTTGATGCACAGTTTCAAAATCAATTTCATCATAATATAAATTTCTTCAAAAAATAATTCAATCAATATCAATATAATCCCAAACAATAATTCATTTTAAATAATATGAATAAACATCAAAATTACTATTCAAAATAACCTTCATCAATAATAATGATACCATTATACTTATCAATATATACTAATAAATTTTATACCAACTTCTATTTATCAATTTCTTATTCCCATAGATGTATTTGGGGGGGTAGTCGAGAGATCAGTGAGGCCTCGGCCAAGGTCTCGAGGACGCTACCTGGCTCAAATGGGGAAGTGAAGCGACCATATGGCCAACAGCGGCCACTCAGCCTCTTCTTCCCAACTCCTACTCTCACCTTCACGCGGTGGGCCCCAATATCGAGAAGCTAAAAGAGGAAGGTGCCCAGGTATCCTATTCTACACAGCACAACCGAAAACTAAGAAATTGTATTCTGCATGAGGACTGTACACTGGACGATAGGTGGAGCTACATTGCTGATGCAGTGTCTCAGAGTGCAGAAGAAGTTGTAGGATGGGAGGACAGAACAAGAGCTAAGTCGTGGTTTGATGACGAGTGTCGGGCTGCCACTGACCTCAAGAATGCTGCTTACAGACAAATGCTTCATAGGCGAACAAGGGGGACTGTGGAGGATTATCGCTCAAAAAGAAGAGAGGAAAAGAGAGTCCACCGAAGAAAGAAGCGAGCATTCAAGGAAGGCGAATTGAGGGCAATACAAGGATTCAGGAACTCTAACGATGCCAGGAACTTTTTTAAGATGATAAATGCCTGCAGGAAACCGTTTAAGCCTAAGATTTCTATCTGCAAGAGCCAAGACGGGCAGCTTATTAATGATAAGCCAATTATTCTGGACAGATGGCGCCAGCACTTCCAGCAACTGCTTAATTCCCAAGGGAATGATGAAGAAGCCACTGTGAACGAGGTTGATGAGGTAAATCTCGAGCCCCCGGATGAGGATGAGATATCCTCGGCCATAGAGAAGCTCAAGAACAATAAAGCTCCTGGCTAAGACAATCTCAATGCGGAGCTATTCAAACACGGTGGGATGGAGCTGGAGAAGGCGATCCAGGAATTGCTTCTGTGCATCAGTAATAGTTCCGATTCACAAGAAAAAAGACCCTCTAGAATGCAGGAACTATAGAGGAATATCTTTATTACCGGTGGCGTATAAGATATTATCTAATGTGCTGTTCCAACGTCTCCTTCCATTTGCAGAGGGAACCCTAGGACCCTATCAGTGCGGATTCCGTAAAGGGATGTCAACGTCTGACCAGCTGTTCACCTTGAGGCAAATTTTAGAAAAAGGACGGGAGTACAAGATACAGACATACCATCTATTCATCGATTTTAGGAACGCTTATGATAGTGTTAACAGGGGGCAACTGTATACAGCTTCAGAATCGCTGAATATCCCTAAGAAGCTCATTAGAATGTGCCAAGCGACAATGGATGGTGGAAACTGTCGTGTTAGGGTACAGAATGAGTACTCCACTGCATTCCCAGTGACAGTTGGCGTTAGAGAAGGTGATGCATTAGCCTGCCTCCTCTTTAACCTGGTGCTGGAGAAAGCTGTGAGAGCATCCTGCATACAAACATCAAGCACTATCTTCAACAGGAGTGTGCAGCTGGGGTATGCGGATGATCTGGATATTGTCGGAAGGTCCAAAAAAGCAGTTGAAGAGGCCTTTGTACGCCTGGAAGCAGAAGCAAGAAGATTAGGATTGCTGGTAAATGAAGGTAAGACCAAGTGCATGGTTACGGATCAACCTGCAGTTCCTGGAGAGAGTGTGAAATTCGGGGAATATTCCATCGAGAAGGTCAACGAATTCACATATCTCGGTTCGGTTGTCAATACCAGCAATGACGTCTCATCCGAGATAAGGAAGAGAATAACAGCTGCTAACAGATGTTACTTTGGACTAAGGCCACAGCTCAGAAGCAACCTCATCACAAGGTCAACCAAAAAGCTTATGTATAAAACCCTCATACTCACAGTATTGTGTTATGGGTCTGAAGCAGGGACCATGACAAGGAGCGATATGCAGGCGATCCTCACGTTTGAGAGACGTGTCCTCCGGAGTATCTATGGGGGAGTACAGGAGGGCGGAGTCTGGAGACGGAGAACCAACAGAGAAGTGGCTCACCTTTACAAGGATGTGGATGCCGTGACCTTCATCAGGCTGGGTAGGCTCCGCTGGGCGGGCCATGTTATAAGAATGGAGGACTCTGCCATCCCCAAGAAGGTCCTAGGAGAGGTACTGCATGGGACGAGACGGCGCGGAAGACCGAAGCTGAGGTGGTTGGACGGAGTGTCACACGATGCCAGAGAGCTCCTTGGATCTCGAAAATGGAAAGCGGGCGCACTTGACCGGAACAACTGGCTGAAACTAATTGAAGAGGCCTCGACTCGCTAGCGGGTTGTTGAGCAGAAGAAGAAGAAGATAGATGTATTATATTGTTTTTTGAAGTACACTTGGCCATTTTATTTATGCTCAGTAGCGCATTATATAAATCAACAAAATTCCAACACAACATGTAACATATTAAGGGGTTAACAAACATAAAACTTCCTTTCATTCAACAAAAATCATTCATTCAAACAAAATTCAAAAAATGAAATAATATCTAAATTCCTGCAAAATTAAAAAAAAAAATTATATAAATACTTCTCTCTACGCATATAAAAATAAGGTACTCTTCTTAAAATATCTTCTAGGAAAAAAAAATTACAAATTCAGATTATCCAAACAATCTAAAATTCACAAAACAGTATTAATTTTTATGTCATGAAAATATATACATATTGAATTATTTTCAATGTTCTAACTATAAAAAATATTAATTACAATACATTTCATATACACAAAACAGAATATCAATATAGGCCTCAAATAATTATAGATATATTCATTATAACATGTAAATTATTCAATTAAATTTACAAAGGCCATATTCACAATTATTACTTCTAATGAAAATAATTAATTCCAAACTTATCTCTGTGCATCATTCAATTTTTTCCAATAATTTCCATGCAATAATAGTAATGTTAGAGCCAAAATTAAAGTCTCCTGTATAGCTATCTCTCTGGCCAAGTTCAAGGTCAACACTTCTTAATAGATAACAATTAATATCTGCAGCTGAGCTTTATACAATAAATTTTAATTTTACTTTAAACAATATGCTGCCTAAGGATAGGATAGTAGGACTCAAAGGGTAGGCCCTCAATATTCAATATTTTTTTTTTTTTTTCAAGATCATTTATGTACATATATATATTTCACCATTAATTATAATCGCCATAAGATTATTATTAAAATATGCGAAAGCCATTTCTATTCAATATTATGTATTACCCATCAAATAAATAAAATATTGCAACGTAATTTATAATTATTGTTCGCCATCTTATATCATTCAAATTATATTGACTCAATTTTTGTAGGCATCAAGTTATTATTGTTTCAACAATATGTGGACAATATATTTTTTCTTTATCGGCCATTTATTTTATTATAAAAATATATCAAAACAATTTACCCAAAAATATTCATCGTAACATCGCAATAAAAAAATAGCGTGATCTAATGCTGCCCTTTTAAACAATACTTATTTATTTTATATAACCCATTACTCGACGCTAATATACACACACATTATAAAATTAATTATATTTTAGGCCCCTCTAATATTTTATTAAAATATTTAATTCGTCGTTAATTGCAAAATTGTACAATATAAACCTTATAACTAGAGACCGGATTCTCGTGCAATTGCACTTTTTTTTCGGTTGCTTGAAATCGATCGGGGACAAGTTATTTTCACGAATTAAGGCATCCGAATTAACATATGTAAGTTTTATATTGCACGAAATTGCACATTCTGAGGGTTACTGCACAAATTTGCACATTTTAGGTTTTCAGTGCACGAAAGTGCACTTTTTGATATTTCATTAAAAATATTGAATTTTTTAAAAAAAATTATAATAGAGAATAGTTATGATTTATTTCATGATCACCAACAATAATACCGATGTATGTATGTATTTGTAATTTATTTCTCTACCTAATTTTCTAAGAAAGAAAAAATGATACCTGATTTCAAAATATTTCTTTGAACTCGTTAAGGAAATGGTATTACGTTGAACAACGTTCCTTTGTATTAACTTTCTTAGAAGTTCTAACTTGATTTGACTTAACCTTCCCACCTACTCCTTTATTTTCATTTCATTCTGAAGTTGAGTTTAGTTCGGTAAACAAGTAAAATAGTGAAAATGCCTAAAGTGACAGCCAGCCAATCTTCCAAAATCAAGATTTGGATAAAACCATACCCAGAGTTGAAATCAGACGGGAAAACAATTTTTTGTTGTTCTTGCAATAAATCAATTGGATCCGATCGAAAATCTCAAGTGGATGCTCATTGCAACTCAAGTAAGTACATTCTATCTTTTCATAAGTAGCACACGATAGCATTTGACTATTCCCAATATCTTTTTATTTTTATATTTGGGCACACACAGTTAACTGCAGCACAAAAATCCAAGCGAGCTCCAATTTAACAGTTACTCACACAAAGCTCCTCGTGGTTAGACAATAAACAAACATTTTTTACCGATTTATGTTAGGCCATGGTCGCTTCCAATATTCCATTCAATAAACTGCAGTCCAAGCCCTTTAAGTGTTTTGCAAAAATACACAAAATTTTACAAAACAAAACATTCCTGACGAGAGCACCCTAAGAAAAAATTACCTCAAAAACTGTTTTAAACATTCTGTTGAAGAAATACGAAAAATAATTGAAAATAATTATATTTACATCATGGTAGATGAAACAACAGACCCACGGGGACTTTATATTTGCAGTTCAATTGTTGGAATCCTACACCCGGAGATTGAACCCAAACCATACCTCATTTCATGCAAACAGCTTCCAAAAACTAACTACGAGACTGTCTCTCGATTTGCGAACGACAGTTTAGCAAATTTTTTCTGTCAAACATCCTACCAAGATAAAATCCTTTTATTTGTTAGCGATGCCGCTATATGGTAAAAGCTGGAGTAGCATTAAAAGTTTTTTATTCAAATATGGTACATGTAACTTTTGTAGAGCGTGGTTTAAACCGTGTAGCTGAAAAAGTGTGGGAAATTTTCCCAAATGTCAACAAACTTGTTAATAATGGGAAAAAAATATTTTTAAAAGCTCCTCACCGCGTGACAGCTTATAGAAATAGTATGGACTACCCCCTTTCCCCATGGACTGCCCCCATAACTAGATGGGGAACATGGATCGAAGCAGCCCTATTTTATTTAGATAATTTTAATAATTTTAAAGAGTTTATTTCTACTCTTGAAGGTGACGCAGTATCTGTGCAAAAAGTAAAATCTGTTTTAAATTTTACATCAGATCGCTATGATAAAAGATCAGATTCGCAAATAAAAAAGCTTGAAGAGCAAAACTTAACGTTAAGGTCACAGAATAATATTATAGAGAAAGATGGAGATGAATTAGAAAAAATCGAAAACGAAAAGGAAAAAATAATTTTTGATAAATTTAAATTAGTTTTACAAAAAAACACGGGTTACAAAATTTTACAAATTTACAACAAAGCTCTCAACGGAGAAGACGCAGATGTGGAGCTGGATGCAGTAATATTGAGTACAAGATGTCCTATCACAAGTGTTAATGTGGAGCGCATGTTTTCACAGTTGAAATACATATCTGATGACCGACGATATAACTTCACGGAACATAATCTGGAAATGTACATTATTGTAAATTTTAATAAAATTTTAGAAATTTCTATTTGATAAATTAATATAATTAGTAGAATATTACGAAAATTTATGTTTTACTATATATATATATATATATATATATATATATATATATAAATATGTTAAATTAATATTTGATTTTTTTAATTATAAACCACCTCTTCACACAGCAGAAGGTTGAAAAACACGTTTATGAGTGGTTTTTATTTTTATTGCACGTTTGGCTAATTTTTATTGCACGTTTTTAAAATTTTTAATGCACGAAATCCGGCCTTTACTTATAACCAATATCAAAATTATTATTACTATCAACTTCTATTATTAATTATAGCCATCCATATTTTTTTATTATTAACAATTAATATTAACTTAATTTAAACATAGTCCTCAAATTTTTTTTTTTATACATAATACACAATTAATGTTACACTCATGAATCCAATTGTTTAGAAACCTTAAAACTCGCGCGGTCTTTTTATATTTTTAAATCCCATCCATTATATTTATTAATTAATTAACACCTTACCACCGTTCTTATCTGAAGCTAATAAAGTTTCATATTTTTCCTTCCAATAATTTAGAATAGTATTCTGTTCGCGCTTTCTAACACGTTCATTAATATTTTCGCGTCTACTTAATCTATTACAATTACAATCATTATTATAATCACGATTATGGTTCCTGGCATGTTTATTAATCAAATTATTTTTATAAATGCCGTTACAATTTTTATTTCTAAAATATTTCATCATTCGATTATTAATTCGATGTTTCAATCTATTATTATAGTTTCGGCGATTACTACTTTTGTTTGAAAAATTAAATTTATTTCGACGACGATAACTGTGTTTATTCTTAGAAGAAAACAAAATAATCCTCTTAGTTATAACTTGGTAGGCAGGATTAGGGCAAAGATCGACATTATACTGATAATTTCTATGAATCATGTCTATATTATTTTCGATCGAATATCTAGGTTGGCAAGCCTGTTCATCTCTAAATTCAATTTTATCAGTAGGGCGGCATTTTAAATTTTCATTATTATGCGCGTTAGATATTTCATTTATTTCAATTAAATCCTCAAAATTGTTAGTTTTTTTCTCCCGATGGACTAGATACATTTAATTCACTTAGGCCACAGTTATTATTTTTTATCTCTAAATTATTTTTATAAATACTAATCGCCTTATCATTCTTATTATATCCCACTCCTTCTGAATTATTAATATTTTCATTCAACAATAAATTCAAATATTTCATATTTTCATAGATATTATTAATTTTCGCTATAAAATTACAATGCTGCTCGGCCAATCGTTCTTTCATAGTTATTTCTAATAAATCTACCCTTTTATCTAAATCTTCAATAGTTAATGCCCTAGATACCATTTTATTAGATTGATCCGCCATTTTAATTTTCATATTACCGTTGCTATGATTAATTTATTAATTACAAATAAATTGCCCTAATAATTAAAATACATAATTTAATTAATTTTAATTTTTCAATTAAATGCCCAAATATTTAATACAAATAATTTAGCCCCAATATTTCACCAATTAATTCATAGATACGCGCGACCAAAAAATTTTCACTATTATAATTCTTTATACGCAATTTTTTTTTTTTTTTAAATCAATCACGCTCGATGCCTCCAATTTTGTGATAGCAATAATTTTTCAAAAAAAAAAAAACAATCAACCACGCTATTTGCGACCAATTTTGCGAAAAACCACGATCTGCGAACCAATTTTGCGATGTCCCTTGTTTAATTAAATTATAATATGGGTTAGTAATGAGGTCCGTGGATCTTAATCATCTAAATAATTGGGACATGCAAAAACAAACAGAATTACGTAGTGGAAGAATATTATAATTGGTGAATATTATATACATATATACATATAGAGAAATATATCAAATTACTATTGCCTGATTAATACAGGAAGTGGGGTTTTGGGCCGGAGCTATGGTCTATATGGCAGCAAATTCCAACTTAAACTGAACTCTGGGCCCTTTTTAGAGTGGCCCGATAACGAGGGGTTAGGGTACAAAGTTTGGCCCTATGTTATTACTTAGCATTTTATATAAACTCAAATATTCAACTATCTATTTGGGCACCTAACTTAAAATAATATATAGTCACTCTCATTAATATCTACTTACATAATATTTATATAATAGCCCTCATACATATAATATAATAACAATCAATATACGTAATATTTATATAATACAGGACCTAATAATTATATGTGTGGATCACCACAACATAATACTATAGCATTTAAACATTCATGAAAAATATTATTATCAAACTTACAACTGTTATAAAATATAAAACAAATGAATATATAATGCTTGTTACAAATTACGAAAGTTCTCCAGTTCTCTGATAAATGGTACCGAGGCTATTTTTTGTTCCGGTTCCGGATATTAACCCTTTAACCGGGCGGGACGTATATAGATCTCCTGAAATATTTGTTGTTCTTATTATTATTTATATGTGTATATACAATTATTTATTTATTTATATATATACACTTACTAACAAAAGTCTCTTCACACCCTCATGCTTTTTTTTTATTTTACCTAAAGATACCTTATGAGCCAGATATGGGCAACGAAACTCACATATTTTTTACATAATATAATCTATTTTAATGACCAACAATTACATTTAATATAATTTATTTAACTTATAAATTATGAGGAAAATTACACAAAATGTCAAAATATTGATGCGCCAAAAGTCTCTGCACGCAGTGGAATTAGCCAAGATACTATGTATACAGTTTGCACATTATCCCATCCATCCTCCGGCTAATCCTAACTTGCCAGTGTTAATTTGGGCCCAAACAGTTAAGACTGTGATAAAAAATGGAGGTTCCAACACCGATTCCCGACCAAATTGTAAATTTGAGGAAACTCATACAACTCATACAGGTAAATAGGACAAATCTTCAACAGGGGCTATAATACGGTAAGGTATGTCCTAAAACGGTATGAAGAACTGGGTACAATGGAAAGTAGATACCGCTCTGGCCGCCCCCCCCCCCCGTACTCCAAGCTCACCACAAGAGGGCTATCATAAGGACTTTGGCCGAAGAACTCCACACAAGTGCTCTAAACTTAGCAGGTATGGTGTATGAAAATTACAAGATTGGGGTATCTGCACAAACGATTAGAAGGACCCTAAAGAAAGCTGGCTATAATGTGCGTAAGACTAGGTGTAAGCCATTCATTAGTAAACGAACCGGATATTGAAACTGCAGTTCGCAAAGGAACATGTAAACAAGTCCTTACAGTTCTGGGAACGTGTTTTATTTATTGACGAGAGTAAATTTAACATTCATGAATCAGATGGAAGGGGGAAAGTTTTGAGAAAACCTAACAAAGAGCCCCTGGAAAAAAACATAGTTGGAACTGTGAAACATGGTCGAGGGAGTGTTTTGGTTTGGGGGTGTATGTGTGCTGCTGGAGTTGGTAATTTGAAATTTATCGACGGAATAATGGACCAACACGTTTATATAAAAATTTTGAGGAGTAATTTACCGGAAAGTTTAATGAAGTTTGATTTCCAGGAAAAATTCATTTTTCAACAAGATAACGACAGCTCGGAAAGTTCAAGAATAGTTGCCCTACAATGCTCCACAGCAACTTAAAACACCTCCCCAATCTCTTAATCTTAATCCAATACAACATCTGTGGGATCAACTAGGCCGTCAGAAAGTAAAAATTAAAATAAAGAACAAAGACCACTTAAAAAGAGTACTAAAGGAATTGTGGGGTAAAATTACTCCAGAAACTACAAAAAACTAGTTCACACCATGCCAAATAGATTATGAGAAGTGATAAGAAATAAGGTAGGAACAACTACCTATTAAAGTTGATTTGGCATCAATAATTAAGCTTCAAAATGAATAAAAATGATGTGTGCGGGGACTTCAGGCGCATCAATATTCTGACATTTTATGTAATTTTCCTCATAAATTATAAGTTAAATAAATTTTACTAAATTTGATTATTGTTAATTAAAATAGATTAAATTATGTAAAAAATGTGTGAGTTTCATTGCCAATATCTGGCTCATAACCTATCTATAGGTAAAATAAAAAAAAAGCTGGAGGGTGTGCAGAGACTTTTGTTAGTAAGTGTATATATATATATATATATATATATATATATATATATATATATATATATATATATATATAACATAGATACATGTATCTATGACTAATACCTCTGTTGTAAGAACATATAAGTCCCACCAGTTCCAGGATACGAAATATATTTCAAGGACTCATTTATATAGTACATCCCGCCCGGTTAAAGGGTTAAAATAATTATCGAGGGTATAAGAAAATGCATTTGCGTATTTAAAAATGTCGACCCATTAGAAGACCCCCAAAGTTCTACTTCTTCCTCCCGAACAGGCTTTATTCCTAATCAAAGTCTAAGCACAGAATAAGAATGGCAGTGGATGCCGACCGCCCTGGACGAAATTATTTAAATATTCCTTTCAAATCTGAGAATTTTTTCCTTTGAAACTCATTTAATGATTAATATTTCATGAGATGAAGGAAACTATCTGCTATAGGTATATTTCAAGAAACACTTAGTGAAAATAATATGGCAAACTTGAATATAATCTAAGGTGGAATAATTATTTCATTATCAAATGTTATTCTATAGGATCTCAAATTCAGGGTAATAAAAATGCTGCCAATGTCAAGCATCATCAGGACAAAAATGACCTAAAACACATACGGGTAAAAAAATATTCAGGTTTCCAGTTAACTCACCTAATTACGTATTGTATTTAGAAACTAATATCAAACCACTTTACATCCATACATTGAAATTACACCTTAAGTTCATTTTAAAGGTTATAAATTCCGAGAATAGGCTTACATACGTACTAGCTAAGGAATCACTTATAAAAAACGTGTTCTGGTTCCATAACATTAATTCTCTGCTGGTAAAATATCAAATAACTCCTTTACTTACCCAATATAATATACATATTTGGAATGAAATATTTCAAAAACTTTTAATAACGGTTGAGTCACAATTAATCCTAGACCATAAAACACGTTGCCAATCCTCCTTAAAAACTGTTTTATACAAAGAAACAAATAAAGAAATGCTCCCATTGTACATAAATGAAAATCTTTGTATCACACATATGAGTTGGATTTTTAAAATAAGAGGGGAACTATTATATCTGAATTATAACAGATATAAAGAACAAGCCAATGGGCTTTGTACTCTATGCAACATGAAAGAGAGGGAGGATATAGTGCATTTTTTGGCTATCTGTCCGGTCTTAAGTTAGTTCAGAGTAAGTTGGTTTGGACTAAACAAATTAAGCAAATCACAGGTTTTAGAGTATTTAAATGGGAAGAATTGGACTGCTCTGGTTGGCTATACCAAGCAAGCGTGGCATTATAGGTACCAATTAACTAAAGAATTTAACGGTTGAAAGGGAAGAGAGTGGAAATAATGAATAAGTAAAAAAAAAAGATAACAATAGAGGTTAAACAAATATGTAAAAAGATATTTATTTATTAGATAGAGAGAGATTTATGTCTTAGATGGAATCTTATTGTTTATATTTTGTGTGTTTGTCTTTTTTTTATAATATGCTTTTTTTATAATATGCTTTTTAATTGATTATTTATATATATATATATATATATATATATATATATATATATATATATATATATATATATATTTATGTTTGTTTCTATATCATTATATTGTTGATTATCTAGTATTCAGCGATTCAGATAATAAGTATAAAGATATTATTACATATTGTTGAAAATTAATTATTATTAATTATTTTTATTTTCTTGTTTTTTATATTGTTGGTTTTTATAATGTGCGGAATGAACCAAATTTGTTTGTTCTCCTGGTCGATCAGTACTGACTGCTGTTGGACTTCCTCCGATGGTCTTTGACCAAGAGTAAATGCATATTGTATAACATTGTATAACATTTTGATGTGATTTTTCATTTAATAAATGCATTCTATTATTATTATTATAAAACACATACGGGTAAATAAAATGAAAAATGTCTTTCATCTGCTGTCCAAAAAAGGCAGTAATTAGAAAACGAATCCATGGCATTCAAAGCACTAATCACAGTTCCAATTATTTTTAATAAGCCTATATATTTTAATGTGTTTAGTGATTATTTAGGTTCATTAGGTTTATTATCAAAGTAGAGTAGAGGATTTCATTAATAATTTTTTGTTTTATGAAAAATGAGTGGATGTAGCAAATGCATTATTGAGCTAAGGAGAAACAAATCGATGGTGGAGCTGCCACCGTACGACAAGGTACCGCTGAGGTCAACATCATTTAGGCCATCACATATCGACAAAATGCAATGATTTAAATATTTTAAAAAGTTTATAAAAATAACCTAGAATCATGGTAAGGTAATTAATTTGTGGGCAAACCCAATTAGGAATAATGATTGAAGGGATTTATTTTTCAAAGCAACTATTCATCTTTTAGTTAATTATCCAAGTTGGCAGGACCAATACGAACATCCATAACTGACCCAATTAAAACATATTTCAACATGTGTTGAGCACGATGAACTTGGCTTTTATTATCATATATTTATTATAGCACAAATAAGTACAAATATAATATCTGTATCGCTGAACCTAGGGCTACACCAAGAAACCAAGACTGGGGTCGGAGCCTCTAGACATTAATCGTGGTGGGGGGGGGGGGGGGGGGTCGCCCTCGAATAGCTGATAATAAGTAATGGTGTTAAGGCTGGTGCATCCCTAAATCGTAGCACTTGGTTAAAAGATCTCGAGGCCAGCTTCTTTTTCTCTTTCTTTCTTTTTTCGCCTTGAAGGATTGTCTGGAATCGAGGGTGGATACAAGTGGGTTCGGATGGGTCAGGAATATACTATGAAAGGACTGGTATCTGGATCGGGCTGAATCACTTACATATGGAAGGTTAAAGTCTTTGTGGATAATTTTATTAGTTAAGAAATAAGGAGCTTTAAGGAATTCTCGGACGATTTTGGAATCTAAGGATTGGATGCGAGAGGAATTAAATTGTTTAGTGGTGTCCCAAAGTCCTAACAGGTCTTATTACTGTAATGTAAATGAGCCTTTCGTAATAGATTAATAGTATTGAGCTTTTGTCCAGTAGGGTCTAGCATCGAGCTGGAGTCCTAAGTAACGGATCTGTGCAACAGGGATAAGTGGAGAAATATTGAAGGACACAGTATGACAGAAGGTTTACGACGTAGAGTAAAGGTTAATTTGTCGGGATTCGTTAGTGTTAATTTTGAATCTCCATTCTTGTCACCATTTTTTAAGGTGTGATTTGAGCTTGAACGTTTTTGGATAAAGGGATCATTATTAACTGAAAGCACAGAATAAATAAGACATATATATATGTCTGTTTGTGTGTGTAATTATTATAAAACCATCTTACTCAGACGGTAGTTGCCACCATGAAAAAATATATAAAATATAATAGATGAAATGATGGTTAGGATTTGCAGTTTGAAACACATTTTTATTTTCGAAATCCAACGTTTCGATCCAACTTGTGGATCTTCATCAGGGCTTCTGAGTCAAGGTAGATACAAAGACTCTAAGGAGTTGGATCGAAACATTGGCTTTCGAAAATAAAAATTTGTTTCAAACTGCAAATCCTAACCATCATTTCACCTATCGTAAAGATTAACAGTTAACTATCTCTCACCTCTATATAAAATATATAGGAATAACTTTTATAAAAAAAAAAAAAAAAAAATTCTTTATAGACTAAAACTACTATATATATATTCAATTCTTTGTCTTGTCATTATGACATTAAAATTCTTAATATAATCTAAATATTAAATATTTCTTATAAGATGAGAAAACATTGGCCTTGGACGGGATTTGAACACGGATATACAGATATACTGCTTTAATCATTTTCTTCATCACCCAGTCCTCTACCGCTGAGCAATATGCACATAATATTAATGTATATATATATATATATATATATATATATATATATGTTTTGTGTGTGTGTGTGTGTGTTTGTGTGTGTGTGTGTGTGTGTGTGTGTGTGTGTGTGTGTGTGTGTGTGTGTGTGTGTGTGTGTGTGTGTGTGTGTGTGTGTGTGTGCATGTTTGAGTACGCGCGAGAGAGAAATAAGGGAGGGCAGGTGTGACAGGAAATAGTAAACAAAAACTGTTTACACAATATAATTCTGTTCTATTTACAATCAATTAATCAACACTGTTTGAGAAGACAATCGCCATTTATGAAAACTGTTAATTATAAAGTTTATAAAACCTGTGCTTTCCGGAAACTGCTATTAAAATTTTGCTTCTGCCAAAGTCCTTTGAAGTTATATTTAGAACTTAATTAACTCAATGCTTCTACTAAAACTGTATTTATAAATTTAGAAAGAAGAAGAAGAAAAAAAAAGGAAGGAATGAAACCGCTCCCCTCTCTTTTTTGTATTCTTAGTACTTAATTGTGTTTTAGTCTATAAAGAGTTCCTTTTTTTTATTTTTTATAAAAGTTATTACTATATACAATATTTTATATATTTTTTCATGGGGGCAACTACCGTCTGAATAATAATTATATATATATATATATATATATATATATATATATATATATATATATATATATGTTTTATTTATTGTGTGCTTTCAGTTAATAATGATCCCTTTATCCCAAAACGTTCAAGCTCATATCACAACTTGAAAAATGGTGTCAAGAAGGGAGAATCAAAATTAACACTAACAAATCCCGTCATATATATATTTACATTTGTATAATAATATTTGTGCTATGTACTATATGTTCTCCTGTATTTTTTTTTTTTTTTTGTACGATTAAATTTTATTACTTTCCATGTACGTGGTGTGTGTGTTTCATTTTGTTCTTCGTCAAATTTTGTTTCATGCTATAATAAATGTTCATTGACCCTGAGACAGGTGACTGCTACAACTAGTAGAGTAGGACAGACCGATTGTAGCATATCGACCGCCGGCCGAGCATTCATCGTCAACTCCAAGCTTCTGCGCAAGACTGCTCCCCTGACCCCTTTGCCAGGGTGTGAGGGGATGGTTAGGGGGCGTGGAGATGGGGAACGATGCTTGCGTTTGGGGCATTGTATAAACGACCATCATTAGGGGTTGTCATACCCTCGTCATGATAGTGATAACACAACAAGCCCAACTTATCCATGACGTCAAGAGAATACATAATCTAAATCAAATCATTTTTATTAACTTAATAATGTATTATCAGATTTAAACAGGTGTATTCAATTACAAATCATTGACAAATTTGCGCCTAAGATATAAATAAGGATTTATACGCACATACTTAATTAATAGTTCATCAATTTATAACCTCTAGAAAAAACATATAGTATGTATACGATACCATTATTATATAAACAAAATTTATAGTTTTTAAACATTTAATATTTTATTTTCCTATTCCATTATTTCCAAACACTCTTAATCAGTTCCAATTTTTTTTTTTCTATGAGGTGTGAATGTGAAGGAAAAGAACCTGTTTAGGACAGTTCAAAGGTCAATTTGAGTACACTATTAGAATGCAAGCCAGTAGTTGAAATAATTTACAAAAAAAAAAATGTGAAAAATTGATATGAAAATAATTAGTTCCTACATGATTGTTCGAAATGTTTTTGATGTAGCAAGTCATCATTAATAAATCCTTTGAAAAAATCACAGCTACTGTAAGATAAAAGAGGTACATTAAGTTAGGAATAGAAGCGTCTAATGTAATAATAGTTTATTTACTCCAGTCTTTAACTGTACAAATATGATGTTAAATTAAGCATGCGAGTTTGTACTGAGCGAATTCGTGCTAGTTTGAGGCAATATTTTTAAAAACTAGAATTATTGCAGGAGGAAGTAGGAATAAAGAGAAAATATGAAGAGCCGGAATAAAGAATTCACCCACTCAGCGTGAGGGAGGTGGACGTAAAATTATTATATTTTAGTTGTTTTGATTTTTTTTTTCCTTTGCACTTGCTCCGAATGCGCAATAACTCAGAAAGAAATCCTTTCAGAGCTAAGGCAGAAAACAAAAATATTAATTAAATGTATTACAAATGGCAGTATTATATGAACTCTAATCTCGGCTTCTGGGGCGCATTGCCAGAACCCACGGACACGGGTCTATTATTTTTCGACCTTGCTCCATCAATAAAACTAATATACATGTATAGGGTAACCTCGTCAGATTTCTCTCAACAAATATTAACATAGATTATTGAAACTGATTATAATATATATATATAATCATAACTTATATATATATATATATATATATATATATATATATATATATATATATATAAGTTATGATTAGACTGAAGCTAACACTTAAAAAAAGGGTGGGTATAGGAGGAATGAGCCGCACAACATTCAGAATAGAACTAACTTTATTATAATAAGCTCCAGGTATATATAGTTACAGAAGTTGTTTGATAAACAGAGTTAGTTATCCTATAACAAAACTGAACTTAATACGGAAAATAATACTTCTTATCCAACTAACTGCCTCCCTCCAGTTCCTTCGTATGGAGGAACTCCTAATAAAACAAAAAAAAATAAAATAAAATAAAATATCCTAAACAGAGGTAACACAAAACTACAAATACACTTAATAGAAATACAATTAATTGAAAAGAAATAAAAATATACACTTAACAGAAACATTATTCACTTAACAGAATGAACAGTCCATCTTGAACTTAAACCTAAAATTGATAATCAATCCTTAAACTAAAAGTATTTTAAACCCAATTGATTACTACAATTATGATATACACACATAAAAAATAAAGTACAGTATAGGGCTTCAATGGAAGCCTTTAGCCCACAAAAAAAAATAATAAAATAAAATAAAAACATAAAAAAATAAATAAATAAAAATTCCTATCGTCCTGGTGTTTCCATCTGAGCGCTGCTGCCCGGCTAGGGATCTGTCAGTAGCTGGGGCACGCGAAGTTCTTCCAAATGTACAGTTCGCGAACGGAATGGGTGGTTCATATCCCTGATGGTATACAGATTATTCTCCCGTATCGTTGTGATTTTGTAGGAGCCTTCGTAACAGGCAGCCGATTTTTTTCTCGCAGTCCACAATCGCCTGTACACTATTGTCCCCAGCGCTAAGGGTCCCTTTTTATAAATTCCCGGCCTTCTGTTTTCCCTATCTACTCGGGTCTGTTTTTCCCGAACCAATTTTTCTCTAAGTCGCGCCCACATACTTTGGCGTTCGGTTCGTTCCCTACATAGCGTTGCCATCAGCGTGTTGTTATTTACCGTTATGAGGTCCCCTCTGTCCCGTCGCTTTTGTCCAAAGACAATTTCCACTGGCGTTAATCCCGTGGCTGCGTGAATAGTATTATTGTACGCTATCACTGCCCGCGGCATCGCCTCATACGGATCGAGATCACGGCCCAATTTGAGTAGTCGAAGGTGTTCGCCTAAGGTATTGTGGAGCCGTTCAACCGCGCCTCTGCCCTTGATGTGGTAGGGGGTATTGAGCCTCCAGATAATACCTAATGTTTTACTTTCTTCCCGGATGTGGGAATTATCGAACTCCCTTCCGCAGTCTGAGATGATTTCTTCCGGTACGCCGTAGACTGCAGACCACTGCAAAATTCCCTCCCATACCGCCCTTGGTGTTTTCGCTTCTATGGGATAGGCCATCGCGGTTTTACTGAATGTGTCGACGGCTGTGACCCACGATTGTCCTTCATTTGAATAGATGTCCACTTGTACTGATCGTAAGGGTTTCGACGCCGTGGGTGTGACTACTTGTTCCGCTATTGGAGGTTGACGGTCATATTTCGCTTTCTGGCATATTTCGCAACGCGCAATACGATCTCTAACTGTACGTGTCATATTCCGCCAGTAATAAAGTAATTTTAGAGCCCGCAATGTTTCCTCTACCCCTCAATGATTCGTTTTACCGGTATGATGATCGTCTACGAGTCTTTTCTGAACTGCTGGCTCCGTAACTGTCTCAACCAATGTCTCCAATCCTTTCCTGTCTCCATAACCTCTTTAACTTGTCCGCTATCACTCGATTCCCTACGTATACATGGCAGTCCCGACTCGGATTACCATACTAGGCGAATACCAAGATAGTTAATAATCCCTCGTACGTGCTCACCCGAGTTTCTGTACCCGGATCTTGTTTAGATCTTAAAATTATCTGTAATTTTTTATTGTTAATAATTTCGTCGATTTCCGAAAGTCTATCTAAATTCGATCGATTCCGAAAGTCTAGTTCCGCAGGTCTATCAGGCGGTGTGTTTTGTCCTTCTGGTTCGTTCTGTCTCTCGGACGGTGTATCATTACCCTCTGGGTCGTTCTGGACTAATGGGATTTCCGGTCCGCTTTCCGCCCACTCGCGTAAGTACCGTAATGCAAACGGCTCCGACGGTTCTCCTTCTTCCTCCAGGGCGTTTACAACGAGATCTCTCGACAACCAATCTGCGACCGCATTTTCAACTCCTTTCTTATGTATAACCTGAAAATTATAAGGTGCAAGCCGCTCTTTCCATCTTGATACCCGCGTGGAGGATTCCTTTAACGTTCCTAAGTAGATAAGCGGTTTGTGATCCGTTACTACTTCGAACCGTCTTACGTAAACGTAGGGGCGAAAATGTTCGACCGCCCAAACCACGGCTAACAGCTCCCGTTCTATCGAGCTGTATCGCCGTTTGTGCGTCATTCAGTTTACGCCCCGCGTACGCGATCGGTTTCTCGCCTTCTTTGAAGTTCTGTGAGAGCACTGCCCCGATAGCGACCTCACTCGCGTCCGTGGTAATCCTAAATGTACTGTGAAATTCGGGAAAAGCCAGTAGTGGACGGGTAGTCAAAATCTCTCGACACTTTTTAATACTCGCTATCTGATCGGGTCCGAGTTGAAAACGTCTCCCCGTAGTATTTCAGTTAACGGGTGCGTCAATTCTGTGATGCCAGGAATGAAACTCCGGTAGTAATTAATCATACCGAGGAATCGCCGAATTCCGCGTGCATTTCAAGGTAAAGGCGCGTCGAGGATGGCTTTTACCCGTTCCTGGTCCGGTTGTATCCCATTCCGCGAAACTACGTACCCCAAAAATTTAATTTCATGCAAGCCAAACCTAGACTTCTCGCGCGATAACTTAAGTCCAAAATCGCGGATCCTATCGAAGACCAAACTTAGGTGGTTAATATGTTCCTCCTCCGACTTACTAAAAACGATGAGATCGTCCATATAGACTTGGGAAAATTCCTCTCCTAGACCCCTTTGCAATTCATCCATTAAGCGTTGAAATGTAAGCGGAGCCCATTTCAACCCAAAAGGCATTCACACAAACGCGAAGTGACCCCGTTCCCAAGAAAACGCCGTTTTCCGAACATCCTTTTCTGCCATCTTCACTTGATGATACCCGCTCTTGAGGTCTAGGGTACTGAAAACTCTTGCACCGGCTAGGCGATCTAATATGTCTTCGACTCGAGGCAGGGGATATCGTTCGTCCTTCGTTGCCTCGTATAACTTCCGGTAATCTACCACTACTCGGTATCGTTTCGTGTTCCCATCCTGTTCGCCTTGTCTTTTTTCCACTATCCATAACGGTCTGTTAAATGGGGAGTTACTATGCCTGATTATGCCTTGCTTGAGGAGTTCTTCTAATTGTACTTTAATGATGTCTCGCATAGCCTGGGGATAGCGCCTATTTTTTACATACACGGGTGTCTCGGTTTTCAGATTAATCCTATGTACTGTCCTCCCCGTGGTGGGCAAAAATTCGCCGTCTTAGTAAAATAATCCCTTGTTTTTCTCGACTAAGCGTTCGATTAGCACGCTTCGAGCACTCTACGGCCCCGATTTCGATATTCTTATACTTCCCACCCGTTGTGGTCGAGTAGTTCCGATTCCCTATATCATAACGCCAGTTTCTGTGCTTGACCCTCATGCTCAATCCCGCGCGTTGAAGGATATCGCACCCCACAATCAAGTCGTACCCCGGCATTAGTTCCTCCATAATATGTATTTTTACAAATTCTTCACGCGCTGATAGCTCGAAGAGGTTTAATACCACTTCCCCTAACGTTTGACATCCCCCACTGACTGTAGAGACCATGCATCTACACCGTGCGCGTTTGCCCCAAATGCCTAACCTTTCTGCCCCTTCCTACTAATTAAAGAGTTCGTACTCCCAGTATCAAGTAAAAACCTCAACCCCGAAACCCCTAATCTCGCCATGGGCAACCTACGTTTCTGTTTCAGTTCCACGCTATTGTTAATTTCTAATTCCCTCGATTGGTTGCCCCGCCCTTTACCGTGTCCTCAATCTGCTCGCGAACGGCCCGCCAACATCTCTGCTCCGGAAGGGCCCCCTCTCCAAGGATTGCTACCACTTACCTCGTGTATCCTGGTAACCGGGCCGCTGCGCTCAGAAGGGGTACTTTCTTCTCCTGATTACTCACCGCTGGTGTATCGCCTGCCGTTCCTTCTGCATGAACGCCTGACGTTCCAGTCTTGATTATTTACCTCCATAGGTTCCGGCTGTTGAAGGGATTCTCCTGCCAGATCGGGGATTTCGTCTAGGGCATTCCCTGGCTAAATGGCCACGTCTGCCGCACTCGAAACACCTCGTGAGGCTGCACTGAGCTGCTACGTGGCCGGTCCTATTACACTCATAACAACGGCGGTCTGGTTTCTTTCTCCTTTCGTCCATGCGCTTAGCTGGCCGCTTTTCTCCTGTTGTAGTCGACTTGTTTTCTTCTTGGCGGTCGCACCTCCACCCACTCCATTTCGGGTTTTTCGAATCGATTTTCGCGTCTTTCTTTGGCGTCTATCAGGTCGTGCGGACACTCCAGGAAGTCCCTGTCCCTCGGAAGTGAGCCCGGGCGGTCAATATAGTGGTTTAGCTGCACTTTCATTACACCTCTTAAAAACTCCATTTTCTGGCTTCCCTTTGCTTGGCCGAAAGTTTCCACCATTTTTTCCGTCAGGCGATTATACAAGACGAGAAGTTTCTCGGCGAACTCGCCCTCTGACTGGCCTTGGGCCCTGCGCTCCTTAAATATGTAAAAAACATCCTCCTCCGGAGTCCATCTTCCTCCGCCGTATAGTTTTTTATAGTTAGTTAGTGTTTAGTACCTGGCCAATTAAGGGTTAAGTCTCACCTTGAGTGTGTCCCATGAGTGAGTAAGATCACCATAAATGGTATTTAGTACCTGCCTCGAGATACGGCCGACAAGGGACGCTTCTATAAATCTCACATCAGATTCCATCAGAGTGCCCGCTTTCTTCCGAGATATTATCAAGTTTTGTATCTGGTCACCTCCCTTGATGAAATGCTCGAGGTCTCCCACTATACCCGTAAACGGCTCCAATTGGCTTATTACCTCGTGGATGAATGCCGAGTTCTGTGTTCTTATCTTGAGGAGTTCGATCTGTTGCGTTTCAGTCGCCTTAGATAGCTGGGACTCCAACTTCGACTGCTCCACTGTCGCCTGGGCCTACTGGTATTCCAACTTTGCCAGCTGTTCTTCCGCCATAACTGTTCACGGTACTAATCGTGTAACGTGAATATTAAGAGATTAGAAATGCAACTTCCGAACCCCATAACACTTCACGTCACGTGACTACACTTCCGGACGTCCCGGGTTTCGGCACCAGTTATGATTAGACTGAAGCTAACACTTAAAAAAAGGGTGGGTATAGGAGGAATGAGCCGCACAACATTCAGAATAGAACTAACTTTATTATAATAAGTTCCAGGTATATATAGTTACAGAAGTTGTTGATAAACAGAGTTAGTTATCCTATAACAAAACTGAACTTAATACGGAAAATAATACTTCTTATCCAACTAACTCCCTCCCTCCAGTTCCTTCGTATGGAGGAACTCCTAATAAAACAAAAAAAATAAAATATCCTTAACAGAGGTAACACAAAACTACAAATACACTTAATAGAAATACAATTAATGGAAAAGAAATAAAAATATATATATATGAATATATATATATATATATATATATATAAATATATATATATATATATATATATATATATATATATATATATATATATGAACATAATATGATTGAATCAAATATTAACCCCCGGAGACAATGAGTGAAAATTAGGCAAGAAGGCAGTCCAAGTTTAGCGATTCATTGGGATGTAGACCAGAAGGCACCTCTCTACATTATTCACAGTACTTTCCGACCCCTATCATCATCCCTTTATGTACTTGTCCCTGAGACTGTCAAAATTGCGATGGAGTATTATTGACCCCTTCGTTCCCTTGTGTAGTGACTTTTTTTCTTAACAAGATACCTTCTATTTCAAATTACTTGGTATTTCAAATTAGATAAAGATGAAAGTTTATATAATTTTTTTGTGAAGGCATAAAAATTTAGACTTCACGGCAATTGAATGAAAATTAAAATTACAAGAAAATTATCAAGACACATACTAATAAATCTGGTAGCACTCAGGCATAAGAAAACTAATGTGGACTGTAATTGAATTTTGTTAATACACATGAGAATATATAAGGCAATATAAGTAGAAATGTAATTATAAAGTACAAAAATGGTAGACTTACGGAAATTATCTCCACCTTTCACTGCATCCTGTACAAGATTGTGGTCTGAAAGGAGAACCAGGAATAGGAAATAAAAGGATTTTGGTAGACCAGAGTTACCTGCATTTAAAAACAGTCTTAACTTCGAAACCAGCGTACGAAGATATCCTTTACCAATGAAAGGAGCCTTAAGAGAGGTGTTGACTGCACAAAGATTCGAAACCAATGTTCGAAACCATCCTTTACCAATGAAAGGATTATTCAAGTACATGTAACGGCAAAATGGCGCTAACAGCACAAGGTTCACCAGCAAGTGTTACACACGGACATTTAGCAGCCAAGTAAGTGAGTGTACACGTCCGGCCTAGTCTTACCCCCACCACCAAGGCCTCCTATATTACACTGCCATTTCAAAAATAATTTAAATAAATACCGCACATTTTTACAAGAAGTTAAGTTGAGCTTCATAAATTGTAAAGGTGTAGAATTTGAATGCTTTTGTTGTTTCCAATAATTATCTAAGCGCTCTGGGAGAATTTAATTATTACCATAGGGGAGAGCGGGGTTGGTTGGCAACAGTTTTCACTTTTTGATTGTTGTGTCGTTCCTGTTAATATAATCCGAATAGGGCTGATACCACTGTAAACTCCAAGTATTAGAGTACTTCAAGTATTTTTTTCACCACATAATATTTAATACTAAGATCATAATAGAAAATTGAAGAATTCGTCAATCCAGAGTATGCCAATTAACCCCCTACGTGGGGCAGGTTGGCCTAGAAGTTGGGGTTGTTTAGCCATCTCATTCAAGTACTGCCTGACACTTCTTATTGTTATTAAAAGCTGCACTATAATGGTATAATAATTTTGAATCGGTTTTAAACAGCTTTTAAGGGAAAATAGAATGACAATAGAAGAAGATAGAAGTTTAGACTGTCGTCACTTTCTGCATATGAAAAATTGCTCTCATCCTCCTTGCTGGAACTAAAGACAATTGGTAGTTTCACCTTTTTTTATGTTTACTTGCTTTTGTGAATTGCTACTGCGCCAACAAATCCCAGTTGATGAGAGCCAACTAAACCCACAGGAGAGATCATATGAAAGATAGCTGCCAGGACAGGGGATAACAATCAAACAAGAAACTGGTTAGTCGAAAGGTTAGGTTTTTCAAAGGAGTTTGGGGCTATGTGAACAGAATTGGAGTCAAATGTTTTACCAAGCCTTTGAACCAAATTTACTGAAAATATCAAAATTTACTTACATGTTGTAAAATCAATCATTGAAGCACACTCTTCTCTACACTGTTAGCTTCGGATTGAAAACTCATGACAAGACTCCCGAAGTCGAGTGGGTGACATGATACAATGGTGGGGCCTTCACAAAGGTGTGACGGAAACTATAAGCTGATGGCCAACCTACCCCCTATGCCAACCAACCCCGCTCTCCCCTATTGCAATAAGGAACAAAAAAAAAAAAAAAAAAAAAAAAATCGAGTTGGGCTTAGGTTCTCGGCTGTTCAACATCGTCTCTGTGTTAATTGTTAAAAGATTGCTTTATTCGAAAGCAATAGTACTGAGAGTGAGCATATCGAAAAATATAGTGACGAAGAATATTTCTACGAAGTTTCATGAAAATTGGACGCAGGGCAGTGCTGTGGTAATTAAAAAAGTTATACATAATTTTCGGCATCTTATAGCCTTATCCCGTGCGAGCCTGGACAGGATACCCCCCACCCGAATCTTCTATACTATTATCCTACAGCCAACAATAAACGTTATATATATTTATGAAAATGACTTCTGAAGAAAAATTAGATGCCATACTTAAAAAACTTGAAACAATTGATAATTTAGAAGCAAAGCTAGATAGTTTAGATATAAAATTCGAAAAATAATTGTACACATTAAAAAATGATGTTCAGAAATTACAAAAATCATTCACCATGCTGGACAATAATTATAGAAAGAACAACCTAATTTTATTTAATTTACCGGAGAATCCAGAAGAAAAAATTTGGAACTTGGAAGAAAATATCGGTCTATTATTTAAAGATGTACTGAAGTTACAACTTGATCTAACGGTGCTTGATTTTGTTAAAAGAATAGGACCCAAAAAAGGTGTTAAACGTCCTGTTCTAATAAGATTCTTAGCTTATAGAACCAAAATGGAAGTATCAAGGTCAGCTAAAAATCTGAAAGGAACTGGCCTAACATTATCCGAGGACTATCCGCCACGAATAAGAGAAATCAGAAAACAATTATACCCCTATTTGAAGACTGCAAAAGAAGAAAAGAAGAAAGCCTATATGAAATACGATAAATTATTCGTAAATGGTAGGTTAGAATGGTAGAATTTGAATGCTTTTGTTGTTTCCAATAATAATCTAAGCGCTCTGGGAGAATTTAATTATTACAATATTGCAATAAGGAACTAAAAAAAAAAATCATAAAAAAAACTTAACAATAACAGCTTCTTCCTCATAAATGTATCAGGAATCGAAAACATTTTACCGAAAAAAAAAATAATAATTTTCTTTACATCAATGATAGACAATATTTTATTTTGGTCGAGAAGAATAAAAACTTCAGGAGTAATAATCAAAATAATTCTCATTATGTCTAAATATTAATTGAAATTACTTTGATTTTTGATCAAGCAAATATATATTATCATAATTCAGGATAACTTGGTTAAATTATAATTTGGTAAACTTTATTCAAGAAAAAAATATAATTCCACAAATATTTATGAATCCTAACTTTTTTTTCGGATGGCGCATTAGGCCTAATGAGACCTTTGGCCGCGGGATTTGGTCTTATTGCAGACATTTGTTTGTTGCTTGCGGGAGCACAGACAGCCTGGAGGGGGTAGCCCAAACTCCACGTTGCTGCAAGCCATGGTCACCATGGGCGGTTACTGATATCCTGGAAAACCACAGCACGATTCTCGATAACATACACGGGGAAGGTTTACCACTCCTACGTCCGGTCGGTGTGAGTCGCCTCTTGACGTGCCTAACATACCCCGGGGAGGGTGTAGGCTTGGACTGCGTGGCGTTCATTGGTGGGCTGTCACCCATCCAAGTACTAACCACGCTCGACGTTGTTTATATTTGATTACCAAGTAATCAAAAGGCAAGCGCCTTTTCATCATATGAATCTTATAATTAAAATATATACTTTATCATCAGTCACAATTAAATATTTTAATACGTCATTCTTCTTCATCCGATTGCCGTATAAGATGAGTACTTGGCCAGCTAACAAAGTAACTGCCACTTCTCTCTATCACGTGTCGCTCCTCTCTAATGTTATCAATCATTTGGAAAAGAAAATGTTACTCTGTTAGGATAGGCGCACATTGAGACGCAGGCGACGCATAGCAGAGCCGAGTAGTTTTTGTGGAAAGTGCACCTATTTATTAGGAAGGAATCGCGTACATTGGCAGGCAGTGCAGGGAAGCGCAGTTTCCTACCAATCACACGTATTAAAAAAACTGCTCTACTCCGCTCTCCGTCGCCTGTGTCTCAATGTGCGCCTTACCTTATTGTTGCATATATGCATACTTTTTTTTTTTTTTTTAAATGTACTTTTATGATCCACCTCAAGTGACACTTCTGGATAAAGCCTTCATTTCTTCAGTTTTCTGCATTAAATAGGAAAAAAAAGGTTCGACGGGTGCTCCGTACACAGCCTAAAGAAGGTGAAGACTTCCATCAACCTTCAACTTAACGTAAATTATGTGGAATTTGTCCAAGTAGAGCATAGAAACAAACAAGAAGCGAATACATTTTTGTTGTATCCCTCTCTGCTTGGAATGTAGTAGGAAGATATATTTTAATGTTACATTAGAAGCATGATACCCAGTTGGCAAATAAACTATTGTATTGTTTTTTCACGGAACAGCCTTTTAAGGCCATGCGAATATCACTTTTCCTTTCTCACTTTCGATTTTCTTTTCTCCCAGTATTTTCTCACCGTTTCTGCGTGGCTAAGCTTCCTTTCAGTCGACCATGTACCCTTCCGTTTTTCCATAAGAATCTTGATTTCTTCTAATTTTTTTTCCGTATTGTTCCAGGCAGTTTTCGTCTGTTATTTTTATATTTTTAGTTTCCTCTCCTATTTATATGTATATTCTCTGATGCTCTTTTATTCACGGAATTTGTCAACAATTTCTAGTTTAGTCTCCCTTAATCCATTCTTAACTTATCTTATTTATTGTATTTGTGTATTCACTCTCATCATGGATTCCTTCAAAAGCTGGAGCAACTATGTATTTAGTTGTTTCTTTTGTTATTTTCACATTTTTTTAAAAATAAATTGTGTTTTAAATTCCCGTTATAAAAGGAAATAACAAAATTATAATTTGTTAATACACCCACTCACACATACATATACATACTATTAGATTTACTTTTATCAACAACTTCTACCCTCAGAACAAACAGAGTCTAAAAATAGAATAGATAATAAGGGTGCCGAGTTACCGCAAGGTATGGTTTGAGGAAGCTCTACAAAAAAACAAAACAAAGGGACCTGTTTGACTCTTTTCAAAAGCGCGTGTGACGGAAGGTTAAAATACCAAGCTAATGTGTTTTGTTCGCTGTATTAATTCCATTCATTATTAAACGCTGTTAGCCATCAACATCTTTTAACATAATTTTACTGAGCTACGTCAAGTTAGCTTATCCGAAGGATTAAAACTTTAATAGAGCACTCTATTGATACCCACCAATAAAACATAGGAAGTAACCTTATTCATTTATTTGACATATAGGTTTATTCGAAATATATAGGGGGAGATTGAATGACAAAAGTTTTTTTTACCCATAGCACCCCACCTGAGACTTTATTTTCATTTTTTTCCATGTTGTTGTCCATGTTACCTTAGGATCTAATCTATGTAAGAAATGCGTTAAACATTATTTTATGCATCATGTTTGACTAGCTATTTTCCAAAAAAATAATTTTGTTTCATTGTGCCCCATACCCGGGGTACAATGAAACAGCTGAAAAGAACAACAACATAATTGACAAAAAAACTTTATTCGGCTTTCACGCGGTTTTTTGTTCTTCTGCTTTAGGATAGCCATGAAATTCTCCAGGAAAGAGGAAAGTTTGACTTTGGAAGAAAGTTGTCATAAATTAATACAATTCTTTTGGTGTTCCGCTCTCAATTTCGCACCAATCTGTAAGAAAATGAAAAAGAAAAACATATGAGGCATGATGAAACACTCGTGGGACTCCATGAAACGTTTCATTGTGCCCCAAACACCCTTGTTTCAAGGAACCCCATACGAGCCATTTTGATGTCTTTAACTTCCTACGATGAACGTAAAGCCAAAGTCAGGCAAAATCTTAAGAGATACGTGTATAATGAAAAATTTGTAAGAGCAGATTGAATAAAATAATTACTGATACGTTGAGACGAAAATCCGTTCGACGACAATTTTTATTTTTCCAACACAAAACCGTACGTCAGCAAGTGGAGTCTGTCACGAAACAAGGCGAAATGGGACAATATCCTGACTTTGTTTGTAGCCACCCTTACCGCTTGCTTTCTGAATTTGGTTGCTTTAGACCTTTCGGTTCGCCCTGTCCACCGACTCAGAGTGTTTCGATTAGTGTAAGCTAGGTGGACAAAAGTCATGATTGAAATTCTAAAAATTGGTATTATAATAATAAAAACAGTACATCAAAACGTGGCATCCTAATATTTTTTTATGTCTCACACACTCCACCTCGTTAGTAATAGTGTCCAAAGGTGTAAAATCGTGGAGTAATAGAATAAATCAGTTGAATTCCAGGCATCACTTCAATCATAAAAATTACAGTGTTCCTAAATTTTTTATTTATTGATTGTTAAGGATTAATATTATTTGGACTAGTGAGTGAAAATTTATTCCAATTCAGTAAATTTATCTGTTAATCAAACGCCACTAAAAAAAATGTTTTTGAGATGATTGCAGGATTTATTCATCGTTTTTAAACTTCCAAATGATTTGTACCCGGACTGATTTTTCTGTATATAATAGGGGCACCTTTCTACTTAATAATAATATGAATTATAGCCAGCA
Organism: Aelia acuminata; assembly: GCA_911387785.2. NCBI lineage: Eukaryota > Metazoa > Arthropoda > Insecta > Hemiptera > Pentatomidae > Aelia > Aelia acuminata. The sequence continues at coordinate 58,240,792 of OU426980.1, read as the reverse complement.
CACTCGAGTATTACATTCTTTTTTTTAGTACTTTCTTTCCAAAATGGAGAATTTTTGAATAATCGTTGAACCACTCTATGGTAGAAAAATCTCTTTTATCTCAAAGTTTCTTTCGTATAAACATAATTTTAAAAACCATACAGAGGACAGAGGATGAGGTTGCCTAACTATGCCTCCAAAATTTCTCATAAATGGGTTGCTGCGGGAAAATCAAAGCAGCATTTTTTTCATAGGCTCAATGCCAACTTCCACAATTCAAGGAACCACTATGATCCCCGGAAAAATTGTGTAAGACATCACTTATAAGTGGAAATGAAGAATTAGCCTATTACATGGACTCTAAGCCTACAGCGCATTCGTACAATCAGACTAGGATGCGGTCTATGTAGGCAGGTCATAACTTCTTGCCATTACCGTCTAAGAAAATCTTCTACTAACAGGTATTTAAGAAAATACATTTTCCTTTTTTCCCACTGGATTTCTTAGGATCTTAGTACCAGCTCTATCATTCGGCGGAATCCTCAGCATTAATCAATGATATCCCATAAAATTTATCTTTGCACAGGTAAGCTGTCAAAAGATGACTTTATTCTGGGGCTAAATCCTTGTATAGATATGGAAATATAAAAATAGATATCTGACCATCATGCTACACCTGTGAAAATATCAAATATTTATTTAAGGTGAATACAAATAATTAAAAAAAAAAGGATCCACTAACAAGAAAGAAAAGAAGGAAAAAGAGTACATGTAAAGAGGATTAGAAAAAATAAAGAGTACACAATTTTGTATAGATAGGCTTTTGGTTTTATTTTTTCGTCTTAATCTCCTTGAAATCGTTTTAAATTCTATTTTTAATAGTTAAAAATGTTTTATTTTAGAATGAAATTACTTAATTGGTCGCAATAAATGAAAAAATGACGAAAAACAATTTTATAATTTAATATTATATATTTAATTTATGAAATATACATAATATTAAATATGTTATATTCAATTTTATAATTAAATATAATCATTTTATAATTAAATATAATAATTTTTATAATTAAATTACTTAAATGGTCTAAAGAGATGAAAAAATGACGAAAAATACTTTTGTCCACCTAGCTTCTACTAAGCGAAACACTGTGCGACTGTTTCATTGTGCCCCCCTCCCCCTATATAACTTTTAATAACAACCAGCCGATTCCTATGATCAAACTAATCGATTTCTAATGAATTTTTATCTAAAACTGTTTATTAAAAATTAAATATGTTTTTAGGCAAAATTATGGTTATACAAAGGTAGTATTTTAGCAGGAAATAGGGTGTAGGTGCGATCGGGGGATGATCACCTACGCAGACAACGTAAGGTGCCATAGGTGTTGCAATTAAAAAAACACTCTTCATAAATTTAGAGATTAGAGATTTATTGCAATAAAGAAAAGAAAAACAGACAATTGAAAAAAAAATAATATGAAAATACTCCTCATCTTTCTTCCTCTTGTAATTTTGTTAGTTATGTAACTATATTTTTAATGATGTCGGGGAGTTCTGTTTCCTAACAAAGTAAATTGTTTCACAATTTCAAGGGTGGATTCGAGCAAGGGTGGATCGAGAGGGGGGGGGTCACAGGAGTAATTACACCCCCCCCAAATATTTTGTCTTTTCATTTTTTTTTTTGTATTTTTAAGAAAATAATGCAACTAAGTAGTTACTATGCACTAAACATAACACTTTATGTTGTTTAGATCGCACTCCTTGTTAATACAAGGTAATAATCTCATTAAAAAACAGTGCTGTCAGCCACCTTAAAAGTTTGATAAAAAGGATGTTTGATCTTCATTTTTCACAAAAGTGCAAATATTGAATGGTAACCCTTTACCCGAAAACTATAGATACGTTAATATTCATTTGGAATTGAAATAAAGCTGCTTATTCTTCTTGTGATCAATGAAGCGTCTACATCATTTATTATTTACCATGTTCACATTCTGGAATCGCAATCCCTAACTCTCCTTAATTACTTTGTGGTTCTATGGTTTAAATATTAGGTTGTAAATTTCTTTCCTCTGCCATTAACCTTATTTGAAAAATGTAATATTTAAAGAAATGGGTTATATATAATGCTATCAAAAAAATTTTATCGACGGTTTTATGTTTTTAGTGACTGAAATTTATTTATTTCCTGGACATAAATTATTTAAAAGAGAAATAATCCATTTAAAACTTGATATGAATACATAAAGGGACAGATTACCCATGAAAAAGGCTGGAAGATAGGTACTGTGACCTGGATATTCATTGCCAAGACTATATTATCACAAGCATTTTTATGCTTTTCCCTTCTATATAGTCTACTTAAATAGGATGGAATCGCACGAGATAATATTTTTCAACATTCCTTTTACAATCCCAGGGCGACAGCATGGTATAAAATACCATCCTATTATTCTATATCCCCATCTTTTATTTTATTATTCACTACTATTGTTAATAAATTCTATCAAAGACAAATAAACTTTTTTTTAAAACAATCAGAAATATAATAAAAAACCCCTAATACCTACCGCTTGGCGTGTTTGACCACCAGACTCTATTTACTCTATATGTCTATTTACTCAACGTCTTAGCCTCCTCGACTGATTCTTCCTAACGAATAATACGGTTACCTTACCATTTCATCCAGTTCTGAATATTTCCTCTAGTTTACTATTTTCACCGACAGGTTCATATATCCCTCCGATTACTGTTCCTTCCCATAATTTTAATGCCCTTTCACTGGCCTTATATATGATAACCTTATCACGTTTTCTTTGTGTTAGAACTTTGCATCGTAATTCCTCTCTTATTTCCATCCGGGAGCTAAGAATCATGATAAAAAGTTCATGTTTGATCCCGTCTGAATTAGATAGATAGATAGATAGATAATCATATTTTATTATATAGTAAAGCTGTACAAAGTAATATATTACAATAAAAACACACTATGACAATGGTTAATACCGTCTGCCAGGAGTTGCCTCTATAAACATCTTAGGTTAGAATTAAATAATAAAAGAATAAAACAAACTTAAAAAACTTTAAATAAAAAATAAAGGCCTTCAAAAAACATAAAAAAGATACTTAATACAATTTACACATCTGTTAGTCTATTATGAATCTAAATTTTAATTAAAATTAAATTCTGCAATTAAAATTTTTCTGTACCTTAAAACACCTTTCATAAACCCATATAGCCTGTGCCAATCCTTCCCATTTAAAAAATCTATAATTTGATGCTTACTTAGCTGAATAGAGCCAAAATATTTATTTCTATAAGAATTGAAGATAGGGCACATGGCTACTATGTGATATGTATCTTCATCCTCATTTAAATTACACATGGAGCATGTATAAACAATGCCCTCCAACCAAGGTTTGCTATTGAAGTTATACAAGTCACCTCTTGTTTTAAATATTGTTTGGATTAAGTCCACGCTATGTTCATTATTAATGTAACTAACTTTAAAATCTAATTGTTTGTACAGCAAATGATATTCAGCGGCTGAGACTGATACCATCAACTCTTTTCTAAAAAATTCTTGGGATATACCTATTATATTATACATTTAGTTGCGCCAACGTTCCACTGATACAAATACAATATCTAAATTGCATTCCAACATATTTGCTAGTGTTTGCCATTCCTTAAACCAAAGATTATAATCTGATTTTATACATTCCAGAGCCATTACATACGGGAGACGTGTACAGCTATAACTCAGTATTTTACAAATGTAATTTACATGCAACTTCAAGTAATTGTAGTACAGTAAATTTCTACCTGTCTCTTAGTACAACATATAATTAGGTGTGTTAGATGGTAGACGGAATAGCTTTTTAAAAAAAAAAAAGACTTGCGCCCCATATAACAACACCGAACGAACGACTGAGTTAAAGAGATTATACTTAGCAGTAATGGGCACCATATTGCTGCAAAATACATCTGACCAAACACTATTGATGGCTAGCTTGGCGGATTGCACTTTCTATTTTAAGTGATCTTTCAGTGAGAGATTATTAGTTAGTGTGATACCTAAATATTTATATTGCTTCACAACCTCAATCTCCTCCCCTTGATATTTCCATTTGTATTTAAACCTGTCTGCCTTTCTTTTTGCCTTTTCAAATATCATTATTTTTGTTTTGTTTATGTTTAATATCAAACCCCATTCAACTAGATACTCTTCCAGTTTCGCTATCATATCTGCAAGCCTGGTTGGTGTGTCTGAGATCATAACTATATCATCCGCAAACATTAACACGTTTACTATAGTGTGGCCAACTTTTATTCCCCCTACTATTTCTTTTCCTAAATCATTTATGAAAAGTGAAAACAGAATTGGGCTCAGTGTGCAACCTTGTCTTAGGCCTATAGTGGTCGAAAAGGTTTTAGTTATTCCTTTTTGTGTCCAAATAACCGCGTTTGTGTCAGTATATATATTTTTTAAAGCCGTTAGGAACTTCGAAGAAACGCCCATTCTCTCAAGCTTGTACATTAATGCTGAACGATTGATAGTTTCGAAAGCTGATTTAAGGTCGACAAACATTGTATAAACTTTTTTATTCCTAGCGTATACGGATTGCTGCACTAAATTCATTAAAACAAATATATTATCGCAAGTTCCATAACCTCTCCTAAAGCCTGCCTGACTTTCTTCTAATATCTTGCTTTCCTCTACCCAATTATTCAGCCTTTCAGATAGGAGTCCTGTGTAAAGCTTCTCTACCGCGTTTATAAATGATATACTTAGCCCTATAATTGCCTGGATCCGATGTACAGCCCTTCTTAAACAATGGGTACAAAATAGGGTTCCGAAAATCCTTTATTCGTTTTCCGGTTTGATAATAGGCATTAAAGATTTTCAAAAGTAAGCTTAAAAACATTTCTGGGGCTTCTTTATAAAAATTCATTCGGGACTTTATCGATACCCGGAGCTTTATTTGCTTTTAGTTTATTTAAAACAAATCGGAATTCCGTAAGGCTAAATTCGTCACCTAAGTATGGATTGAGGACTAACAGCGTGTCGATGTTCATTTCCGCGGTCGGTGCATTACCATATAAGTCGTTAAAATACTGGGTCCATTTCTCAGCAGTTATAGAGGTTCTCATCAATCGTTTTTTACCCTTCAAAGTATTTACCAATTCCCAAAATTCACGAGAATCTTTACATTTATTAAATTTTGCAGTTAGGCTATTTAAGAACTCAACTTTCTTTTTTGAACAAATTTCTTTATATTTTGCATTAATTTTTGAATATTTGTGCTTGATCACAGTTGCATTGCTTTTTCTAAAAACATTCAAAAGTTTAAATGTGAGTTTTCTATAATTTTCACATTCTCAATCAAACCAGGGTTGCTTTTTATTTAATTTGGCGCTATTCGGCCCACTATTACCACTACAGTCACTGCAGAGTTTAATTAAGTCTATTAAATCTTTGATATTAACATCGGAATTTTGGAGCATTAAATTATTAGCAACATCTTTTAATTTTAGTTTGAAAAATTTTGTATCTCGCCTATTCCAAACTAGCTTAGAAATTAAGGGAAGCGTTTCTTCCGGTTTCACAGTGTAGCCCGTAACTATAACCAATTCTATAGGCATGTGTTGTGAGAATGGTTGCGGCACTACCCTAAAGTCCTTTACGAATGCCAATAATTGAATATTTACCGCGCATAAATCAATAACTGAACTACCCTTGCCCGAAATATAGGTGAACTCTCCTTCTTTATCACCTTCCGATGAGCCGTTTAATATTATAAATCCATTGTTATTACAAAAATCAATTACTTTATTACCTTCTGCGTTTCTCTTTACATCTTTAGTTTTTCTATTTGAATACATATTATAATAGCCAATATCTATATCTATTGTCTATTATATCTATCTAATTATATATATCTATATAATCTATAGCCAATATCTATATCTATCTATCTCTTATCTATATCAATTCCTAACTGGCATTTCCCTAATCTCGCGTTCCAATCACCCAAAATTATGCATTTTAGATTACTATTTTTTTCACAAAAATCCTCAAGTTCCTGGAATTGCTCAGACCAATGGTTACAATTTAGATAAGTTGGTACTAAGTGAATTGACCCATTCTTAAAATTTATAGAAATAATATTTTTTCCATTAATCACCGTAAAACTAAGTAAACCCTTACCAATCAAATCCGATCTGCAGGCCAGTACCTCTCCACCACTTCCCCGACCAAACCTCGAGCTCTTTATAGCATTTTTCCAGACCAAAGTATAATCAGAGTAATAATCTTCAAAAAATTTAATACTATCTTCTACCACAAACGTTTCAAATAAACAGAAAATATGATATTGTTTCAACAAAAATAAAAAATCTTCATCCCTTAGTTTATTTTTTAGTCCAGTGACATTATATCTTAATATCCTAATCTCATCCTCTACTACATTAAAACTATTATTTTTTACCTGGCAGACTTTTATTTGCTATTTTCCTGAGTTTAAGCCACTATTCGTGTTGTAGCCTGGTTGTGTGAACCGTGAACCTTCTTGCTGTGTTGGCGTATCCCTCTCCAATCTGTTCAGCAGTGAAGTCATGTCCACACCAATCAATCTTTTTAGAAAGTCTATCCCACTTACCTCAGAAGTTATGAGTCCTTTGCCTTTCTTCCAATATAATTTTTCTCCCTCACAGTACATCACAACGTTTCGTACCATAACTTTTATATCCTTATTATTTCTCAAAATTTCTTTACGAACTTGCAACAGCTTATTTCTTGCTTGTCTAGTTCCTATTGCCAGATCTCTATCAACAGATATTGACGTACCTTTCAATTTCTTCGTTTGTCTTAATATATCATTTACTTCCTTATCACTTGTAAAGGACGCCAGCAACATTGTACTGTTGTTTCTCCTATTATTCAGTTTTCTCACACTCTCCACTTTACCGTATGAATTATTTGGTAAACAGCATGCCCTATATCCGGGCTCTTAGTACTTTTTTAGCTTTCCTTTGTTCACAATGACAGTAAAGTACGAAATTCTCGTCATTTTGCTTCGTTATTGGAAACGGAAGTTTTCAGTAGCTGAAGCCACTCGTTTAGTTGTTGAATTTATGGCTGAAGACTCTTTGAATGAAAGGACGGTGAGAAGGTGGTTCGAAAAATTTAATGAAGGTGATTTGAGCCTTGAAAGGAAATCAGGATCAGGGCGTGTTTCAGTAGTCAACCAGGACGCTCTGAGCACTGCTATTGAAGCCGATCCTACTCCTTGGCCACTCACAATCTACTGTAACTCGACCTGCGAGAGTTAGGAAAAGGGAAACGTGCAGGCCGAGAGGTTTCCCATATCCTTACACCCCAGCAAGCCTAACGTCGTGTGGAAATTTGCTAGTTGCTTCTTCAAAATCCGACTACTAATCGTTTCGTCAAAAGAATAGTCACTTGTGATGAAAAGTGGATGTATTGGCGTAATACTAAAACATTCTATAAATTCAGAGCTCTATTCAGAACAACAACAGAGAATGTAAGATGTTTTGGTTCAGCGGTATCCAGGTTTAGTCAACAGGAAGCAAGTCTTGTTCCAACAAGATAATGCCAGGCCACACGCCTCTCGCCTCACACAAGAAAAACTAGCCAATTTGACTGGAGTCGAACTTCTCCCGCACTTGGCATATAGTCCAGACCTAGCACCGTCAGACTACCACCTGTTCAGATCAATGGCTCATTTACTTCGTGGAAAAACATTCAACAAGTTAAATGAAGTTGGAAATGGGGTTCGTGAGTTCTGAGATTCAAAACCCAATGAGTGGTATCATCAAGAAATTCTACAGCTGGCTTCTAGATGGCGTCAAGCCATAGAGCACAATGGTTTATACTTTTGATTATTAAAAATCTTGTAAGTAGAAGAAAAATAATACCTATAAAACGGAAATTTTATCTTTATTTCATCATGACATTTATTCGTTGCTGTGGTAAGAGCTCCAAGTTTCTTGAATTGGCGTAAGGTTAGATTGTGTTGCTTTGGTAGTTGACAGTTTCTCTGGCTCTTTCTTGAGGAAGACTTGATCATAAACCGCCTATTCACATATTTTTACAATTCGTTATACCACTCTTGTAACATTTTGTTTGAGAGTATTGAATATATCATTTTCATAATCCTTAGCCTCTTCAACTTTCGCAAAAAAACTGTTCTGCCCCTGCTTTTGTTTCCTATTTCTTAAAAATCGGCTTATAACAACTACGGTGAAATCTTTCGGCCGTTTTACATAACCTTCACCCATACCAATAATATATGACTAATATTATAATAAAACAAATATTATGAGTTTACAATAAAAACTCTAAGCCTTTTTGAAAAATCAAATTATGAAAAGTATGAAAACAATGTTGGACTACTACTTTGCTATTAGGTATGGAGTTGGTGAAACCAACAACTGAAAATCTGGAGAGTCAGGAGTCAAAACGCAAAATAGCATCTCATTTATTCAGGTATTTTATTTAGTATATGTATTCTTAAAGAGACGCATTAATTCATTTAAGAAGCTAAATTATTCAAATAGACTTATTAAAAATACATATTAAAGAAATTAATAAAAGCTTAGTGAAAAATACAGCTGTTGAACTATATAAGCATTAATGAAAAGCCAATATATACAGACAAATAAATTAAATTTCACAACTTCACAATAAATTAAGCAAAATAAAATAGAAATATTTTAGGACAAAACACTACAAAGATGTTTAAAAAGTCGCGAGAAACTAAACTACTCTTAATCGAATATTCCAAAAGATACATTTGTCACCAAATTCGGTATTATAACCATACAAGAATAAAGGAAATTTTGCTATATTTATTTATTTATTATTATCTTGGCGCAACAACGGAGTCCAGGCCTCCCCCACCAGCTTCCTCCAGTCATCTCTACTCTGTGCCGCCGTCATCCAGCTCCTGATTCCCTTAATATCTCTAGAGTCTCCCGCCACACTATCAGACCACCTGAGTTTCGGTCTCCCCCTTATTCTAGTGCCATGGAGGGGTTCAGTTAATAACTTTTTAGGGATTATCTGGTTGTCCATAAAATGGGCCACCTTCTCAAAGTTGAGGGAGCCGATACTGATGGTCACACCATGATGAGCGTCTTCTCCTGTTAACATGTATTTGGTCTTTTCTTCATTCACCTCTAACCCTAGTACTCTGGCGGCTCCGGCAGAGCTAAAAATCCCTCTCTGACTGACTCCGCCGATCTCCCCACAATGTCTACATCATCAAATATTAATTTCTTATCATACAGGAGTAAAGGACATTTCGCTATATTTATTTGCTATAAATAAATATTGCTTATATGTGTCATTAGCTACCATGTACTTTAAATTCAACAAAACTCCGAGGATACGCTCATGAGGTCACCTCTACACACCGTTTGTGTAAAAACCAAGCGGTGGAGCATTATTATTATAAATACTTTAGGCTATCTTATGAACCTTATTGTTTTACTATATTAATAGTATAATTTAAATAGATTTTTTTTCATTAAAAATTTGATATTTAGTTTTTGTATCAATTAGAATCAAGACTGTAGTCATGAGAAAAATATTCCCTCTACCAGCCTCAGGACGGCAAAATAAGATTCCAGCAAGCCCAACTGACAGTTGTGAGGATTATGTGATCGCGATAATGAGATTTTGGGACGGAAAGATAATGCAGCCTCCAGCTCCTGGACGACATCGCTAGGATGTTCCTCAGTATGGTCCAAGTCTTCTACCTCTGAGTGATCTTCATCCTCCAGCAGCTACTAAAAATGCTCCTTTCTGATTCTAAGCAGCTTGGTCATTTAGGATGTTATTTAGGTGAGAGTTGGGTTATGGGGGTAACGGGTAAAGAGGAGTACCGATCTGATCGCGGTGTCTTTTGGCGCTACTTATCAACTGAATGGTATATTTGTTTCCTTTGGTTGTGGTGTTAGTTTAGCAAGGGGTTCTATAGTGAAAAGTTGTTCTGTTATAATTTGAGAGTTAAATATATATTTTGAGTGCATTTTCTCTCACTTTAGTACTAACTTCAAAATGGTATAACTCAACCACATATTCTTTGATTGCTACTTTTTTTATTTCATTGGATTGGTCATTCTATTCATATGTGTTTCCGTTTGTTTTAAAGTTTCTATTAATATTTATTATCGTTCTACGATTTTTATTTTCATTAAACACCCTGTCGGCTAAAGTGGGGACGTTAAGGGCTGGGTATAGTGGGGACGTCCCCACTTTAGCCGACGATGTCTTATTTAACCTAACTTTTACATTTACTAAATCATTTACCTCATTGTTGTTACGTTGTATGCCTAATATATTTCCCTATTTTATTTCAATAATGTCAGTGCATAGAAATAGAAATACAATAACCGCCTACAAGTCGGATCATGTCATATCTTCCAGTTCCAAAAATAAAACGCACGATCCTCACCATCAAATTTTCTAGTTTTACCTTTCGTCAAATCGCTAGTTACTTATTATCGAAGAAAATTAAATGATGGAAAACTTGGGGCAGTGACCATTTTAACTTGTTCAGCTTGCAAACAAAAACTCGAAAAAAAAAAAAAAAAAAAACGAAGCAAAAAAAAAAGAGGACGTTAAAGAAAGAAAATTACCTGAAAAAAGAAATCTACAAAAAAAAAAAAATAACCAAGAAAAACCGTTAGAAATCAATGAAGACTCGTTAGCAAATGTACAATGAAAAAAAAAAGTCAAGAAGAGAAAACTGAAGAAAAAGAGCTAAGAAAATCATTTGAATAAAAAGGATTTTTGCACAGTGTGCTTATGTTCAAATGTAGGATTTCACGAAAAGTATTCTGTTGTGCCAATTCAAACTTGACGGTGTTCTTTGCCAGCTCTGCAAAACTTTTAAGGATCACAAAGTTCCCCCTGCGTAATGTTTTAAAATATATTTATATATATTAGTTGTTAGTAATTAATTATCTTTTGATCAATTATATTAAAATGAATAATTTTGGTCATAGTGGTAATAATTATAGTTCAGATAAGGAGATATCCATTTCGTTTGTAATAAACGACTTAACAATTTTTTATTAATCCTATGCTGAAAATTTTCCAACATTTTAATACATAAATGTATGCTTTATATAGTACTCATAGCAATAACAAAGCATTTTTATGCAATTCAAAACGGATACCCCACATTACCCGAAGAGGTACCCACTTTACCCGAAGGTGCGGGTAAAGTGGGGATATTTTTTATTTTGTTTTTTTATTAATTACAGCCGAACCGTTCCGATTTAATCCAAAATATTTAGCAAACATAAAGACAACTAGTAGAAGTTTCAAAATTATAATTCATATTAGATTTTCAGTGAAAAATGAAGGATTCACAAGAAGACAAAAAAAATGTCCCAACTTTACCCTACTCTCCCCTATAGGTAATCGAAAAGGCGCTTACCCATCCTGAACTAACTAAGTACTAACCGACGTTGCTTAACTTTTATTACCTATTGCATGCATCTTAGCCCGCTCAGCCATCTCGCCACCGGAATTACATACTGACCAGTTTTTCTTATAAATTTGCAATCCTTAATTTTTAGATTCTACTAATAGTAGTTTTAAAATAATTTGCATAGTCTTTACTGTTGTTTTCTGTTCACATCACTATCGTATTTTTATTTTTAATTTCAGTTTAGAAATTAAAATATTATTTCTTACTTTACATATAAGTGTCTCAACGTTTAGCGCTCCAACATATTTATCACCACAGCGCCAAGACACTTATACACAATTTGTGTTTAAACAGCATCAAAAGATAATCAAACAGTATCAATTGGTTATTATCATGTCACAGTGCCTAACTCGTTAAGCCCTATTTTATGATTCGGAACATTATTAAAGAGGTTCAGAAATAAATCATAAAACGAGGTTTTTATTTAAAATAGTCCGTCTTGGGTGAAGTAGCATGGAACGGGCTTGGTCTAAACGCTATAAACGCTATAGGGAGCTCATTTCCTAAAGACAGATGGAAGATGCTAAGTTCCTCCACAACAACTTTCCAACTTCGCTTCTCTCTTAAATGGTTTCCTTTAATTTGCATCGGCCTTTAGGGAAGGTTTCCCGATCCTTCTTGTCCAACATCTACCGCTTTTCCAATGCTACCAATTTCCAAAGTAATATTGGAGCCCCTTTTTCATTTTTGATGGATTCTTCAAATTACCTGGAAATATATCTGAAGGGAGCGTTGAAAAGAAGTGTTTTCCAATTGAATGGGTGTACCTTGATAGTGGTTTTGCTGATGTTCCCTCTCCAGATGTGTCTGGATTTCGTTTCATTGTGGATATAATACGATAACACTAGGTAATGAATCATTATTACTATTTTAAGAAATTGTAGCAAGATACCTTTCATTCCTAATTCTACCTTTTACTTTTAATTTTTAAATTAGCTTCCAGAAATACTGATTAAATCATTCGAAATAACCGTCATCAACTTCAGCTGTTTGATTGTATTTATTGCAGAATTTTCAGTGTGAATTCAGCTTATTGTTTTTGGAGTATTTAAATAATCAAATTAAATAGGCACATCTTAAAAAAAAAACAACCCAAATTATCAATCGTAAACTTTTTATACGGCTTATTAGAGGATTTTTTATAAAAAAAAAATTAACATTATTGTACGAATGCTTTAATTGTAACATGTCACGGTGAAGTCGGTATTTTAAGAACCATAATACAAAGTAATTAATCTAATTACTAGTAAATAATTTTAATCCATAATCTAATATGATGATTTGTTTAAATCTAGCATTTGACCAACACACAAAACATTCATTTTATTCCTTGTCTCTTTTTGTAATTTCTTAAAAGAATACTTTTAAACATGTAAAAGTATCACAATAAATTTTTATTGGCATTTAAAGAGACAATGTTATTTTTTTTTAATTTTCATTATTAAATATTAGAGCACATCGGAAGTAACCAAAGGATTTAAAAAAAATGTACTGTACTTTTATGTAAGGTACCAAAGTAATTTTTAAAAATATGACCACATTCCAATTATGCTGGACATCTTTGTTGGGTTTTATATTACATTTATTCATTGACTTATTTTCTATCTACAAAAGGTATTCGTTTGGCATACACATCTTAAAATAAATATATCTTGGGAAAAGACTGAAAATGTATACTATTTGCAGATATTTCTCAAGGGGATGGCACATGTAAGGGGAGTATCCGATTGAGGTCAAAACAGCGGGGCTATTGGCTCCAGACTTGTTGATCCTTAGCCACTTGAGCCCTTCTTCTCTAGTATTATATCCAATTCACAATGTCAATAATATCCAAGAAGTATTATTAAATTTAAAACAGCGAAAAAATTCAATCCAAAAAATTACTAGTGTCGTTCGAAATTAATTTAATCAGTCTTCATTTCGCAACCATTTTCCTTAAGAACGTTTGAATACTAACAACTAACCTATTTTTGTCAATATACTTTTGGTTTCTTATATTTATTGCAATTTTTTTTTTTAACTTCATCATGACGGAAGAAGTGGAAGAGACCGTTGCCGCATTTTGATCCCATCTGGATATAAAAAATATATATAAGCATAGCTTGATATTAGGACAAATTTAAATAGTCTTAATTTGATACAGTACATTATGCGATCCTGCGACATTTTTTTTTTTTTTTTTTTATTTGTCTGGCATCTAGCATCACTGCATTTACGATCTAAAATTTCTTCTTGTAGATTTTCGAATTCATCTGAGTAATGTGGTATACTTAAGAATCTTACATTTACCAAATCAACTAAAATAACAGCCATTTTTATTGCTGGTGACAGGAAAAAATTCAAAATAAATTTTAATTTTTCTTGATAAGATTAAAAAAAATTATTTTAGTTAATACATTTTTTTATTTCGGGTTCAATATTTTACGAGAAAAATGTGAATTCTAGGTTACAGATTTTACGTTCCATCCTCAAAAAATCACGTACATGTTTTAATAATCATTATTCATCATCCATTAGTTGATGATAATATGTCGGTGTCTTGCTCTCTTTATAGAAGAATTAATCATGTCCCATTTATAATTTTAATTTATTATGTTTTTTTTATTTTAGGCATTATGTCAGTATATTAATTTTTTGTTTATTATATTTTTTCGACAGATGTCGATTCTTTTTTCTTTTTTTGTAAATTAATAAATGCGAATGGATCGTTATTGAATCAAAGACGCTTAACTCGGAAACAAGGTCGAGACGATCTGGAATAGCCATTTCCCAGGAGAAGTACCCTCAGAGGAAGGAGTTGATGGTTGACCGACAAAGACATTACATTACCCCCCTCCTACCGCCGCCCCCAATCGCCCCCTCACACCCCCAACTCACCCCCTGGATTTAGTATCCCTCATTTAATTAAATTTGATCCAAAATTAATGTAATCATTCCCTACAAACTTAATTGGATTTGTCGGTTTATAAATTGTAAATACACATTATCTAATATTATCCCAGGAGAATGAGATAAACGGAGTAATTACGTTACTTTGTAATTATATTTTGATTAGTTGAATTTCACACCTATAACCACAGTAATAGCTATATCGCATATATCATAAATGGATGAAATAATCCTGTAATTTGTAGTACAAATAATTACAGGAGGTCTGGTTCTATCTAATACATTTAAAGTATATAAACAATACTTGAAAAAAAAACGAAAGCATTTATTTTTAGTCTGCTACAAATTTCGTTGTACAGTAATGGGTTCTCCTCATCGAAATTGGAATCTGAAGAGCACATTATGGCTGGTACTTCCTCTAGCCTGTATGAGGACGCCACAGCGACTCTCTTCACTGTTGCAATCATAACTGTGTAACCGTGTAAACTGTATCTATAGACTAAACACATGTAGTGACAATAGTTTTCAGGCTTTCGTTACAGTACTAAAAAAATATAAAAACATATAAAGATGGTGAAAGATAGTTGAACGTAGATATAACGAAGAGTAAATGTTTAGGGGGTGCGGTCAAAATAAATAACAGGCAAGTATCACATATTTAATTGTGCCTTCGTTTCGACCCAAATGAACCATTTCCTCTTCATAAACACATATAATTTATTATTTAGTATATCCACCTTTAGCCATAATTATGGCTTGTATTCTTTTTGGAGTACATTTGACAAGTTTGTGTAAAAGCGAAGACAGAATGTAGTCACGCGTCAATGTGGTCCGCTCTCATCGACCTTACGGTTCTGGAAGACGTTCCTGCTTAGCCTAATTTTCTTTTCCATGTAACCAAGATGGCTCAATAATGTTCACATAAGGAAACTGAAGGAACCAATCGAAAGACAATGAAAGCAATCCATAGATTTTTTTATATTTGTTTGCTTTGCGATTGGGAATTATCCGGTTGAATAATAATATATTATTTTTGGCATTTACAGACTTTAATACTTAGCAACAGTATGTAAAAGCCTTTGATAGTCCTCAGTTCTGGCAATCCGTACTACTTTTTAGTCCTTTATGAACCCCCAAACAGAAGCCTGTCACCCTCAAACTTCAACTTGCCTACCATTGAGGGGAATCCTAGGTCCATCAGACACAATACAAATTATTTTTGTTTTGTCTGACCACACAACTCTCCTCCATTCATCAATTGTCCAATTTTCATGTTTATGACAACTTTGTAGCCGTAGTTTCCTATGTTCTTTTCATAGTAAGTTTTTCTTGACCTTTTTGGTTTTAGATATTTTTATCTTTACCTTCGCCACACATCTCTGACTTCTGAGTGCTATTCGAATATTACAGAACTAAGGTGAACTCCCATGTCTGTTTTAAGTCTATGTTGGTCTTGAAAAGCTTAATCAATCTTGCTAATCTTAATCAATTGAGCCAATGTTTCTCACCGAAACGTTTATTGATCGATAGCAAACAAGTTTGGAAAAATTAGGAACTTTTTTTTTACTAATCGACTTCACATCACACAGACTCAGGAAGCAATTTGTCTCATCGAGAGGCACTTATCGACCAAACAATTAATTCTATTCCTAATACACAGGAGAGTGATATCAACCTGATTTTTTAGGTTTACCTGATTTAAGCCGGATTTAGTTTTACTTTCTGCCCATTGGTAACTACTTCGAATAATAAGCTTATCGCTTTTGAAGTTGAACCTTAGTTGATAATATCGCCACAAAACTGTTGCAATGAATGTAAAACCTAAAATAGTCTACTGTGAGAGTGTGGTAATTACTGATCCCCATAACCTCTTGGAATTAAACTTCCTTGTCCCGAATAAATTGTTTTGAATAACGTAAATAGATACTGCTACGGGTTTTTCAGTATAAATTAATATTTAATCTTATGCTGAACTATCACGCATTAGTTTTCTAGTTTTTTACTCCTTTCTGGCCATTGTATAAATATTTGATCATTCTGTAGTCTACATATGTTCTGACATGTTCTATATTTTAACTTAGTGAGTTAATGCTTTTAAACAAATAAAACATTATTTTGTCTTGATGATTAAAAAAAGATTTGATAAATTGACTTGGGGGCTCGGCCACACTCTTACCTCCGCGAGTAGGCGATTTCCCTTACAGTTACATTGTTACCAACTGCATTGAATAACATGTGAACTGTTTTTTACACGCCTTCAGGCTCATATAACTACTATATAATTTTTGATCAGTTCTCTTCCTTAACCTTTCCTTCCTTCTTAAGTGTTTTTTTTTTTTTTATAATCCACTAGTTTAAGTTTACTTCCATATCACTTCTTAAAATATTTTGGATGCTGCTGCTGCAACACGAATATTTTTTTTTTCTTATGGATCCAGTCTCCTTTGAATATCTTTTTATTTCTAACTACAGTTTTTCAAGCGTAAATGAGGTGGACATTTTGGTATGAAAATTGAAAAAAAAAAAATAAATAAAAAAGAGTTTAATTATAGACTGGATGAAGTTCCTAAAAGTAGTATATGATAATATATGTATAGGAATAATCGTCTGGGTTTGATCATTTGTACCGTTCGCAGGTAACTGTAAAAATACTCCCCCCACCACAATCTCATTCCCTGAAGCTCTTTCGCATTGCCTTAAATGTCGAATTTAGGTGAAAATATTTTGCGTTATTTTTCCTCTTTCACGAAATAGGATATATCCCGATTTCGATAGAGTCTATATAGAGATGAAGATGGAGATGGAAAAGATGGAATCTAAGTGGATAATTGATCAAACCGAGTTTGACGGAGTCTAGTTTAACAGCTATTTAATAACTAGTCAACAAAAGTTTTCGTAAATTTATTGTAACCGAATTGATTAGATATCGAACGAGAAGTTGACCCGAACTGCACTATTCTATTGCAGGCTATGGCTAAAGCCATTGCGATAGATACCTTTAAGTCAGAATACACCATCAAATCCGCATACCATAGATGATATTGCCATCCTCGGAAGCTATATAGCTGAGTATGAGACTCTTTAAGAGCACCCCCACCCCCCGATAATTATATAATAATAAATCAAAAGTTATATTAGTAAACAGAAAAGTCCCATAAAAATTGTTGAAACCGGGAATTTAGAGGGTGCGATTCCGCAATGAAGCCATTCTCAATACATCTTCGATACGTGGACTCTATCTTGCACTATACAAGGAAGAAATAACTAATGGAGAGAAAATCCCCGGAACCATGAACGGAGCGAACAAGGATCAAAGAACTGAGAAATTGAGGAGAGAGAGCTTTAAAGAACCCCTCAAAGAAATTTTTCTATATTTCATGATAAAAAACCAAGAAATCAAACCCTAAAATCACTTACACCGAGTCAAACTCAATAATATACACAACTTTTCTTCATTTGTGTAATTAAATAATGAGATATATGAATAATTAGCCGTATAAATTTCATAGTAATAATTATGTAAAATAATGATTTAAAAGAAACCTTCAGCGCTGGTTCGCTTGAATTATTCGTTATTTCTGGATAATAGAGTTATCTTTATTAAATATATTCAAAATTGTTATCATCGGATAAGAATGATAGGCAGAGGTAGAGTAGGTTTCCAAGGATGTACAACTATTTAAAGCCTACAGACAATACTCTTATAATCTATCTAAAACCTAATGCGATTAATAACGGCGAAATAGTTTTTAAAAAGTTAAAAACCTTAAACCCACTTTAGATTTTTACTACTTATATCACTGTTCAAAATCCAAATTTCATGCGATTTTACAATTTTTATCTGTGAAATGGAGAAAATATGTGATCCCTTGTTTTCATAAAGTAAATCACTGGTAGTTTAAAATGGAACATTTATTTGTTTCGATTTCGCCATACTCCATTTTACTTTGCTCTTAGATTTGAACATGTGTCATGGGATCAATAAAAGATAGAATGATGGAGATATAGTCAAGTGGAATCGCATTTTATTGCTTAACTGCCAGCCAATCATCATCAATCATACTCAACATGGACACTACAAATGAGTTTTGTTTTGTTTTTCTTGTACAGGGCAATAAATCGAATAGGATATAGTCGGACCGTGTGTATGTACCGAATTGGGGTACATATGATAGGTTCCCACTGAATTTTACCTCAGCCATCGAACCTACCCTCTTCCCTTATCACTTGACTGTCTTGACCTTTATGTTTAAGTTCTTTCCTGGATAATTGCTGTGACAATGAGCGTTGTTTTTTGTAGCTTATTGTACTTTTTTTTGTTAATTTGGTTTCTAGTTTCTATTCTTATAGTAGGTATATATTGTTCTTGTTTGTTATTAGTTTATAAATATGTTGTTTTTTTTTTTTGTTCTTTGTCGATTATGAAGATGAGATCCCCTTATGGCTATTTTGAAATTCACAGAGCAATTTTCATTTCTAAAATGAAAGAAAATTTAGTAAAATATTAAATATGTTTCATATTCATTTCATTGCTTTTTTCCAAGTTATTATAATGTATTTGTATTAGTTAATTTAATTTCTTAAATACCAACAAGATAATAGGCGTAATAAATGTTTGTCAGATTATTAGCAAGTAGACGGATAGAAGTCATTGATCCGTCATTAAAAGTCTCTCACTATCTCTCCCCCTCTCTCTCACTCTCTCTCTCTCTCTTTCTCTAAATATATAGCAGTATTTAGTACCAGTCCTCCCTCGGCCTGAAGTTAAAAAACCGCCTTGTGACTTTTGCCTGAATGCTAGTTATGGTTTTCGTGTCACATACAGAGAGAATGCTGTGAACAACTCAGACGTAAAAAAAGAAAATTACCTGGCCTTTTATATTTTCTAACTTTCCAAGGCCATCATCGGTGCTTCAGTGTCATGGCCGCTACTAACAACGTACCTTCACATAGCTCTGTGATTATTCCTACAAATTATTAGGATTACCTTTGCAGTGAAATTTTGCACAAGGTGGTTTTAGTTGCTGGTGAACAATTTTTTGTTACTCTGTGTGAGGTGAATGAGAGCCATTAACTGTTACCAGTGATAAACAGTGCTCGTGGGCTAGCTAGTAGGACCACCACGTGGCGAGCAGCTGGCTTGCTACTGGCCTCATGCTAACATCGCGTAGGACTGTTTCTTATCAGATCTCCCGTATCGTAGTGGTCAAGGCAGTAGGAGCTTAGGCCCAACCATCCATATCGTCGTCAGTTCCATTCCATATGGAATCTGAAACAAATCAACCCTCCATAACTACCAGCAACAAGTTTGCAGCCCTCAATAACTCGGCGACTAAGTTTCCTGCCCACGTGACTTCAAAGAACCACAGCCACCCCCAATATTTGTAGGCAATGTTCAAGATTTCATTGCGTTTGCAAATGAAATATCTAAATTAATTGGACAAACAAATTTCAAATGTTTTTCCCGGATTAAAGATATTAAAATAAATACTAATAATAAAAAGCATTATAAAAAATTGATAGAGCACCTAAGAGTGAAAAAATACGACTTTCATTGTTACCAGCTCAAAGAAGATAAACCGTATCGAGTAGTCTTAAAGGGACTTCATTTCACCACCCCCACTACTGCCATAAAAAACGACATTGAGGAATTGGGATTCAACGTCAGGAACGTCTCTGGCGTTCTCCACCCAATTGAAAAATATCCACTGCCTTTATTTTTCGTCGACCCCGAGCCAGCTACAAATAATTCTGAAATATTCAGGATTAACCGCTTGGTTTACTCTACCGTGCGTTTCGAAGAGCCCAGACAGAGGCCTGAAATAGTGCAATGTACAAAATGCCAAAACCTTGGTCATACGAAGTCCTATTGCCATCATCAGGCCAGATGTGTAAAATGTGCATGTCCGCATGCGTCCAATTCATGTCAGAAGCCTAGTTACACACCAGCGAAATGTGCATTATGTGGAGAACCACATCCCGATAATTATAAAGGATGCATTGTTTATAAAAAAATGCTTAAACAAAAATCTATGTATGCAGCAACACAAGCACAAAGCAGTACAGCCACAACAGATCAAACACCTGGACCTTCCACGATCGATGATCAGTCAACAACAGAAGAAAACACCCACCTTGTACCTTCTGGCTTCAGAAGCACTTACTCTGATGTCATCAAAATTCAAAACCAGGAGCCTCAAGACCCCTTACCTCAATCTAACTCCTCTCATAGACAGTCCCAGAGTTCCCATCCTCAGCCTCAAACTCCTTATACTCAACATCAGCCCTCCCACACTCAGCCTAAGACAGTCAAGGTAAACCCACCCAAAAAGGTGGGATTTTTGAAGGTGAGACTTCCGCCACAGACTCCGTAACAAATCAAACCCCGAAAACCTAATATTTCCCAATCTTCCTCCCGATTTCTTTCTGCACCTGAAAGTCAATTAACATTGGAAAATAATCAGGAATCTGTACGGAGAACCACTCCCCTATCCCATACCTATAATAATTATCCTCCTGCCCAAGATATCTCCTTCTATTCCTATCCTAACCAAACTCCATCCGATATAACGTCAATCCTGTCACCCTTTCATCGCGATTTGCAAAAAACCATCAAACCTTTAATATCTCTCCTTACTAGAATCCTATCAGAAATCCCATTTAATATTCCCAGATGAACAAGACATACCTAATTATCCTTCTGTGGAACGCCAATGGCATACAAAATCATAGAGACGAACTTGACGTTTTTCTTCACGACAATATCATTGACATTGCTCTTGTAACTGAAACCCATTTCACGACGCATTCTCACTTTTACACACGTGACTACATTACGTACAAATCTGATCACCCAGACAATACATCCCACGCTGGCTCCTGCATTCTTATCCAAAAATCCTTACCACGCTCCAACTGACATCATTCAATCAACCTCTGTCACCTTATCCTCTTTTCCTTTTAACACAACATTATCAGCTGTATATTGCCCTCCCGGTAACTCACTCTCCTACAGTCACCTTGATTCCCTATTTCGTTGCTTCGGCCCGCGCTTCATTGCTGGTGGAGATTACAACGCCAAAGATCAACAGTGGGTTTGTCGAACATCCAACACTCGTGGCAGGATTCTTTCTCGAGTCACATCTTCCAATAACTACTCCATTCTTTCTCCCAATAATCCTACCTATTGGCCCACATCCCTCAAAAAACGTCCTGATATCCTTGATATATTCATTGCTTCCCAGATACCTTCCTTCCAATGCACAGTCAAAGCCTTTGATGACCACTCATCACATCATAGTTCGGTTCTGCTTGTCATGCATTCATATTTTGTCCCTAAACCTTGTTTTCCTGCACTGATTACTGGACCAGTTAACTGGGACAACTTTTGATTTGATCTGGATAACAGATTGGATTTGAAAATTCCACTAAAAACCAAACAGCAAATTGACGATGCTATCAATGAATTTACTTCATTAATAGGTACTACTATCAAAGACAATAACAAAAAACAAAATATCCGTAAAACTAACCTACCACATCATATCCGTATCTTGTTAGCAGAAAAACGAAAAGCAATATAAAAGTGGCACATAACCAGATATCCATCAGACAAAACTCATTACAATAAATTGACAAACAAACTGAAAATAGAAATCCGACAATTCTAAATTCAAAGCTTTCAGAATATTACAGAAAACCTTATCACGTCCGAAAAATCATTATGGATCACAACTAAAAAGCTCTTAAAACACAAATCCTTTAATCACCCTCTCCTCTCAGAAACACAGACTTGGTCTAGATCTGACGAAGAAAAATCCCAGTTATTTGGTAAATACCTTTTCCAAACCTTCACTCCTCATCCTGATATAATTAACCCAATCCTTCATGAACATGTGAAAGCAGAACTAAATATTCCACTCTAAATGCCCCTTCCTCCTAAAGCCTTCCATCCTTCTGAAATAATAGATATTATCCAGGAATTATCCTCAAGAAAAGCTCCTGGACATGATCTCATCACTGCACAAATCCTAAAACAGCTCCCAAGAAAAGCTATCCTACTCCTCACCTATATATACAACGCTACCCTCCGCACCACTTACTTTCCCGACCCTTGGAAATTATCGATAATAAAAATGATTCCTAAACCTCAAAAACCTCCTGAGTACCCATCTTCCTATCGTCCTATCTCATTATTACCAATAATGGGGAAAATCCTGGAAAAACTACTCCTAAAACATCTCTACCCGATCCTAAATCCTGTGATTCCTGAGCATCAGTTTGGATTTCGGAAATCTCACTCCACTATTCAACAGTGCCATCGTGTGGTAGATGTCATATCCTCCACATTGGAGCGCGGTATGTATTGCACGGGAGTCTTTCTCGATGTGGAGCAGGCCTTCGATCGAGTCTGGCACCCGGGATTGCTTTACAAACTCCGTCAAATCCTCCCTTCTACATACTTCCTTTTAATCCGTTCTTACCTCACCGATAGAACCTTCAAAGTAAACCACAATTTTGCCTATTCCTCTCTCTTTCTTCAATCACCCGGTGTCCCTCAAGGCAGTATCCTAGTTCCCATTCTTTACACGGTATATACAGCTGATATCCCAACCCATCCTAGTACCATCCTCACCACTTATGCTGATGACACATGCGTGTTATCTGTGAATAATGGCCCATCTGCTGCATCCCAGGCTTTACAATCACACCTCACATCCCTTGAAGAATGGTGTCAAAATTGGAGAATAATTATAAATCCCAACAAATCCCATCAAATTACCTGGGAACTAACTAAATTACCCCAAACCCACTACATCCTGTCCTACAGTATCCTTCAATAATATCCAACTTACACCCGTCGAACAGATCCGATACCTAGGACTCCACATAGACAAACGTTTCACGTGGAATCCTCACACAAGACTGAAAAGACAAGAAACTGCCCGCAGATCCCGACTACTACAACATTTACTAGACAAACGCTTCAAACTTCCAATTTAGTATAAAAGACTAATCTACAGACAGATGACAATAATAAGACCTATCTGGACGTATGGTGTCGAACTTTGGGGTTCCACCAAACCATCCAATTCCTCTCGCATTCAATACCTACAATCCAAAATCCTTCGTAAAATCCTGAATGCTCCTTACTTCGCCCCAAATAAAATTATCCATGAAGACCTTAATATTCCTTATGTCACCGATTTGGCTCGATTCAGATACCAGACCTTCCACAGTAAACTTCCTGCTCATCCTAACCCTCCTGTTTCCAAGCTTGCTTCCTCCTCTGTCCCGGACAATCCTCCGAGACGTCTGAAAAGAAGATGGCCTGGAGACCTTCTTAACTAAAACAATATTCGAGTACTACCAATGGGTGGTTTCTCCACACGTCGTTTCATGTTATTGATGTACATATATCAGATTTACTTATTGTGTTGTAAATTTCAATAAATAAATTATTATAAAAAAAAAAATACTGGAATACGCATTTTGCAAGGTCAAATTATAACTTAAAACATCGGGTGGCGGGATGACCGAGTGTACCAACGTGTTAGAAAATACGCGTTGCCCATGGCAAGATATGATTGGGAAACAGAAGATAGCAATTTCAAAAGCTGGAGCCAGGGGAAATTGAATAAAAACTCGGCATCAATCCCCCACCCATTCACCTGGCCCAGGGAACCCCGTATAACCGGCGAGGAACAGGAGGAATTAAAAAAATAAAAAAAAACCTATAACATCACATCACAAGAATATCATACGTTTATTTGAAATTATAAAATGAAGAAGATAAACATATACTGAAATTATATGAAAATACATCAAAAAATGACTATGACTGAAACATATACCTACTTAGATGAAAATACATCAAAAAATGGCTATGACTGAAAGTCACACCATTTAGAAAAAACACCATTGCTTCATAAAATAATATGTACCCTTCTGCATTCCCTGGTTTTGTGTAGTTTTCTACACTAAACTAATCTTCTTGAGACCATTAAATGCGCATTTTTCAGGCTTGAGAGCTAAGTTGAATTGAATTCATGTTTGCTTGACTAAGAATAAAATAGTTTTAAAAGTAATCTCATTTAGAAAATAAATTGAGGTAATAATACATAAAAATCAATCAGAATAATACAAACTTAACAACCCTCCCCCGCCGCTTCACCACATAATAAGGACTTCTTGAATATTTACCTTTGCGAGAGGTAATTAGCTAGGAAAAAAAAACCCATAGTAATTAGTTAATGAAAATTAACGATTGCGAGAGCTAACTGAAGCTGGGGGCCAACTAGTTGGCGACGGTGGTGGTCCCTGGTGGGGTCGGGGATAACCCGCCCCCCCTCCCCAACCTATAGTCTTACCTAATAAAGATTTTTTGACTAATTACCTATGCGAGAGGTAACTAGTCGCGAAAAAAAAAGCCGTATTAATTACGGTTTTTAAAATTTTAGTTCGCGAGAACTGACAAGAGATCGCATTGAAAACGTTGGTAGCGGTAGCCAGGAGGGGGGGGGGTAAAACCCCACCCGCCCTCCCCCGCCGCTTCACCACATAATAAGGACTTCTTGAATATTTACCTTTACGAGAGGTAATTAGCTAGGAAAAAAAAACCCATAGTAATTAGTTAATGAAAATTAACGATTGCGAGAGCTAACTGAAGCTGGGGGCCAACTAGTTGGCGACGGTGGTGGTCCCTGGTGGGGTCGGGGATAACCCGCCCCCCCTCCCCAACCTATAGTCTTACCTAATAAAGATTTTTGGACTAATTACCTATGCGAGAGGTAACTAGTCGCGAAAAAAAAAGCCGCATTAATTACGGTTTTTAAAATTTTAGTTCGCGAGAACTGACAAGAGATCGCATTGAAAACGTTGGTAGCGGTAGCCAGGAGGGGGGGGGTAAAACCCCACCCGCCCTCCCCCGCCGCTTCACCACATAATAAGGACTTTTTGAATATTTACCTTTGCGAGAGGTAATTAGCTAGGAAAGAAAAAAACCCATAGTAATTAGTTAATGAAAATTAACGAGTGCGAGAGGTAACCGGAGCGCGGGGACAACTAGTTGGCGACGGTGGCGGTTCCTGGTGGGGTCGGGGTTAACCCGCCCCCCCTCCCCAATCTATAGTCTTACCTAATAAAGATTTTTGGACTAATTACCTATGCGAGAGGTAACTAGTCGCGAAAAAAAAGCCGTATTAATTACGGTTTTTAAAATTTTAGTTCGCGAGAACTGACAAGAGATCGCATTAAAAACGTTGGTCGCGGTAGCCAGGAGGGGGGGGGGGGGTAAAACCCCACCCGCCCTCCCCCGCCGCTTCACCACATAATAAGGACTTTTTGAATATTTACCTTTGCAAGAGGTAATTAGCTAGGAAAGAAAAAAACCCATAGTAATTAGTTAATGAAAATTAACGAGTGCGAGAGGTAACCGGAGCGCGGGGACAACTAGTTGGCGACGGTGGCGGTTCCTGGTGGGGTCGGGGTTAACCCGCCCCCCCTCCCCAATCTATAGTCTTACCTAATAAAGATTTTTGGACTAATTACCTATGCGAGAGGTAACTAGTCGCGAAAAAAAAGCCGTATTAATTACGGTTTTTAAAATTTTAGTTCGCGAGAACTGACAAGAGATCGCATTAAAAACGTTGGTCGCGGTAGCCAGGAGGGGGGGGGGGTAAAACCCCACCCGCCCTCCCCCGCCGCTTCACCACATAATAAGGACTTTTTGAATATTTACCTTTGCGAGAGGTAATTAGCTAGGAAACAAAAAAACCCATAGTAATTAGTTAATGAAAATTAACGAGTGCGAGAGGTAACCGGAGCGCGGGGACAACTAGTTGGCGACGGTGGCGGTTCCTGGTGGGGTCGGGGTTAAACCGCCCACCATCCCCAATCTATAGTCTTACCTAATAAAGATTTTTGGACTAATTACCTATGCGAGAGGTAACTAGTCGCGAAAAAAAAAGCCGTATTAATTACGGTTTTTAAAATTTTAGTTCGCGAGAACTGACAAGAGATCGCATTAAAAACGTTGGTCGCGGTAGCCAGGAGGGGGGGGGGTAAAACCCCACCCGCCCTCCCCCGCCGCTTCACCACATAATAAGGACTTTTTGAATATTTACCTTTGCGAGAGGTAATTAGCTAGGAAAGAAAAAAACCCATAGTAATTAGTTAATGAAAATTAACGAGTGCGAGAGGTAACCGGAGCGCGGGGACAACTAGTTGGCGACGGTGGCGGTTCCTGGTGGGGTCGGGGTTAACCCGCCCCCCCTCCCCAATCTATAGTCTTACCTAATAAAGATTTTTGGACTAATTACCTATGCGAGAGGTAACTAGTCGCGAAAAAAAAGCCGTATTAATTACGGTTTTTAAAATTTTAGTTCGCGAGAACTGACAAGAGATCGCATTAAAAACGTTGGTCGCGGTAGCCAGGAGGGGGGGGGGGGTAAAACCCCACCCGCCCTCCCCCGCCGCTTCACCACATAATAAGGACTTTTTGAATATTTACCTTTGCGAGAGGTAATTAGCTAGGAAAGAAAAAAACCCATAGTAATTAGTTAATGAAAATTAACGAGTGCGAGAGGTAACCGGAGCGCGGGGACAACTAGTTGGCGACGGTGGCGGTTCCTGGAGGGGTCGGGGTTAACCCGCCCCCCCTCCCCAATCTATAGTCTTACCTAATAAAGATTTTTGGACTAATTACCTATGCGAGAGGTAACTAGTCGCGAAAAAAAAGCCGTATTAATTACGGTTTTTAAAATTTTAGTTCGCGAGAACTGACAAGAGATCGCATTAAAAACGTTGGTCGCGGTAGCCAGGAGGGGGGGGGGTAAAACCCCACCCGCCCTCCCCCGCCGCTTCACCACATAATAAGGACTTTTTGAATATTTACCTTTGCGAGAGGTAATTAGCTAGGAAAGAAAAAAACCCATAGTAATTAGTTAATGAAAATTAACGAGTGCGAGAGGTAACCGGAGCGCGGGGACAACTAGTTGGCGACGGTGGCGGTTCCTGGTGGGGTCGGGGTTAAACCCCCCCCCCTCCCCAATCTATAGTCTTACCTAATAAAGATTTTTGGACTAATTACCTATGCGAGAGGTAACTAGTCGCGAAAAAAAAGCCGTATTAATTACGGTTTTTAAAATTTTAGTTCGCGAGAACTGACAAGAGATCGCATTAAAAACGTTGGTCGCGGTAGCCAGGAGGGGGGGGGGTAAAACCCCACCCGCCCTCCCCCGCCGCTTCACCACATAATAAGGACTTCTTGAATATTTACCTTTACGAGAGGTAATTAGCTAGGAAAAAAAAACCCATAGTAATTAGTTAATGAAAATTAACGATTGCGAGAGCTAACTGAAGCTGGGGGCCAACTAGTTGGCGACGGTGGTGGTCCCTGGTGGGGTCGGGGATAACCCGCCCCCCCTCCCCAACCTATAGTCTTACCTAATAAAGATTTTTGGACTAATTACCTATGCGAGAGGTAACTAGTCGCGAAAAAAAAAGCCGCATTAATTACGGTTTTTAAAATTTTAGTTCGCGAGAACTGACAAGAGATCGCATTGAAAACGTTGGTAGCGGTAGCCAGGAGGGGGGGCGGGTAAAACCCCACCCGCCCTCCCCCGCCGCTTCACCACATAATAAGGACTTCTTGAATATTTACCTTTACGAGAGGTAATTAGCTAGGAAAAAAAAAACCCATAGTAATTAGTTAATGAAAATTAACGATTGCGAGAGCTAACTGAAGCTGGGGGCCAACTAGTTGGCGACGGTGGTGGTCCCTGGTGGGGTCGGGGATAACCCGCCCCCCCTCCCCAACCTATAGTCTTACCTAATAAAGATTTTTGGACTAATTACCTATGCGAGAGGTAACTAGTCGCGAAAAAAAAAGCCGCATTAATTACGGTTTTTAAAATTTTAGTTCGCGAGAACTGACAAGAGATCGCATTGAAAACGTTGGTAGCGGTAGCCAGGAGGGGGGGGCGGGTAATGAATATATGTACTGCCCATAAATAAATGTATGCCCACTGGCCATACATTTATTTTTCCCTTAATTTTTATTTCTCCAGTAATCCCTTCTTATCTAGCAAGTACTTTCCAAAGATATCTCATTTCTATGTAATGCTTGAATAGTGCAAAAAACTTCTGCAGGATGTGAATCAAATTATAATTACAATAAATATAATACAACCTTGCGAAGAGCAAATATCCTTCATAGGCTTGGAGATCTACTGGGGTTATTTATACTATAAATAGTAGTACTTAGTACTTTAGTTAGCGAGAGCTAACTGAAACGCGGGGACAACTAGTTGGCGACGGTGGTGGTTCCTGGTGGCGTCGGGGAAAACCCTCCCCCCCGCCCTTATCTATAGTCTTACCTAATAAAGATTTTTGGACTAATTACCCCCCCCTCCTGGCTACCGCGACTAACGTTTTCAATGCGATCTCTTTTTAGTTCTCGCGAACTAAAATTTTAAAGACCGTAATTAATACGGCTTTTTTTTCGCGACTAGTTACCTCTCGCATAGGTAATTAGTCCAAAAATCTTTATTAGGTAAGACTATAGATTGGGGAGGGGGGGCGGGTTAACCCCGACCCCACCAGGAACCGCCACCGTCGCCGACTAGTTGTCCCCTAACTAACTTAGTTATCGATGTGTTTTACGTGCTTGTTGGAACAAACCTATACATAACCTTAACTAATTTTTCAACATTAGATTTAAATGAAGATATAAATATCAGCAGAATATAATATCGCTGTCGTTTTCTGTAGCGATATTAGCATAAATATTAGATAGATATATATTCACCGATAACAGTAAACCTTCTTTTAATTTAATTTAGATCTAATCGGCGGTTGGACACCATATTCATAAGACAACAAAATTCGTGGAATTCCAACAAAGACTGAGTATTGGTAATCGTTTTAAAGCAGAATTTAAGACTTCTTCAAGTTCCCGAAGGATCGTTTAAATTTAAAATCGTAGCTATTATTGATTTAAATTAGATTTTAATTTCTATCTTTTATTGACTATGCAAATTAAAAAAGTATACAATAATTCCTGGAAAAACTCATTTCAGTTGACTTAACAAAGGATTCAGACAATATATGTATGGGCAGGGGGGGGGAAGAGCGGTTACACCGATTTTTAATATTATTCCTGCACCTACCCCCTATTTTTGGCCTCATCCAATTTCCATCACCGATATTTAGCCTCTACCTTGGAGACGAGGACTACGCTCGATTTTAATTTTTTTTTTTTTATATTTTATTAATATTTCGATTTAATTACTCCTTTTTACTATTTCGATTTAATTAGAAATTTTTATACTGCCTAAGACTCCGCTCTCGTTCAATTTTCCTTAAAAATCTGCACCTACCCCCTATTTTTGGCCTCATCCAATTTCCATCACCGATAATTAGCTTCTACCCTTAGAGCCGTGGCTACGCTCGATTTTTTTTTTTTTTTTTTTTATTATTAAGATTCAAGTAGTCCTTCATCCTCTTTCGATCTAATTAGCAATATTTATACTGCCTAACACTCCGCTCTCGTTCAATTTGTATGCTTTCGAGGTATGATAACCCAAGCCATAAATTAGGGTTTAGGGGGTGGGGAAGAGCGGTTACACCGATTTTTAATATTATTCCTGCACCTACCCCCTATTTTTGGCCTCATCCAATTTCCATCACCGATATTTAGCCTCTACCTTGGAGACGAGGACTACGCTCGATTTTAATTTTTTTTTTTTTTATTTTATTAATATTTCGATTTAATTACTCCTTTTTACTATTTCGATTTAATTAGAAATTTTTATACTGCCTAAGACTCCGTTCCCGTGCAATTTGTATGCTTTCGAGGTACGAAATTGCTGTCTAGCCGAGGGGCGGAGGACGGTGGGTGGTGGGTGGGTCCTGCACCTACCCCCTATTTTTCGCCTCATCCAATTTCCATCACCGATAATTAACTTCTACCCTTAGAATTCGATTTTTTTTTTTTTTTTTTTTTTATTATTAAGATTCAAGTAGTCCTTTTTACTCTTTCGATCTAATTGGCAATTTTTATACTGCCTAACACTCCGCTCTCGTTCAATTTGTATGCTTCCGAGGTATGATAACCCAAGCCATAAATTAGGGTTTTAGGGGGTGGGGAAGAGCGGTTACACAGATTTTTAATATTATTCCCGCACCTACCCCCCTATTTTTGGCCTTATCCAATTTCCATCACCGATATTTAGCCTCTACCCTTGGAGCCGAGGACTACGCTCGATTTTAATTTATTTTTTTTTAAATTTTATTAATATTTCGATTTAATTACTCCTTTTTACTATTTCGATTTAATTAGAATTATTTATACTGCCTAAGACTCCGTTCCCGTGCAATTTGTATGCTTTCGAGGTACGAAATTGCTGTCTAGCCGAGGGGCGGAGGACGGTGGGTGGTGGGTGGGTCCTGCACCTACCCCCTATTTTTCGCCTCATCCAATTTCCATCACCGATAATTAACTTCTACCCTTAGAATTCGATTTTTTTTTTTTTTTTTTTTTTTTTTTTATTATTAAGATTCAAGTAGTCCTTTTTACTCTTTCGATCTAATTGGCAATTTTTATACTGCCTAACACTCCGCTCTCGTTCAATTTGTATGCTTCCGAGGTATGATAACCCAAGCCATAAATTAGGGTTTTAGGGGGTGGGGAAGAGCGGTTACACAGATTTTTAATATTATTCCCGCACCTACCCCCCTATTTTTGGCCTTATCCAATTTCCATCACCGATATTTAGCCTCTACCCTTGGAGCCGAGGACTACGCTCGATTTTAATTTATTTTTTTTTAAATTTTATTAATATTTCGATTTAATTACTCCTTTTTACTATTTCGATTTAATTAGAATTATTTATACTGCCTAAGACTCCGTTCCCGTGCAATTTGTATGCTTTCGAGGTACGAAATTGCTGTCTAGCCGAGGGGCGGAGGACGGTGGGTGGTGGGTGGGTCCTGCACCTACCCCCTATTTTTGGCCTCATCCAATTTCCATCACCGATAATTAGCTTCGACCCTTAGAGCCGTGGCTACGCTCTTTTTTTTTTTTTTTTTTATTATTAAGATTCAAGTAGTCCTTCATCCTCTTTCGATCTAATTGGCAATTTTTATACTGCCTAACACTCCGCTCTCGTTCAATTTGTATGCTTTCGAGGTATGATAACCCAAGTCATAAATTAGGGTTAAGGGGGTGGGTAAGAGCGGTTACACCGATTTTTAATATTATTCCCGCAACTACCCCCCTATTTTTGGCCTCATCCAATTTCCATCACCGATATTTAGCCTCTACCCTTAGAGCAGTGGCTACGCTCCATTTTTTTTTTTTTTTTTTTTTATTATGAAGATTCAAGTAGTCCTTTTCTACTCTTTCGATCTAATTGGCAATTTTTATACTTCCAACTGCCAACACTCCACTACACACTTTTGATAATTTTGCATCTACCCCCTATTTTTGGCCTCATCCAATTTCCATCACCGATAATTAGCTTCTACCCTTAGATACACGTCTACGCTTGATTTATTTTTTTTTTTTTTTTTTATTATTAAGATTCAAGTAGTCCTTCATCCTCTTTCGATCTAATTAGCAATATTTATACTGCCTAAGACTCCGCTCTCGTTCAATTTTCCTTAAAAATCTGCACCTACCCCCTATTTTTGGCCTCATCCAAGACAATATAATTCGTTTCGTTAATATGCTTCTAGCATATGATAATATGCTAGATTTTATGCTCAAAAATTAATCTAAATTTGGATATTATTCATGTTTTAAAGTTAAATACGTAAATATGCAGGTAAAAAAGACATAATCCATTTGTGTTAGTCACTCACCTGATTTTTGTATTAGAAAAAGTAGTCCCACTGGTGGCATTCCCTCCCCCTCCCTTTGGGCATCCTGGCAGTTCAAAACACACCTGGGGTCACAAAAACTACCGCTTCTCTTAATCATTCCGAATCGCAACACCCAAAGGCCAATTCTTATTTTATGTATTAAAATCAACTGAAATTAATATTTACTGTAAGAAATCATTTTGCACCCAAACATTTTTATTAAAATTGGCAGTTTAAATTAAGGCACTCAGTGCCATAGAATTGTGACTACCTTATTATACATTGTGTTTTATCCAATCCGTCATTTAACTTATCGTTAGTTGTGCGAGAGATATTTTCCTCACAATAATGTCATTTGTCATTCTGTTGGTAAGAGGTTTAAGGCGTAAAACCCATGGGGTCGTCACTACGATCAATCGTCAATATGAAGTTACTGGACTAAAAAGTGAGATCCGATTCATTTACCGCTAGGTGAAACTAGGGTTAGACTAAGGACACAACCTGGTGGCCACGGAGCTTCTTTGCTCGTGTTCCTCGGGGAATTCGCAACCTATTCGAACCCTGAAGTGGCGATAAGAGAAAAGTCGCATGATATAGATTAATTCCTTTATTCTTATCCTCGTTAATCATCTGATTAAAATAACATCATGATTTTTGTGAAATCGATTCCTGGATCATAATGGATTTCCACCTCTAATGTAACCAGATCGTCGACTGTTCATCGTCCTTTGTGGAATTTAGATTGAATGGCTGTATTAAATTAATGTTCCCTATAATCCACATAATCTCTTGGTAGCCTCCCGCCTCATAATCTTAAAAAAAAAATTATATAAGGAGTACATATATTGCACTAGCCATTTGGGATTCGCCTGTCTTTTCCATTTTTTAGGAAAACAAGAAAATTCACTTTTAGTGAATCGCGTAAGGTAATTGGGAGGTAATAAATCCCGTGAACATGATTATTCAGGCAATCATTAAAATCCACTCATAGGTTCATTTTCAAATTCAGCACTTCAAATAATCTATGAGTGAACCCCAATATCGTTTAAATCGCGTAACTTGAAATAATCGATACCTGAGTGCGAATCGAAAAATCGATATCATTTTCAAATTCAGCACCTTAAATAACCTATGAGTGGGCCCCAATATCATTTATATAGCGTATGTTGAACTATTTATACTAACTATATATTGGCGTTTGTCTAGTAAATGTGCCCAGAACTATTTATTGACGTTTGTCTAGTAAATGTTGTAGTAGTCGGGATCTGCGGGCAGTTTCTTGTCTTTTCAGTCTTGTGTGAGGATTCCACGTGAAACGTTTGTCTATGTGGAGTCCTAGGTATCGGATCTGTTCGACGGGTGTAAGTTGGATATTATTGAAGGATACTGTAGGACAGGATGTAGTGGGTTTGGGGTAATTTAGTTAGTTCCCAGGTAATTTGATGGGATTTATAATTATTCTCCAATTTTGATACCATTCTTCAAGGGATGTGAGGTGTGATTGTAAAGCCTGGGATGCAGCAGATGGGTCATTATTCACAGATAACACGCATGTGTCATCAGCATAAGTGGTGAGGATGGTACTAGGATGGGTTGGGATATCAGCTGTATATACCGTGTAAAGAATAGGACGTAGGATACTGCCTTGAGGGACACCGGGTGATTGAAGAAAGAGAGAGGAATAGGCAAAATTGTGGTTTACTTTGAAGGTTCTATCGGTGAGGTAAGAACGGATTAAAAGGAAGTATGTAGAAGGGAGGATTTGACGGAGTTTGTAAAGCAATCCCGGGTGCCAGACTCGATCGAAGGCCTGCTCCACATCGAGAAAGACTCCCGTGCAATACATACCGCGCTCCAATGTGGAGGATATGACATCTACCACACGATGGCACTGTTGAATAGTGGAGTGAGATTTCCGAAATCCAAACTGATGCTCAGGAATCACAGGATTTAGGATCGGGTAGAGATGTTTTAGGAGTAGTTTTTCCAGGATATTCCCCATTATTGGTAATAATGAGATAGGACGATAGGAAGATGGGTACTCAGGAGGTTTTTGAGGTTTAGGAATCATTTTTATTATCGATAATTTCCAAGGGTCGGGAAAGTAAGTGGTGCGGAGGGTAGCGTTGTATATTGTTACGGGCTACGGGTTCGATAAAATGAACAATTAGCAATAGAACAATAATTTATTAATCAATACTCACAAGGGTAATTACTGCCTTATTATCAGATACAAAACAGGCTGTGTATGCAGACTCTACTCACTTATAACAAACCGCACGGGTTAAAACAAGAGTCTTTTCTACGACATACTCTATCACCACAATAACATATCACAATAAGGCTTACCACTTATCACACTAACTTATTACTGTTCACTACGAAGTGTACTCCACGGGTGTTGCCAAACAACTCCCGAGGCTTGTCAAACCCTCTATTTATAAGACTTAGGAAGAATATTCGAGAGCAATCCCGGCTTGTGTAGCACGTTCGGGATGTCCGTTTGATGTAAGCCGCTCGCTACTCCCGCGCCAAACAATGGACGGATTGTTCTCAAACGGCGCTGTGTTTTTCTTCACCAGCCGCAACACTACCTCCTCATTAAGGTTGATCTGTCCCAGAGCAGTCCGTGATTGGGTAAATGTTTGTGCTGGTAACTCGAAGATGTCCAGGTATGAGCTTCGTAACGTCACTCCATGTCTGCCCCTCATTCCCAATGGCCACTCGGAATACCAAGCGCTCGCTTCTGTAGTGCTGATAGTCGAGACCCGTTGATCTTCTGTATCCGAGTGGTTTCCCTTGTATGGTGCCAGACGATTGAAGTGGACAACCTTTGGTTTCCCTCTGGGTGGCTTCCTTAATCGGTAAACTACGTCGTTTATTCTGTTTTCGACCACGTAAGGTCCTTCCCAGGAGCTCTGGAGTTTTGGGGAGTATCCTCGACGTCTTCTGTGATTGAATAGCCAGACCAAGTCCCCAGGTAGAAAACCTCCTTCTTCGGCCTTAATGTCGTAGCGATCCTTCATCCTGTCACTAGCTCCGAGGATGTTAGAGCGTACCTTTTCGTGGATAGCGTCCATCCGCTTTCGAAGGCTGGCAACGTAATATTCGCCTGCGACGTCCTCTTCTGGTGTAATGCCAAACTTCAAGTCGCATGGTAGACGAAGCTCTCGGCCGAATAACACACTTGCAGGTGTCTGTCCGGTGGTCTCATGGATGGAACTGCGATAGGCCAGCAAGAACAGATGTAGGTACTGGTCCCAGTCCTTCTGATATTCTGATACGACTTTCGACAGGTAGCGATTCATCGTCCTGTTCATCCGTTCCACCATGCCATCAGATTGTGGGTGGAGTGGTGTCGTCCGAGTCTTGCGTAGACCTAGTACCTCACACATCCTGGAGAAGACATCAGACTCGAAGTTTCTTCCTTGGTTGGAGTGTATTTCCAAGGGAACACCAAACCGACTGACAAGCTCCTTCACAAGAATGTCCGCAACGGTGCAGGTTTCCTGATTCCTTATTGCGTAAGCCTCTACCCACTTGCTGAAGTAGTCTATGGCCACCATTATGTAGCGGATTCCCGCATCCGTCGTAGGGAAAGGGCCAGCAACGTCGACAGCTATGCGTTCAAAAGGGGCTCCCACATTATACTGCTTCATTGGGGCTCTCCTTCTCTTGGTGGGTCCATTAGAGGCAGCACATGCTGCACAACGTCTGCACCAATCCATGACGTCGTCCTTAAGGTTAGCCCAATAGAACCGCTCACGAACCTTTTCCAATGTGCGATGTGCCCCAAGATGACCTCCCGATGCCCCGTCGTGCAGTTCCTTAAGCACGTTCGGCACCCTGCTCTTAGGGATGATAAGCTGCTGCCTCTTTTGATCGCCGACATCATTCTCTATGGTGCGCTTCAGCAATCCGTTATCTATCGTAATAGAGTTCCATTGGGCCCAGTAGGTTTTAACGTTTTTAGATAGCGGAGTGACCTCCTGCCAAGACGGTCTTTCTCTCCCGGAAATTCTCCACTGTCTTATGTACCTCAGGTCCGGGTCGTTGTCCTGCTCCTTTACCATCTCCGAGCCGTGCCATTTGTCGATGACAACTGTTGTTCTCCTCGCCGTCGCTTCCTTCTCTTCCTGGTTAGCGCAATGCCTGCAGTTGTCATCGCATGGTCTTCTTGAGAGTGCGTCAGCATTCCGATGAGTGGATCTTGCGCGATGGGCTGACTCGAAGTCGTATTCCTGCAGACGCTCAATCCACCTTGCAACCTGGCCTTCTGGGGACTTAAACCGCAAAAGCCACATGAGTGCAGCATGGTCCGTTCTTAATAGGAATTTTCTCCCATACAAATATTTATGAAAATGCTCGATTGACTTAACTACTGCCAGCAGCTCCTTTCTTGTTGTACAGTAGTTTCTTTCAGGCGCTGACAAAGCTTTGCTGAAGTATCCGATAACCTTTTCTTCGCCGTCCTGAAGCTGAGAAAGGACTCTCCCAATAGCGGTGTTGCTGGCATCGGTATCAAGAATGAACCTGCCCTCTGGTCTTGAATAGCTTAGGATCGGGGCACTACTCAGTTTATTT
This sequence comes from Aelia acuminata, assembly GCA_911387785.2. Taxonomy (NCBI): domain Eukaryota; kingdom Metazoa; phylum Arthropoda; class Insecta; order Hemiptera; family Pentatomidae; genus Aelia; species Aelia acuminata. The sequence goes on along the minus strand of OU426980.1, from coordinate 58,203,943 downwards.
TTCAGCTCCTCGAAAGCCTTCTTGCAGTCTTGGTCCCAGATGTATGGCCGTTTCTCTTCCGTGAGCTTCGTCAAAGGCTTCGCGATGTTTGCAAATCCTTGTACATACCTCCTATAGTATGTGCAGAGCCCAAGAAAACTTCTCACCTGGTGCTTATCTCGGGGCACTAGCCAATTTGTGATGGCCGCAATCTTCTCCGGGTCCACTGAGACGCCTTTATCTGACACAGCATGGCCTAGATAACAAACTCGCCTTCGGAAGAGGTTGCACTTCTTAGGGTTCAGTTTCAAATTGGCTGCACGTAGCCGTTCGAAAACACGTTCCAAATTCCGTAGATGGTGGTCAAAGGATTTTCCTAGCACAATGATGTCGTCTAGGTACACCAGGCATATTTCCCACGAGAGGCCCCTTAAAACGTTTTCCATGAGCCTTTCAAACGTCGCAGGAGCGTTGCAAAGACCAAACGGCATCACTGTAAATTGCCATAGTCCAGTTCCGATCGAGAACGCCGTCTTTTCCTTGTCTTCAGGAGCCAAACCAATTTGCCAGTAACCGCTCCTGAGGTCCAACGTCGAAAACAGCTGACAATGTATCTAGAGTGTCGTCAATCCTGGGAAGTGGATAGCTGTCCTTCTTAGTGACGTTATTTAGGAGGCGATAGTCCACGCAGAACCTGGTAGAGCCGTCCTTTTTCTTCACCAGTACGACGGGAGACATCCAAGGACTATTGGAAGGCTCGATGACACCATCAGCCTCCATTTCCTTAATAATCCGCTCGGCCTCCTCTCTTTTAGCCAGTGGTAATCTTCGAGGTACCTGGCGGATAGGTCTTGCTTCTCCAGTGTCAATTTTGTGCTGGATTACGTGTGTTCTTCCTCTGGACTTCGATCCAGTCTCAAAGACGTCCTGCCATCGGGTCAGAAGATATTTTACCTCTTCATGCTGCTCAGGTGTGACATTACCACAGGCTTCTTCAACAAGACCCAACAGTTCTTTTGTCAGCTCCTGTGGCACTGTTTCTGTGGCAGATTGTGGCACTTGATGTCGTGTCTGTCGCACCACTGAAGTAGCGGTTGTACACTGGCCAACCTTGGCTCCCTTCTTCACAGTAACGGGAAAGCTGTTTAATTAAACGTACCAGAGCCTTTTGTCCCGCCCTTATAAGTGCCCTCGCCACCATGAATCCCCGTCCAAGCTGATGTTCTTCGTTGCTTTCCGATTCCAGGAGCACACATTGGCCCTCAGGAAGGCTCCCATCAACTGCTCCTTGGGTTAAGACTTGGCTTTGTGGCGGCAGTGTAACATCTTCTAGTAACAGGACTCTAGCCGAAAGGTCCATTCCAAGCTGAAGGATGACTTCTTCGTTTCCGAGAGTCACTACCTCCTTCAACATATCCAGCTTAAAACCAAATTTCTTCATCAGGTCCAGGCCCAGGATGCTATCCTCATCTATATTAGTACGTGGGCCAGACCCCCCTACCGTGCACCCCCCCCCCACATCCCCATAAATTGCATATCGTTGTGTTCCTTGTGATAAAAGATTAAGAAAAAGCCAATGTTCCCAGAAAAAAAAGTGGCCGCACTAACCGAAAATGGCGTTCAAACATGGCGGAATGACGATTTTGATTTTAGTTAGTTTTTTGATTACTGACATTCACCATTATGCTTAATTTCGCCATAACTGGTATTTTATTAAAGCTAGATAGTTCTAGATGCAGAATAAATAAACAAACGTTCTAAAATAATTAGTCTTGACAACATAAAATACATTTTAATTCAATTTTTTCAAGTCACTCGCGTAAAAGTTAAAATTCCAAGTTAATTTGTGATTAAACGGCCACCGTTAACGAAAAACACCCTGAAATAAACCATCTGGAGCCATTATTCCTCTTTAGAAATCAGCGGTCAAATTTCAAAATATATCAACTAGTTTCATAGAAAACGTACCTACAAGGCGAAAAGGTGCCGGGGACTCGGGCGCATCCAGTCCTCTGCCACATCGTTCAGTGCTCATACATCATATATTTACAGCGGGTTTAGGATATTATTTTGAATGTATAATCGAGCCTATGTAACTGCAAGTTTTTAATTTACAGAAATAATTAATATAACCTTTTTTTTTTTTTTTTTTTTTTTTTTTTTTTTTTTTTTTTTTTTTTTTTTTTTTTTTTAAATCTTATTAATAAAGGATATAAATCTGCTAAATAATAATGAATTAGTCGCAGATTGCACATTATCTAAACCTCACTTATATTGACATAAAATGGTTATCACGAAATTAAATAATAATGTTCTCATAGTTATAGTTGGGTTACAGACACTGACTTCTGATCATTCGTGAAATTTGAAATAGATGCATTTTTGCAAAGTATTGATTATTTACAGATTTAAAAACAATCAAAATAAAAAAGATAAATAAAAAGTTCTGTTTGTTCGTTGATATGTAGAAATAATTGGTAATACAATTTAGGAAGTATATACATAACACGATTTAGTAGCTCACAACAATTAATGAATAATATGTACATATATATATGTATATATATATATATATATATATATATATATGTACATATTATTCATTAATTTAAAATTAAACCACTACTGGAGAGGAAAACCAACTAAAACATGTAAGTATTCATGCATCTAATGGTCTATAATCCACGAAGTTGTGGCCTTTTTCGGTTTCTGGCATATAACTACACATCAAAAAGTTTACTTTCTCTTTTTTTCGAAAAAAGGGTATAGTAATACAAATAAAATGAAATATTTGAAGTTGAAATCGGATTAGTTATTTAGCCAAACTCCAACATGCAAGATCGGTAATTTTTATCATTTTGGTGAAAACTCATATTCCAACACCTATAACTCGACAATATGTACCCTAAATGAAAAATGTCACAGATAAAAGTTTTAGGAAATTAAATTTAGCATAAAATAAGCCCATTTATTTTAAAATTAACTTATTCCTGCGTAGAGATACAAATGAAAAAGTGAAAGTATTTGTAGCGCTTACTTCATTCTTTTAACTATATCTTCTTTCCTTCATATAACTACTCAACAAAAAGTTTTCTTTCTCTTTTTTTGGAAAAAAGGGTATACTAATACAAATAAAATGAAATATTTGAAGTTGAAATCGGATTAGTTAATCAGCCAAATTCGGACATCAATGATCGGTAATTTTAACCATTTTGGTGAAAACTCATATCCCAACGCCTATAACTCGACAATATGTACTCTAAATGAAAAATGTTAGATTTACAAGTTTTAGGAGATTAAATTTAGCATAAAATAAGCCCACCTAAATAGTTAGTTCTGTGAATATTTTATTATATCCCCTTAGGTTTCACAAACAGAAGGAATCAAGCGCTACGAATACTTTCACGTTTTCATTTGTATCTCTACTTAGTAATAAGTTAATTTAAAAATAAATGGGCTTGTTTTATGCTAAATTTAATGTCCTAAAACTTTCATCTGTGACATTTTTCATTTAGAGTACATATTGTCGAGTTATAGGTGTTGGAATATGAGTTTTCACCAAAATGATAAAAATTACCGATCTTTCATGTTGGAGTTTGGCTAAATAACTATTCCGATTTCAACTTCAAATATTTCATTTTATTTGTATTACTATACCCTTTTTTCGAACAAAAGAGAAAGTAAACTTTTTGATGTGTAGTTATATGCCAGAAACCGAAAAAGGCCACAACTTCGTGGATTATAGATCATTAGATGCATGAATACTTACATGTTTTAGTTGGTTTTCCTCTCCAGTAGTGGTTTAATTTTAAATTAATAATAGATATATATATATATATATATATATATATATATATATATATATATATATACATATATATATGTACATATTATTCATTAATTGTTGTGAGCTACTAAATCGTGTTATGTATATACTTCCTAAATTGTATTACCAATTATTTCTACATATCAACGAACAAACAGAACTTTTTATTTATCTTTTTTATTTTGATTGTTTTTAAATCTGTAAATAATCAATACTTTGCAAAAATGCATCTATTTCAAATTTCACGAATGATCAGAAGTCAGTGTCTGTAACCCAACTATAACTATGAGAACATTATTATTTAATTTCGTGATAACCATTTTATGTCAATATAAGTGAGGTTTAGATAATGTGCAATCTGCGACTAATTCATTATTATTTAGCAGATTTATATCCTTTATTAATGAGATTTAAAAAAAAAAAAAAAAAAAAAAAAAAAAAAAAAAAAAAAAAGGTTATATTAATTATTTCTGTAAATTAAAAACTTGCAGTTACATAGGCTCGATTATACATTCAAAATAATATCCTAAACCCGCTGTAAATATATGATGTATGAGCACTGAACGATGTGGCAGAGGACTGGATGCGCCCGAGTCCCCGGCACCTTTTCGCCTTGTAGGTACGTTTTCTATGAAACTAGTTGATATATTTTGAAATTTGACCGCTGATTTCTAAAGAGGAATAATGGCTCCAGATGGTTTATTTCAGGGTGTTTTTCGTTAACGGTGGCCGTTTAATCACAAATTAACTTGGAATTTTAACTTTTACGCGAGTGACTTGAAAAAATTGAATTAAAATGTATTTTATGTTGTCAAGACTAATTATTTTAGAACGTTTGTTTATTTATTCTGAATCTAGAACTATCTAGCTTTAATAAAATACCAGTTATGGCGAAATTAAGCATAATGGTGAATGTCAGTAATCAAAAAACTAACTAAAATCAAAATCGTCATTCCGCCATGTTTGAACGCCATTTTCGGTTAGTGCGGCCACTTTTTTTTCTGGGAACATTGGCTTTTTCTTAATCTTTTATCACAAGGAACACAACGATATGCAATTTATAGGGATGTGGGGGGGGGTGCACGGTAGGGGGGTCTGGCCCACGTACTATATCTGCCACAAGTGAACGGTGCCTGATGTTCCGACCAGCTATTAAGAAATTTGCATCCGTCTCCCCGTGGACACAAGCTGGCTGTCCCGTGGCTGTCCTCAGTCCCCATGTCGTTACGAAAATCTTTTCAGCAGGAACAATTTTCGGGTGTAAGATTGTCATGGTTGCTCCGGTATCCAGCAGAAGGCATCTGGGCCGTTCATCTACAATTCCATCTATGTAGAAACTGTTTGAACTGTTTCCTAAAGAAGCCACCATTGCTCCTTCCTTGGGGGCTTTCTTATCATGGGTTGGCAGTTGCCCCGTTCCGTCAACCCTCACTCGTTTCCCTGGGATCTCTGATTCCGCTCGGGTCGCGCTGCTTTGCATCTGCTTCGGGGATGTCCCAGCTGACCGCATTGCCAACAGCGGATCTCCTTCCTGGGCGTTTTCAGAGCCTCAAGGACCTTTTTAATAATGTCCTCCATATTAATTTTTGTCTCCGATTCCGCCTCGACTGCTCTAACTCGAGCATGGCCTCTTATTGATTGCTTGACTGTCTCAAACTCTAACGCTTGGGTCAGTGCTTCATGCAGCCTTTTCGGCCGGGATAGCTTAACAGCTTGTTGTGTTTCGGGTTCCCTGAGGCCATCGAGGAATCTATCGACTGCCAAGCTCTCGCAGACCTCATCTGTCACGGTGGAGTACGCATTCCTGACGAGCCGGGCGATATCCGCTTCGAACTCTTGAAGCGTCTCATTGGGCTTCTGAATTCTGTTTCTTAATTGTGAGCGGTACAGTTGTTCCATGTGTTTATTACCAAATCTCATTTCAAGTCTTCTTACTAGTTCTTTGTAGTTTGAGCGCTCGGTCATGGGCATCGTCTGAAGAACTCCCAATGCGTCGCCACGCAAAGCTAGGCACAGGGTAGAAGCCTTAGTTTGTTCTGACCACCTGTGCACCATCGCTGCCGTCTCGAAGAGGGTCATGAAGTCTTCCCAAGGCATCTTCTCATCGAAGACTGGAATGACGTTCTGAGTCGGGTGTGTCACTGCAGCTCCTGGCGTCACGAAGTCTTCTTTCGGAGGTGGAATCATAAGTTTTTCTAAGGCTTCTATTCTTGCCCCAAAACAATTCACTACTTTGTCTTCTAGTTGATCCCTAATCACACCTAATTTCTCTTGGAGTTCATTCTCAACTATATTCATTCTATTTTCTAATACATTATATTTTCCTAACAAATTATTTTCTAAAGCTGCATATTTTTCTAATAATTCGTTTTTCAAGGCAGTAGATAACTCCTTTTTCAATTTACTAAATTCTGTTTCAAAAAGAACGTGATCCGGATCCTCTCCACTACTAATTAATGCTTCCCTAAGCCTTTGCTGTAATATTGACTTATTTCCAGAAGTATCCAAATCGCGTCCTTCTAATTCCCTTTTTAAATCTGCAACTTTCAAGTCACACAATCTTAAGCTACCGGTTGACATTTTGAATATGGTTTACAAATATCAAAATTAAAATTAACAAATGAAATCTTAGAGGATAAGAACAGTAAGTTAATTATAACTAACAACGAAAAAGAAATCTAATCTTATACACAGTTTCAAAGATTGCAATTAACAAATTAAATTCTTAACTTAACCTAAATTATAAAACCAAACCAAAAACATAAAAGAGAACTCAAGTACTAAATAAAATAAACAATATTAGAAATACACAAACAAATTTTCAATAACCTAAACTACAATAATTAACTAAAATAACAAGCTGAAAAAATTATTTACAACAAAATATATAAATACACTAATGCTAAAAATATCCCACTTCTGACACCAGTTGTTACGGGCTACGGGTTCGATAAAATGAACAATTAGCAATAGAAAAATAATTTATTAATCAATACTCACAAGGGTAATTACTGCCTTATTATCAGATACAAAACAGGCTGTGTATGCAGACTCTACTCACTTATAACAAACCGCACGGGTTAAAACAAGAGTCTTTTCTACGACATACACTATCACCACAATAACATATCACAATAAGGCTTACCACTTATCACACTAACTTATCACTGTTCACTACGAAGTGTACTCCACGGGTGTTGCCAAACAACTCCCGAGGCTTGTCAAACCCTCTATTTATAAGACTTAGGAAGAATATTCGAGAACAATCCCGGCCTGTATAGCACGTTCGGGATGTCCGTTTGATGTAAGCCGCTCGCTACTCCCGCGCCAAACAATGGACGGATTGTTCTCAAACGGCGCTGTGTTTTTCTTCACCGGCCCCAACAATATATAGGTGAGGAGTAGGATAGCTTTTCTTGGGAGCTGTTTTAGGATTTGTGCAGTGATGAGATCATGTCCAGGAGCTTTTCTTGAGGATAATTCCTGGATAATATCTATTTTTTCAGAAGGATGGAAGGCTTTAGGAGGAAGGGGCATTTAGAGTGGAATATTTAGTTCTTCTTTCACATGTTCATGAAGGATTGGGTTAATTATATCAGGATGAGGAGTGAAGGTTTGGAAAAGGTATTTACCAAATAACTGGGATTTTTCTTCGTCAGATCTAGACCAAGTCTGTGTTTCTGAGAGGAGAGGGTGATTAAAGGATTTGTGTTTTAAGAGCTTTTTAGTTATGATCCATAATGATTTGTCGGACGTGATAAGGTTTTCTGTTATATTCTGAAAGCTTTGAATTTAGAATTGTCGGATTTCTATTTTCAGTTTGTTTGTCAATTTATTGTAATGAGTTTTGTCTGATGGATATCTGGTTATGTGCCGCTTTGATATTGCTCTTCGTTTTTCTGCTAACAAGATACGGATATGATGTGGTAGGTTAGTTTTACGGATATTTTGTTTTTTGTTATGCGTTGTATTGTCTTTGATAGTAGTACCTATTAATGAAGTAAATTCATTGATAGCATCGTCAATTTGCTGTTTGGTTTTTAGTGGAATTTTCAAATCCAATCTGTTATCCAGATCAAATCGGAAGTTGTCCCAGTCAACTGGTCCAGTAATCAGTGCAGGAAAAAAAGGTTTAGGGACAAAATATGAATGCATGACAAGCAGAACCGGACTATAATCTGATGAGTGGTCATCAAAGGCTTTGACTGTGCATTGGAAGGAAGGTATCTGGGAAGCAATGAATATATCAAGGATATCAGGACGTTTTTTGAGGGATGTGGGCCAATAGGTAGGATTATTGGGAGAAAGAATGGAGTAGTTATTGGAAGATGAGACTCGAGAAAGAATCCTGCCACGAGTGTTGGATGTTCGGCAACCCCACTGTTGATCTTTGGCGTTGTAATCTCCACCAGCAATGAAGCGCGGGCCAAAGCAACGAAATAGGGAATCAAGGTGACTGTAGGAGAGTGAGTTACCGGGAGGGACATATATAGCTGATAATGTTGTGTTAAAAGGAAAAGAGGATAAGGTGACAGAGGTTGATTGAATGATGTCAGTTGGAGCGTGGTAAGGATTTGTGGATAAGAATGCAGGAGCCAGCGTGGGATGTATTGTCTGGGTGATCAGATCTGTACGTAATGTAGTCACGTGTGTAAAAGTGAGAATGCGTCGAGAAATGGGTTTCAGTTATAAGAGCAATGTCAATGATATTGTCGTGAAGAAAAACGTCAAGTTCGTCTCTATGATTTTGTATGCCATTGGCGTTCCACAGAAGGATAGTTAGGGATGTCTTGTTCATCTGGGAAGTTATGGAGGAGCAACTTTTTTGGAAGAGGAAAGAGTGGAAGAGATGAGCACTACCTCTACAAAATCAAAAATACAACAACAATAGCATGAGCTAATTTGGTACAAAAAAAAAAAAAAAATACAATATAAACAAATAAAAATTATTTTTATAATATATCAATTTATTCGAACCATGGAATAACTCTTTTATTACAATTTAAAGCAGGTTGCACTTTAACGGTTATATTACTTTAATCGATAAATCGCTTACAATCTAAAAGTTTTGTTTATATTTTTAACCGACTTCGAAAGAGGAGGTTACTCAATTCGATACGTATGTGCTTTGTTTTTTTTTTTGTTTTTTTTTGTTTTTGTTTTTTTTTTCTATGTATGTTCACCGATTACTCCGAGATGGGTGGACCAATTGGAACGAAACCTTTTGCATCTTGTAGAGTATTTTCCCAATGTGGTCCCATTAAAATCTTTTTTGGGTTCTTAATTTATTAAAGAAGTTATTGGGAAAAAACATGAAAATAATTATTTAATTATCGCTCAAAATATTTACTTATTTGAAAAACATATGGCATATATATCATAAGGTATGCTCCAACAAACTATTAAAACACGTTGATAAATAACCAACTGATCATGTACTATCCCCGTTTTTTTTTATTCTAAATTTGATTGGTTGATTTCAATCAATGCTCAATAATCTTTTAATGGTCGATGAATCGGTTGGGAAAACAAACCAATCAAATTCAGAATTAAAAGAGTGGGGGAGAACATGTGAAGTGTGTTAGTTATTGACGTGGTTTAAGTGCTTGTTGGAACAAACCTTATACATAACCTTAAATAAATTTTCAACAATAGATTTTAATAAAGATATATAATATTAGTGGAATATCGCTGTCGTTTTCTGAAAAATGAAAAACTTCTTTATGGTTCCGGCAAAGTTATTGTTGTTTCGACCCTGTTCCTGGAAAATTTTGCCAAGAAATAAAACTCAAGAACATTTTTTTGGGTTGCTTAAAAGATTTTTTTTAGAGATTTAAGAAGATTAAAGCAAATTAAACACCGATAACAGTACAAAATCCTAAATGAATGTCTAAACGACGGATGGACAGCATAATCATAAAACCACAAAATTCATAGAATTTAAAGAAAGGCCGAACATTAATAACCCTTTTTAAAAGAGATTCGTAAAATCGTAGCCATTATTGTTTTAAATTGGATTTTGATTTCCGACTTCCACTCGCTATGCACATTAAAAAGGAATTCAATGCTTCCTGGAAAAGCTCTTTTTCATTTGATTTAGAGGCCTTAACAAAAGATTCAGGCACCTCTGTCAGCTTCCGTATACACTCGATCTCTGTCAGATATTAATCTACAATGTAATCATAAAATCTTGTGCGGATTCTTCACTCTGGAGTGACACTTTTGTTATGTTATCCAGATTACTATTATCGGTTCTTAATTATGTTTCTGCAACTATTGAGGTGTTTAGATGGAAATTGCTGTAAGTGCCAAATTATTGATTTTGGATAACAAATAACTATTAACTAAGCTTAAATTTGGTTTGAAATTTAAGAAAAATATTATGGATATGATCATAATATGGACTTATTATTATTCCAGTCATGAAATAAATACGTCCCGCTAAAAAGTTTTAATATTTTTTTCTTCCATCTCCAATTCCATCTATGATGGTGAATTGTCTAATTTTTTTTCTTTAAGTTACGATAACGACCCTAGGGTGGCACTCGATAAGAGAGTCTAGAGACGAAAATCTTAAAGATAGTCATTTGTCAAGAATTCTTTCCATTTCGAGGCAGTCATATTCTCAGATACCGAAATAACAAACGTATATGTTGTTTATTATATTTACCAATAAATCTGGTCGAAAAACGGCCAAAATCCCAACTGTTCCTATACCTACGGCATCTTGAAGTTGCCGGATTCATGTTACAGCCGAGCAAAACTGAACACCACTCGGAACACAGATGTATGTATGTAATAAACAAGTACCGAAGACAATATTCCGTAAAGGAAAAAGATTGTCATTGTGGAAAAAAAGTTTTGTGTGTCTTCCCGATGGAACATTGGTCTTTACAAAAAATCAAAGTAGACAGGGTGTTGAAAGGTGTGTAATGCACCTAACGCAAACGATTTTCAATTTTCTGTGCACATTCATAAAATTGATAATGTGATAGTTGATTAAAATTGATATAATTATAATATAAAGACCCGGGATAGACGAACGTGGTATAGCGCTACCTTGGTGGGCTGACTTTTATTTCGCGAGGGACCCACGGAATAGATCTCGTCCTTCCCACCATGGATAGAACAACCAACTAATGAACCAAACTCACTTGTAGTATCTAAAGAGGTGTACCGATTAAAAAAAAAAAAAATAAAAAAAAACGACTTCGAAAACCCGAAATCAGTTCAAAATGCACTTAAAATCTGTATGAAAAAAAGCATACAGAATTTGTTTTAGAAATCAACGCATTGCTTCCTTTCGCCTTATATTAGAAATAATCTTCCACCACTAAAAAGTATGAAATAAAAAACATTTTATAAAAAAAATTAAACCGACTTCGAAAACTAGGAACCAGTAAAAATAAATGCACTGAAAAGTATGAAATAATTACCTTCTGATTTTTATGAATAGGCAGCAAAATTGAAAATCTTATGAAAAGCAGAAAAATGCATTAAAACGGATAATTTTATTTTGATTAGTACGAATACATACTAACTGTTAATAAAAATTATTAAATTAAAATATAAAATACTATGTTCAATACTTAACAATCTTTTCGGAGGCGGCGCAAAATTTAAAATTGTTAGCACTAAAAATTAGGAAAATCTTAAAATTCTCTATAGATTTTCTATTCTGCGCCATCTCCGAAAAGATTGTTAAGTATTGAACATGGAATTTAATATTTTAATTTAATAATTTTTATTAACAGTTAGTATGTATTCGTACTAATCATAATAAAATTATCCGTTTTAATGCATTTTTCCGCTTTTCATACGATTTTCAATTTTGCTGCCTATTCATAAAAATCAGAAGGTAATTATTTCATACTTTTCAGTGCATTTATTTTTACTGGTTCCTAGTTTTCGAAGTCGGTTTAATTTTTTTTTGTAAAATGTTTTTCTATTATTATAACATCTCCATCTAATTGAATGATAAATGCATTGATAAAAATTGGATATTACGTCTAGCATCCCTAGTCACTTTCCCCATGTATTATTAAATAAGAGGGATATTTTTAATTAACAAGAATTGGGTCCGGTGGGGTTTTTATACGACCCCGTTATCAATGTTTATTCGAGCTAAAAAGTAGCTCATCAATTTTTATAATATAATATTTGAACGTTTGTATTATAAAAACAGATAGAGAAGAAAAGAAAACCAATAAACTACATGCAAAAGATCAGTATATACACCAACAAATTAAAAGTAAAATAATTTAAAGCATTCCTAGCAGATAGTTGACGAACAGCAGGCTAGTTAGTCCTTCGAATCTCCGTAAAAAAAATGCTCTTTCTATGAAGTCTAGAAGCTAACTACATAAATTGTTTTTATATCACTTCAAAACGAGTACCTTCCCTTGAAACGTTCCCAGATTTTTTGTTGTAAATGTATTTCTTTTCAAACAAACGCGAAACCTTTCAGACTGAGAGTCCTCCCCATCGCTCCTTAATTTGCCGGTGATAATAATACATGAAAAGGTGAACGATGAGTATTTTTTTTTCATTACATTAAATACAATATAAATTTTTAATTTAAACATAATAGAGCTTTTTTAAAAATTATTATAATCTGTAAGGTCAATTATTTCTTGCAACATAAGTTTAGCAGAACTGCCGTTTTTAATTTATGCATATCTAGTTCCATAGCAAGGATTTATATTTGACTCTGCTGAATTCTGTAACAAATATACAATTTCTTTTTTAATAAAGTTTACAAATTCATTATCTTCTCGAGACATACCTGTTTCTATATTCTTAAATTATTTATCCATTGGAGATGATTATTCTTTTATCTAATAGATAAAATATTTTAAATGATTTCTATAGGTTAAATGATGGTCAGGATTTTCAGTTAACAATGATTTTATTATGGTAAGCCAACGTTTCGATCCAACTTGTGGATCTTCATCAGGGCTACTGAGTCCAGGTGGATACTGTGATAGAGTATCCACCTGGACTCAGTAGCCCTGATGAAGATCCACAAGTTGGATCGAAACGTTGGCTTACCATAATAAAATCATTGTTAACTGAAAATCCTGACCATCATTTAACCTATCGTAATTGAAGAACAGTTGACCATCTCTCATTTCTATTAAATGATTTCTGTGTTTTACTGCTCGAAAACGTATGGATATTTCTTGATTTTATCTATGTGGCATGTGATAATTTGTTAAAGTCTAAATTTTTTTCAGGCTTCTATGCGTTTTTATATTTAAAGAAAACTGTTAGAATTGTTAATAGAAATTGTTCCGTTTAAAAAATTACTGCTGTACTTCCCAAAACCACTCTTTTTCTTGATGTAGTATCCCACCTCCCTTTCTAATCACATCTCAAAATAGATGACTTATGTTTTTGACCATTTAATTTTCCCATTCATTGTTCTTTTTCAGTTTTTTTTTAGAGTTTATAAAATTAAAAAAACACTTTTCCATTTGAAATTTAAAAAAATATAAAGGGGGTAAAAACAAAATAAAGAAGAAAAGGATAGTTTGCTGCTATCGGACAATTTAAAAAAATAAATTAAATTTATTTTTAATATATATAAATTTCTAAACTAAATATCAATCAAAACAAAACAATTGAATAAAACTTGATATGCAAGAAAGTGAAAACAGAAAAAAAAATTATTACTTAAAGACAGTACTGGCACACTCTTCCTGAGGCGGTTAATAGAACCCCGAAGACAGATTGTAACTAGAGAAAGGGAGAGGGGGTGTAATAAAAAGTTAATCTGAGCGTGTGAGGTAGAGGGTGCCACCCTCCCCACCCCCCTTCCCGGGAACACTCATTTAAACAGCCAACCAGGAAAAACCATCTGCCCATGTCCATGCTCCACTCCATCCATTAGCACATCAATTAATTAGATTGAGTATCCGCTTTTGTGCGCTACAAAATTATAACGAAAGTAAATGCTTCAAACTTCAAAGCATCCAACATATAATGAAATCGTTAATATTTAACCTAATTGTCAGGTATAAAGACAACGAACTCATTACTACCCTTTATCATCGCTTCTCACCTATAATTTGTCCCTTTAATGATTTAGTGATTTGTATAAATATGAATAAGGGCTCGTAGTAATTTCCATTCACCATCGATGAAGGTGCGATGTTGTCATGAATGCAGCTAGGGCGCCACGTGGCGCTAATACTAAGCGACCATTTTTTCGATCGCAATTTTCAGGCGTTGAGAGTAATCGGGACGATTTTGATTTGAAAATTAAGAAACTTTCGCATTCGAATATGCTATCTTAGAGTAGGTGAAGTGTAAGTTTAGAAAGGGGCGAAAATAAAATCCCGCTAACTGGGACGGCTGAGTTTCATTGATCAAGAGAAAAGCCGGAGCGCAGGCCCGAGAAAACGGTGGTGGGGAGGCGGAGGAGAACAAGCGCGCCAGTCAGGTAGGACCTGACCATGCTAGGCGCGCCTGAGGCCAGTCGATCATGTCGAGGGAACCTTACGGCCAGAACTTAGGTGGCAGCGGGAGTCGATCACCGAGGAGCGCCCGCCGTTTAGGGGAGTTACCAACCGTCGACAGGTCTCCTTCGAGAAACTATCCTGCCGGAGGAAGCAGGGGGAGCCCGGTCGGTAGAAAAGGTAGGCCGCGTTCAGGAAATACTTCGCCGGAACATCATGGTTATCAACCCATGAGCGGGCAATATTATAGAGCTGAGGAGGATTTAGGCAGTCCTATGATGGAGGACAGGGGGAGGAGCATGGCTTCTAGCGGCTCACATCATAGGTCTCGGAGTGCCAGTAGGCCGATGGGAGGTAATCCCATGTCAGTCCGTTATCAGTCATTAGATCGCGCTGGGGGGACGGGTCCAGAAGGTCAAGAGAGGGAATTCATGCCAATCAGGGATCGGTCTTTGGACAGGGTAGGCCCTCGTGAGCGGAGCATGGAGCGCGGAGGTTATCTCGAGGAAGACCTATACGGCCCCCGGTCGGCGAGGCAGTCCCCCAATACCCACATGATGTCCGCTAGGGACGGTGGCAGCTACTTAGGCGAGCTGCAGAACCAGAACACCGACCTTCAAAGAGAATTGGCCAATTTGAAGAAAGAATTAGAATTGACTAATCAAAAATTGGGATCAAGTATGCACAGTATCAAGACCTTTTGGAGCCCAGAATTGAAAAAAGAAAGAGCTTTACGGAAAGAGGAATCCGCCAAATACAGCCTCATCAATGATCAACTCAAGTTACTCAACTCGGAGAATCAGGTAAATTCACCAACCACCAAATCCGTCTGCTGTTTTATACTGATTATTGGCAATCGATTGCATACACTTAAGCATTCTTATAATGAGTTATTTTGACTTCAGCTTAGATCGGGTAGATTATTAGTAACGCCTTCGTTTGGAATATTAGTTTAAGATTAGTGAGGTATTTTCGATTGCCTAAAAATAATATAAGAAATTACTTAAATTAATAAAGGTAGCTTACTACTAGACTAAGGAACAAGTATGAATTTATATATTTAACATTGAATATTGATTTTTGTATGTTTTTTCTTTGATACACTTATTAATTTTTGGTTGCTTTGTCGTAGCTGTTCCTCAAGTGAACAATGGACTTGGTTTCGAGTTGTGAGCGGGAATGAGTTGTGAGGTCATAATTACACAGCTGATGATAATGTGGGAACATGTCCTTCGTTACCTACCGTTCGAAACTACAATCCTTTCACCCCCCCCCCCCCCCCCCACCAAACACACATCACTATATTTTTATAACAGATTTAATTATTGAAATTAAGGTTTATTACCTTTATGTAGGATAGGTTGCATTACACAACGACAAATTTGATATCAATGTCAAACCTTCTTATCATCCTATTATTGTGTTGTATACATACGAGTATGTATATACTATTTGAATTTATAAGCATGTAATATTTATCGAATTACTTACAAACATTGTACATGAATACTTAAAGTAAAACGTTTCGATTAATATTAAATACTGCTATTCTGTTCAATTATAAGTTAAAAATGTTTAGATTCTTTCACTTCGTTACTCGGACTTATTTGGCACGATATAGATGAATAATTAAAACTTTAAGCGTGTGTTTATTAGTACTGCAGCTTAGAGAAATTTAGCATGGAGAGAATATTCATATATTTGATATATTAGCCTTAGATAAAAGCAAGAAACGATGAGATTTGAACACTGAAGATTTTTTAATTTCCACTATAATTATATATCTTAGCGATGGAAATTTATAGTTATTATAAGGTTTTGTAACCGTTATATTATCGTTATTGGAAATATTGAATACATGGCTAAGTGATTGGAATAAAATCTTCGTATTCAAATGGAAAAAAGATTTTCATTCAATAAATATCCAATATCATGGGATCAATGACAAAATGTGTCTACTAGTCGAGACCTATGTCATCAATAATAATTAATAATATAAATTTGTGAGGAAGAGTCTGATGCCCATTCTCAGGATATTTGTGGCTGCGCTTTCAAACACTTCAACTTTTTTTATTTTAATGAAGGGGTCTTCCAAGTAAAAATTTTTTGTCTGGTAGAGGGGGGGCAAGGGTGTGAATTAAAATTAATTGATCCAATTATTGTTCGAGATCCCAAGGGTGGATTGATGAATCATGAATTTCGATCACAAACATTTTCTTTATTCCAACAGCCTACGTTCAGACATCTCTTCGTCAGAGCTGGGTAAGTACTCGGAAATTGCACTGTGATTAGCGAGTCTCAGTGTAACGCCCCAGTATTCACCTAGCCCTGATGAAGAGATGTTTGGACGTAGGGTGTTTAAATTTTAAAAAAATGTTTGTGATTGAAATTCATGACTATCAATCATCCTTTATCATCATATAGAAAACAGTCGACTATGCTCCACTTCTGAATTGTTTATGAATCTTCTCCAACGACCGAAAATGTTTTCATTTTCTCGAATTTCGATGTATGCGTATACTGTAAGATATTTAAACCGTCCTAAACTCGCCATGAAGTTAATGCATAACGTATAATTAATTACAATCCCCCTCAAAATTCAGAAATTAATAAATAAGGGATGCTGTGATAAATAAGTAAGCTGTGATAAGCACTGTATACAACTACTTCTTGTTGCCAATCTTGTTCAACAACTGAATATCATTTCACTGGTCTCATTTTGACGAATTCATATTTTAGACAATCTTCCAAAGATTCCAATGTGGAAATTTACTTTCAATTAAATTATAGCAACTATATTTTTTATGTTTTTCAAAATAGATAAGTAAATTCATACTATTTCGGGACTCCTACTTGTATTGGTAGGAGGAAATAGCAAATGAGTATCTTAATTATTTCCGCCTTTTTCCTTTCCTCATTCCTGGGAAGGTACCTTAAGGTATCTGCCGTGTAGCAACTCGAATCAGGAGCCACCTATTCCCACAAACGCACTCGGTCAAGACAGCTTCAAACGTTTTGTTGGCTAGTAGGTAATATATATTTATCTTTCTGGGTCCGACATTGATCAATTCCTCTTGTTAAAATTATATATACACAATTTTAACAAGAGGAATTTCTAAATACCCAGAAAGATAAATATATATTATCGAAATATACAAGAATATAGAATTCAAAAAAGTTTTGCCGACCATCTACAAAGAACTCTGGTTGTCCTATCCCACAAAAAAGTTCAACAAGTAGTAATATCAATACATGTAATGGAAGTATAGGAATACGATGTTACGAAAAAGACAAGAAAAAAAAGAAAAGTTATTCTTTTCTCATATTATTCAATTCTGTATCATCGAATGGAGACAATATAATCCTATGAAGTTGACGATTTACAATTGGAATCCGGAAACAGTGAGAACCCATTGAGAATGAAATACGTGAATTTTCCTATTATTAAATAAATTAATTGAATAACATTATAAATAAGCAATTACTTCTGAATTGAAATGTTGAATTTTCGAATAAATACAAGAAAAGAAAGCTTAACAATACGAAGAATCGTGTAAATATTAACTGTTCAATCGTACACCGTGATAGCGTCGAAAGTTAGTGAGAAGTATTTTTAAACAAGCAATTAGTTACTTTTGTTTCTAAAATTGTCCCCGCATGAATAAATGAAAGCTTAAAGTTTTCGATCACTGAAAAGTACGAGAATGTAAAATGATTTTCGTCTTAAAAAATGTATGGCTCCGATGTAGGGCAGTCCTCTTTTTGCAGAAGCCGGATTACTCAAGGCTGTACAAATCTTTTTATAACGTCGCAAACTTTTGATTTTCTAAAATTTCTTTTCGTCTAACAGCAATGATTTATGTATTCTGCGTATATATTTTCTCAACGGTTTAGTTAAAAAAAATGAACAACCTTATAGCAACTCTTTTTTTTAGAAGCATACAACAGTATGATTCTGAAAAAAACAAACATAAGCATGAGACAAAATTATAAAATTTATTACCAAACAGAATCTGAATATTTTAAAAGCATTTATTTTAAGAGAGTCTCCGGGAAAATGTAATCGTGTGTAGAAACTTAGGTCAATAAACGTGGAAAAAGACTTCATTACGGACTGTTCTCTTTCAAATCTGGTCGGAAAATGTTAGTTAACTTTAAATATGTAACAATGAGTAACACATTTCTTTTCCTCATCAAGCTAAAACATAATCCAATTTAGATTGTTCAATGTAGAAATACTTAAATATAATCTTTCGTCTTACCGACATATGCACCAATTACATCTGAATGAATTTAAAATTTACTGTTAATTATTTAATTTTGTTGGGAAATTTCCGATATTGAGCTTGTAATTATGACCATGCTAAAGACAGTACTATATATAATTTGATATACTTTTATGTCATATATTCAGCCAATTGAATTACGATTCATTTATTTTCAGGTAAGAAAAGATTTCAGCTGGCGGCGAATGAAAATTGAAGATGATGGTAACGTAAAATTTTGAGTAAACTGGAATTTTAATTTCATATTTTATTTTAAAATCTTTTAATAAAAAAAAAAAAAAAATTACAATGCGTTTAATTTATAAATATATTTAGTTTTTTGTTTTTTAAATACACGAAAACTTATTTAATTATTATTGTTTCATTATTTAACTAAAAACTGATAAAAAGAATCCAGAGCTAACGCTAAAAGCTAAAGATATTAATTTATTTCCACTTTGACAATAAGTGAATAAAGAACCGTGATAGATTAATCAAAAAATTAAATAATAAAAAGTGGTGGAAGTGGACCCTTGGATTATTAAAAAGAGAAGTATAGGGATAATGGCAACCCCACCCAAGAATTGCCTTTAAATTGCCCCATTAAAAGCATAAAATAGAAAAACTTGTTCAAAGACTTTCGGTTAAGTAAGGGCCATTGCTTTACTTCCACCCTCTCATTTTGGATCCAGGAAAAAAGATTGACTCATTGTTCGAATCATTCTCTTTATCTCATCCTACTCAGTTTTATTTTATACAATATTTTTTCATCAAAAATTCATTTGTTTATTCATTCAGTCCAATCAGTGGAACTTGGTTATAGACCATTGTTTGGCCTTGTGGAATTATTTAAAAGCATTTCTTTCCTTTTTCTTACTTTATAACGATTTTATTTATTATGATTTTTTACATGCAATAGCGTATTTCCAATTATAGTACGCTAAGAATGTTGTTAAAACGTTTTTTGTTTTTTTGTAAAATATTATAGACCGAAAAATTATTAGAAATGACAAAAGTCGAGAAAAAGAAGAAGGTCCTCAAAATTTTAATAGAATCCCCCCTTAACGAAATTGGTTTTGCCCTTTATTATATTTATATGATTTTCAATATTTAATCAGAAGATGGTTATAAATGATATTAAAGGAGAGGCCTTAGTAACTTTGCAATAAATCATCATATCATCATTTTTTTAAAATAATTTCACTCAAATATTATACTAGGAACATTTACAAGGACGCGATGACTAGAAGTGATGCGATAGGTGCGTGAGGGCCGAAGGAACGAAGGTTGGGCCGGGGGGTTACAGTTTCCCTACGCGCTTGCTTAGGCCTAACTTATCGACCCATAATTTGACACATTTCTCCTAACCACCTTATTTTAACTCTATCTCAGAATTTGTCTGATCGGCCAATTTTTCCGGTTTATGTTGATTGATTCTTCTGTACATTTTAACTTTCACTTACCTATATATGAAATATATAGTAAGTGGAAGTATTGCGATCGTAAAAAATTTCGACTTCCGGTTTTCAACGGAAATATACGTTTTGAAGTCCCCTGAGTCCAAATAACCAAGTCCCGCGAAATGGTCTGTGTGTTTGTGTGTGTGTGTGTGTGTGTGTGTGTGTGTGTGTGTGTGTGTGTGTGTGTGTGTGTGTGTGTGTGTGTGTGTGTGTGTGTGTGTGTGTGTGTGTGTGTGCGTGTGTGAACAGACTAGCTCAAAAACTATAAACCGTGCGAACCTGAAATTAGGTATTTAGTGTACGTATATGCCCGCGATGTGACATCAAAAATTTCATCTAAATTGCTCAATGGGAGGGGTACTTTATTTAATAACTTTTTAAGTTTTTTCTCAAAAACGGCTCTAACGATTTTGATTAAACTGAGTATTTGATGTATTAATATGCCTGAGATATGACCGTAAACATTTCATCAAATTCGAACAACCGGAGATGGGACTTTACTTGATAAATTTTATATCGTTTTCACGTGCTTTTTTTATTTACTCAGAAATGGCTTTAACGATTTTGATCAAACTGGGTATTTGATGTATGTATATGCCAAAGATGTGATAGCCAACATTTCATTAAAATTGATCAACCGGAGGTGGCACTTTATTTCATAAATTTGTTTCCAATTTTTCGATTATCTCAAAAACTGCTTTAACGATTATCATCATATCGTCATGTTAGGTGTTATTTAATATCAGGTAAGCGTTATCATTATTAAAATATTCTGAAGGGATTATAGAGCAAATGAAAACAAATATAAGAAATGAATGTGGAAAAATGTGTAACTTTGAGAAGTGGCATTAACTTATTTATTTATTTATTACACCCTTCCTTGCCTTGAAGGCCAAACGGGTTTGGCAGTGGTGACATACTCTAATCAGTACGTCACTCCTGCAAGTAAACTTAAATGTCATTTCCACTGTTCATATTATTTTTCCTGTCTTCCTTCTTCAGAGTTGCCTTCCTCTTCCTACCCTTCGGGATAATTGAAATGATCATATCCAACAGCAGCTTTCCACCCGTACATAAAGGCCTTGTAGTGCGGGTAGTTGGCCGATGTTACGAATTCTGGAAATTCTCTTTCAGTTAGGACGTACAGTCCAGTTTCTCTTCGGAGTTTGGTCCTGAGTGCCTCATAGGCGGTGCAGGAAGTGATTATATATTCGGCGGTTTCAGGAACGCCGCAACTAGGGCACAAGGGGTCTATGTCAAGGCCATGCATGTGGAGCTTGGCACGAAATCAGCCATGCCCTGTGAGGAATTGGGATATCCAGGAGTCCGGGAGGACCCAATTGGCTTCTAGACGTGACCGGACGGTGGGGAAATACTTTCGAAGAGTAGCTCCTTTAGGACTTGTCACCCACCGCCGGCTCCACTCTTCTATAGTGTCCTCCCGGATAATATTTCTCAAATGCCGCGGATCGTTATCAACCCTCATCCGGATATTTGCTGGAAGAACCGCTGAGCCTTCTCTCTTCGCCTCGAATTTCAAAATGTCTTCTCGCAGGAGGAGATCGAGAGGCATCCCTCCTGCTAATACTTGCACCGCCTCATAGGACACTGATTTGTAGGCCCTGGTGACTCGTAGCAGAGCTAAGCGCTGAATTGTCGCCAGCTTGTTCTTCTGTCGGAGTGAGAGATTCCTATACCAAGCAGGAGAGGCGTATCTCAGTATACCTAATATGACGCCCCGATAAATTGTCATGGTAGCTGAATATGTGAGGCCCCACAAAGCACCTGCTACGCAGTTAAGTCCGTTTAACGTTATGGTTACGCTATTTCTCAAATTATTGAAGTGGTGTTAACAAAACGCATTAATTTCTTATCTAAGTAAGTTGGTATGTGAAAGTTGTGTGTTGCGCGCACGCACCAGACTTTTTATGTTTGGCAATTTAAAAAACAAAATATTAATATATACTTATTCATCCGTATATTATATATACATATATATATATATATATATATATATATATATATATATATATATATATACACTTTTAATTTTGCATCATTACAAGAGAAAAGTTAGCTCAGTAGTGTTTATAGAAGAGTAGACATGATTAGATGGAAATAGACACCCAGTTCGAGTATGGACTTTCTTGTTTTTTACTTTCACTTACCTATATATGAAATCTATAGTAAGGGAAAGTATTGCGATCGTGAAAAATTTCGACTACCGGTTTTCAACGGAAATACACGTTTTGGGGTCCCCTGAGTCAAAATAACCAAGTCCCGTGAAAGGGTCTGTGTGTGTGTCTGTGTGTATGTGAACAGACTAGCTCAAAAACCATAAACCGTGCGAACGTGAAATTGGGCATTTAGTGTATGTATATGCCCGCGATATGACAGCAAAAATTTTATCAAAATTGGTCAAAGGGAGGGGGTACTTTATTTAATAACTTCTGTATCATTTTCACGTGTATTTTTTATTTACTCCCAAACGGCTTTAACGATTTTGATCAAACTGGGTATTTATTGTATGTATATGCCAGAGATGTGATGGCCAACATTTTATCAAAATTGGTCAAACGGAGGGGGCACTTTATTTCATAACTTTTTTTCCAATTTATACCTTTCTTTCGATTATCACAAAAACGGCTTTAATGATTTAGATCTAATTCGTCATGTTTAGTGAAAATTCGGTGTTCTTTAATATCAGGTAAGCTTTATCGTTATTAAAATGTTCTGAGGGGGCTTAAATGGGGAAGGGGCTTTTTTTGTTTTCCTGTAAAGTACCCTTGTGTTTGTTTATATGGAAAAATTAACTGCCTCTCATTACACCCTAAAAAATAAGAAATGGCTAAATATGAAATATAAAAAAAATCAAGTAAACATATAGAGGAGAAAAAAAGATAAATATTCCGTCAACTCATAAAATACGTTGAGCACACGCATGCGGCCGAGTACGCCTTTAATGACAGACCATTGTTCATAATTAAAGCCGTTCTGTTTATTTAATGGAAATTATTTGTTTCATGGTAAATGAAGTTTTCAACAACTACATAGAGAATTATAAAATCAGACGACACTTGGAGTGTTATGCTTGCATTGCCGAATTACCACAAGTAAAAACTTTTATTATTAGTATATTGTTTTTTAGATTGCCAAACACAAAAAGTCTGGTGCGTGCGCGCAACACACAACTTTCACTTACCAACTTACTTAGATTGGAAATTAATACGTTTTGTTAATGCCACTTCTCAAAGTTACACATTTTTCCACATTCATTTCTTATTTTTGTTTTCATTTGCTCTATAACAAACACTTATTTCTTTTATATTTAAATAAATTTTTACTTGTGATAATTCGGCAATACAAGCATAATACTTGTTGACGAGTCGTCTGATTTTATAATTCTCAATGTACTTGTTGAAAATTTCATTTAGTTACCATGAAACAAATAATTTCTATTAAATGAACAGAACGGCTTTGATTATGAACAATGGTCTGTCATTAAAGGCGAACTCCGCATGCGTGGGCTCAACGTGTTTTATTATTTGACGGAATATTTTTATTTTGTTCTCCACTATATGTTCACTTGATTTCCATTTCTTATTTTTAGGCGTAACGAGATATCGTTGATTTCTCCATATACACAAAAACAAAGGTACTTTATAGGAAAACAAAAAAAGCCCCTTCCCTATTTAAGCCCCCTCAGAACGTTTTAATAAAGATAAAGCTTACCTGATATTAAAGAACACCGAATTTTTATTTTAAAGTAAAGAGCCGTTTTTGAATAAATAAAAAAACACGTGAAAATGATACAAAATTTATTAAGAAAAGTCCCCCCTCCGGTTCATCAATTTTGATGAAATGTTGGCTATCACATCTTTGGCACATACATACATCAAATACCCAGTTTGATCAAAATCGTTAAAGTCGTTTTTGAGTAAATAGAAAAAAAAACACGTGAAAATAATACAGAAGTTATTAAATAAAGTACCCCCTCCCTTTGAGCAATTTGCTGTCACCTCGCGAGCATATACCTACAGTAAACACCCAATTTCAGGTTTGCACGGTTTATAGTTTTTGAGCCAGTCTGTTCACACACACACACACACACACACACACACACACACACACACACACACACACACACACACACACACACACACACACACACACACACACACACACACACACACACACACACACACACACACACACACACACACACACACACACACACACACACACACACACACACACACACACACACACACACACACACACACACACACATACACACAGACACACACACAGACCATTTCACGGGACTTGGTTATTTTGACTCAGGGGACCCCAAAACGTGTATTTCCGTTGAAAACCGGTAGTCGAAATTTTTCACGATCGCACTACTTTCACTTACTATATGTTTCATATATAGGTAAGTGAAAGTAAAAATTAGTGTTTTTATAGAGCAAATAAAAACAAAAATAAGAAATGAATGTGGAAAAATGTGTATTTGAGAAGTGGCAATGAACAAAACACATCAATTTCTAATTTAAATGAGATAGTAAGTGAAAGTTTTGTGTTGTGCGCACGCACCAGATTTTTTATAAGGAAATGCTTAGGATATTAATAGTTTCAGAATAGAAACTGTTAATGTCTCTAGAATCTGTTTTATTTAAGCTACAATTTCCAGGTTTTCAAATACCTAGAGGGCTTATAAATATTCTAATTTTTATTCTGATCTATCTCGGTGCAAAATTAGATTTACAAAAATCTTGATTTAATTTTTATTCATAAAAACATTTAGGCAAGCCAGTTTTATGTTCTTAATCCCCTTTTCATTATCTTCGTACTCATTAAATAAAATATTTTTAAAAATTTTTATTTTTCAAATTTTGAGTCGTAACCCGGATATAAGCATTCATTCGGGCATGATAAATAGTTTAATTTCCATAAATGTCAAAATCCAAATCTTTATCTATTTAGTCCTTAGGGGAGATGAATATATGGTTTAGTATGCAGCTCTGCCTGCAATTTTCATTTCAAAAATATTATGGAAATGGAAAGACTTTTAAGGGTTTCCCTTCTTCTCTACTTTATCCTAGCCTTATACCTCACGGTACCGGGGCAACCTTTATCCACTAATTGTAAATCTCTCGGTCAGTAGCCACCTTGTTAACCTGACCCAGAGTGAGTCCTCTGTTCCTTGCTAAATCCGATTAGAGGTCTTCCCACTTATTTCTTGGTCGTCCTCGTCGTCTCCCTCCCATTGTTCTATCTTCCCATACACTTTTAAAAAGACTTTTGATCGGCATTTTTTGTATTGATCGATATTGCCGAACCACATTACTTATTTTCTATGGGTATTTTCCATAAGCGGTTCCCAGCCATCTTCTCCTATCATATTGTTTCTCATTCTATCGAATCTTGTCTTACCTATTGTCTTGTGTTTGTCTTACAGGTCTAAATGCTGCTTATTCTTCCTTAAGCTTATGTTCAATAATTCTTCTTAGCCTTCTTTCGAGTAATCTATAGTGCATCATTAGATTTACGGACTTCAGGTATATAGGTCGATAACTTTCGCATTTAACTATTGAGCCATGCTTATAGATTGGGACATTGATATTATTTTTCCAGTATTTTTGGATCTCCTTCTTCTGGAATGCCTTATTGCAAATGTTGAGTAACTTGGTAAACACTTTTGTACTTGGTAGCCACCATATTTAAATATTTTAACCATGATTCCAATGTCACCAGTTGCATTGTTGTTCTTAGTTTTGGCCATTTTCAGCTCCCAATCCTCAGTCAAATCGTCCTCTTCCACAGTTAGTCCGACCAGAGATCGTTCATCCACTTGACTCCTCCCATTTCCAAATTTCTCACTGATAAAATCCACCCACTAAAACTTCGTCTTCTTCAGTGATACGCTTACTTGTTTTCCGTATTTTCCACGATGCCCCTTAACTATGCACTACTTGTTGTCCTTAAAACTACTTGTTGTCCTGAACATAGTTTCTTTAGCCAAGTTCAGAACAATTTTTTCTTTAGCTATTTTCACTGCTCGTTTAGTTTCCTTATGGATTTCCCATGATCAGTAATATAAGTTACGTGTTTATATTTGGGCTGCAAAGATTAAGCTGGATCTCTATTTTTTTGGCCTTTAGGGTGAAAAATTTGTTAAAGGATGATCCAATTATTCTTTCGAGCTATATATCAGCGCGAAGTATCTTGAAAATATATTTCTGACATCTCTAATATCAACAGTGTCTAAGTTGGATTACTGTTTGCATGAGATTATTTAAACTTTTATTTAGACAACGTTTAGTTTTTGTTTTAAAGGACGGATAAAGAGAAAATTTGGATTCTTCCCTACGGGTTTCTATTGTTATTCGAAATATATCTAATCGAATACACTTTTTTCATTCTAATTCATAACTAAATTGTAAACTATTGTGACTGAGTGCATTACTAATTTGATTTTTATTCAAAATCATTAACATGTTTAATTAAAATCTTATGTTTGATGTATAATTTTTTTTTTTGTGGCCCATTTAAATTGGTTATTTCCGGCAATCCCGCTAATATAAACACTAAGAAAGTAATAAATAAACCAATTATTACTAAGGAATATAATCCCTTAAATGCAAATATTCTTGTTTTCTATAGAGGAACATCCTTTAATTTTATCTCATTCATGATTAATAATAGTATAAGCTACCAGGAGGATAACACAATGGCTAATTACTTAAAAGCTGATAAAGACGTCATCATCCAGTTTCTACTATTTTAATTTGTCTTTAACCTCAAACAAATTATCGACAACAAGTGCTTTTTCATTTTTTAATACACAAATTTAAATGAACACACATGAACTAAACAAGGTAGAAAAATCTTTCCTTAGGAGTCGGGTCAGAAGGTAGCGATTAATTTTTTTTTTAGACAAAATGTTGTTCTTTTCACAGGAGACATTATTACTAACACCATTTTTGTGACTCTCAGAAGTAAATATAGATTCCGTTTCAAGAATAATATTTTACAAACATATCTTTTTTTTAGTTGGTTTGGAAAAAAAAATACTTTTTTGTTAATTGGTCGTATTTGTTAAAAATACTCTGTTTTCAATACGAATTGAAAGGTTTATGATGTTTTTAAGCATACAGAGGTCAATGAGATGTTCCACAAATTTTGTTAATTTAAGTAGAGGTAGTTGTTCACAACAGCTTTGCTACCAATAATTCTTTATTAGCCCTCATATTTCTGAATGTCATTCATTGTTTTATTATCGGGAAGAGCAGTAAGGAATGGTTTATATATGTATAGTTAAAACGAATTCCGCTTTTAACCTTAATTTTCTCTATTAATCAAGTCATGCAGGTACTTATTATTAGAAGCATACGATATTTATATATTAGATCCTATAGTAAGTGATTCGCTTGAAAACATATTTCACCTTTCATATAGCCCCCAATGATAATGAGTCAGTCATTTGATAAACTGATGTCAAGAAATAATAGAATTATTCACCAAAAGTAATTAACGGGATTATTATCTTTAGCTTTTTATGTGTAAAAAAAAAAAAAACGTTATTGAACAAAGTTTCACTAAGAGCCCATCGAGGCGGTAATAAATAAATATGAATTTCCTTACTAAGAGTGCACATCTCTTGGCTAGGTAGCAATAAATATCCAAATGTCTCTCTCTTTACAAAGAGTTGAAAATCAATTAGCGCTTGAATATTAGCCAAGAGCCAAAAAATGATGCCCCTAGGCGAAACATCCATAAGGTTTAATTTTTATTTTCAATAATTAATCCTAAAAAAAGGAACTAAACTATAGATGATGTTCTATAACACAAATTATAGGGATATTTATCGCTTAACCAACTGATTTCGCTTAACCGTCTTGATATTT
Source organism: Aelia acuminata (assembly GCA_911387785.2). NCBI lineage: Eukaryota > Metazoa > Arthropoda > Insecta > Hemiptera > Pentatomidae > Aelia > Aelia acuminata. The sequence continues at coordinate 58,176,043 of OU426980.1, read as the reverse complement.
GTCCGTCTTTGAACCACTATATAAGAGGTTTTTTGTTTTGTTTTCTTTAAAATGTGAATAATTCATGGATGTTTAAAAAAAAAAAAAAAAAAAAAAAAAAAAAAAAACTTACTTTATTTATTTGAATTAGAATAAATTTTAATGGCACAGGCCCTGGGGCGTGTTCAGCTCGAAATTTGGGGGGTGTCATGACCCCCCTGTCTCATAAACACGTGGCTGACAGTACCGTTTTTAATTTGATTATTACCTTTTTGTAAGAAGGACTGCGATCTAAACAATCTAAAGTGTTATGTTTAGGGAATAGTAACTGCCTAATTGCATTATTTGCTTAAAAAAAAAAAAAAAATTGAAAAACCAGAAAATTTGGGGGGGGCAATTGAACCCCCTGGATCCGCCCTTGCATATGCCTGAGACAGTGCTTGGTGTTGTATCGTGAGGTTGCAAAGTGAGTCCCAGTGGCCGAGCGTTTTTTTCAAACAAATCATTACTTCATTAATCCTTACTGTGCTAAGGGCTATGAAATGAATAAATATCAATCGAGGTAGTTATACGTTTGTCAGGATTGTCCTGTGATTTGACTCGATATTATCTGTTTTGAATATATCTGATATATCTAGTCCAAAACGAGTAGAACGTCCCAAAAATAAGCATAAATTTGAATCCATTGTTTTTATCATGTGTGTAGTGTAATCATTCCAGAAGGATTTTTAGGAGAATGGCCGACCTTTTTCCACCATTAAATTATAATCATTTACATAGATATTGCCATTTTGTTGAAATAACTCTATTTGTTTCGAAGAATCCAAATAAATAATTGGACAAATAATAATAAACATTGATTTGAAAATAGAAACGTGAATAAGAAAGAAATTACATTGGTTTGATAAATAGTTTCGCAAGCTCAGTAGCAACCGGAAACAATTTTTTTCAGCACGTAATTCCAGTTTTTGGACCACCTTAGCCCAATTTCTCTATTATTACTCCTTAAATTAATATTTTTTTGAAAATTTCAAACATTATATTTAGACACAGGAAAAATACATTTTTTTTTTAGGTCGATTTGGTAGTTGAGACAGAAGCAAAGCTACGACCGAGTTGTGTTTGCGTGTTGGAATCTATCGTGCCGGGTTGCCCATCTAGTCGGGATGAACCCTCCATTCTTCAAATTCCTTTTTATTCAGTTCAAAATAATATTATGAAAAGAACTAGGCATTTTATTATAATATTTATATCATTTCCTCAAAATGTTCTGGATAGCTATAGATTTAATGAAGACCCAATGCCAGACTTTTATTTTTTTTAGTTTTCTTCAGTATTAATAAACCACAAATGGCTACTGAGTAAAATTATATTTTTTAAGATTTGAAAGAATGTAAGATAGAACATCTGAATTTCTTGTATAATTCTAATAAAAATTATCTAAGAAAATAAAGAAATGTAGAAATCTCATTTTTTTTCTTTATACTAACATGAAGACAATCCACCATATTTTTAACCATACATCATACAAGTTCCATCCATAAGATCCATTACTGACATAAATAAAGTCATCATTCTCCGATTTACAAATTACCCGAAAGGCCGCCTTCGGGCATCGGGCATCGGCCGCCATATGATGCCTGAATGCTCTTTTTCGACGAAATGAAGTAGAATGTTTAAAACAGAGTATTCCGGATTAGTACAGGCACGAAGGCATGAGCTGCCCTTTTTCTTTTCGATTGATAGCGGATTTTGTAGTCTTTCAATTTTGTAATCTAGCAGCTTTTTTTTTATTGAAAATCTCTTTAAATGTTTTAAGAAAAAGAAAAATTTAGTTTTTTCCATACAAAAGAGGAATAAATTTCTATCACGATAATCAATTCAATTTTTGAAAAAGTTATCTTAAGTGCTCCATAAGTCACAAACTTTTGGTAATCAGAAAAAGAAAAAGTCAAATTATCGTACTCTATTGACTAGTTGATCAACATATTGTATTTATTACTGGAAAAACTGAATAATTCGTTAAGCATTAAAATGATTTAAGCTTTTTTTATGATTTTTGAAAGTTTAATTTTAATAGTACTCACTATTTCAAAAATAAAGTATTAGAGTGTTTTTAATTTCTAAAACTAAAGAAATTCATCCAAAAAATAAAAGATAAAAATGGATAATATTGCTTAAAGCGGAGAATTATAGGTTTAGGCTCGCGTCGTATTTCTTCCGACTCATCACCGGAAAATCAACCATCGATCATTACCGAGCCAGTTTTGAAATGAATGTGCCACAATACCATGAAATAAATATATTACAAGTGATGATAGAATAATACGTAAAGCCTTTTTCGAAGGTATTTTGAAAAATTACTATATTTTCTAACACAGTTAGTGCTTTAAATGTTGGTTGGAATTGCTTACCAACATTTAACTTTTACCTATTACTTTGGAACTAATAATGGAGTTACTGTAAAAAAAAATAAAACATATAGCCCTCAAGAAGTCTTTATCATCCGCAAGCTTTAACATCTGACCAAGTCTGATCTGTTCTTGCTACCTCCTTCTCGATGGTCCTTCCCTACATATCTCTAGGTCTTTCTCATCGTCTCTTTCCTTCAAGTTCCTCACCAAACTCTGGCGTTTTATATCAGTGAGGTCTTCCCGAAGAGTTTACCCTAGCCATGTCCTACGTTTGATGACCTATTCGATGGATTCATGCCCATAATTAAGAGTTTTTGCAATTTAGTAGCATAATTTAGTGAAGATAGCTTTAGGTCACCTAACTCCAAGAATATCCTCGAGAACCTGTTTATGAAAGACTGCAGCTTCTTAAGCTTCGTTACCTGTTTAGTAACTTTCCAAGTCTTTGAAGCGTAAAGTTGTACTATTAGTACGTTATCATTTCTGTTAAACAGCCGTAGCTTGGTACTCCTCCGTACCTTAAAGCTTAAAGCAGCAGGAGGAAGGAGAACGTTGAATATTTCTTACACGGCTACTGATGGCATTATCTGGTCCTCCATCCTGGCTAACTGTAATGAAAGATTGGATTAGCTTCCAAAACCTTTTAATGGTATATTTTATATTGTTATTGATTTTCAAAGATTAAATAAATACAAAATAATCAAATAATCCCTCCTACACTAACCATACTTCCAAGGTAGAAAAATTTGTAAACACTCTAAACTACTTGTTCCTCTATTATTAAATTTTCCTGGCTTTGGCTGTTTACCCACATCTCATTTGTTTTTGATGCTTTGATTTTCGAGCTCCAGATCTTACATGAGCCTCTATTGTAGTCTCCTCTCCTGAAGATCTCTTCAATCGATGGGAGGATACACCCCTGTTTTACTCCACTTTGAATGTTGAAATTTTAAATTTCCTTGGATTATCTTGTGGAATTTATTTCTTTTAAAACATCACCTTCCTCTATGAACTAAATAAGAAGGCCTCAGAGTTTGATTTAATTTTAAAATCCTGCCCCAGGTTATTAAATTATCGACCTTCTAGCGAAAAAATAGTAATGTAAAAGTAAAAGTTCTTTCAAATATCAGTTAATTGATTATTTTATAGTTTTTTTCATTAGTTTTTTTTTTTGTAAATTAGCCATTAATAATTTATCTTTTTATTTAAGAAGTTTTGGACACTTAATAAAATTAAATGCAACAAAATGACAATACTTTTCTTTTTAGTATTACATTTTAAGATATTGGAAACATAGTTAACGTGACACTCCTACAGTTACCGTGACTTATCTACTACAATGTAATATTGATCAAATCGTGATATGATCATTTAAGCTTCTCGAATTGAAACTGTTATTATATCTGTTTGAATAAGGTGAATTAAAACATAATTAGTGTTTATTTTGCTTATAAGTAATCTGGATTCCCTTATTTTGGCACCTTGCAAATAGCAATACGTTCACTTTCTTTAATTTGTATGAATTCTTGTTGATTTGCCACTGAATCAGAATGAGAGGCTACTAGTAACGATACAGTCATATTAAAGATTCAAGATTTAAGTTTATTTTTAGTTTTTCGGTTTTAAATATTAAGAGATCAACTATTAAAAAAAATGTTTTAACAGTAATAAACTAAGACATAATTCCAAAAATAGAATACCTGAAAGTATGACAATGATAAACGGAAGGCTTAAAAAGGAAAAGGACTTAACAAGGGAAAGGAGGAAAGGGTTGAGATTGCTGGTCCCAGTGGAAGAATAACCGGCTCCCCCCAAACCCCCCAACCACCTCAATCCCCCTAACCCCCCTTTCGATCGATATCCCCCACCGTTTATCCAAGCAGAATAATGTCGGCCCGTTACCTCTTACTTCTACAATCCTAAACATAGAACCTCCCTCGCTCAAATTATCTTCCAATTACATAATTTAAAAAAATAATAATTTAATAATTAAATCATTATCCTTGATTGATTATCTCAAGAAATGTTTTATAATATAACTGGTTAACCGGAAATGTTTATTCTTTAATTTTATTGAAAGTATTAAATTTGAACATGAATCTAATTTTATATTCATTAATTCATGTCTAATAAACTATGTTATTGTTTTAAATAATCTAAAACAAGATAATAATAAACATACCAATTTGTAACAAGAATACTACTACGAAACATATATTATCGATAATAAACATATAAGTAATTTCAAACAATGATAATTGCTATATAATACCTACATTATAATATAATTTGCGAAAATTGCGTGATCGGTGGGAAAGAGGTCAGTGAAGAAAAAGGATTGACTTGACCAGGATACATGCCTGTTGGCTCAAGTGGCAAGAGCCCCTTATTAGTGATGAGTAAGTCCACCCGGCATAATGGAAAGAAAAAAGAAAATATATATATATATATATATATATATATATATATATATATATATATATATATATATATATATATATATATCTTCAATTCATTTTTTGTTATGACGACGTTATACATCTTAATATAATTTTTAAATATTATTTATAAGAAGAGAAAAGATTGGCCTTGGGATTTGAACCCGGATTTCCTAATCACTAGTAAGACACTTTGGCCAGTTCGGTGGGAAATAGGTCAGTGAAGAAATGGGATTGACTTGACCGGTATATGTGCGTGGTGGCTCAAGTGGCAAAGTAGTTTCTCTTCTTATAAAAATATTTATATATATATATATATATATATATATATATATATATATATATTTGTTATTTATATAATGATATGTGTGTTATATTCTAGGTTAGCCACAAAGCCAAAAATTCAGTTTCCTTTCTTTGGTCTAAAGGATGGTGAAAGGATGTCGTGTGCGATATGAGGGGAAAATTGGTTAACTGATCGTAGAACATGAAAACTTGTTTTTTATATTTCTATTTACGATTCTTTATTATCATTAGCATGCGATGACATGGCTTTATTTCCCCTAGCTTCCTTCCTTTTTTTGTCAAAGTTGTATGTCATGTTAATGGCATTCGCGATTTATCACCGCATCATAAATTAGAAATTCACTGATTGTGAAACAAGTGTAGAACTTATCTTTATTAACGGTTCTAAGGTATTAGTTTAACTCCTATGTAGTGATAGTAATACTTAATAAATATTATTGTTAGTTAGGAAATGGGTTTAGGTGGCTTTAAATAAAAAGGAAATGACAATTTAACAAAAATTGACTATGGGATATCCTCACGAATAATTATTTATGAGAGTTCGATCGTAATATTATACTGGCGTAAATCTACAACAATCATCAACGTCATATATTTGGTATTTTATTTATTTATACAAGCCTTTTATCTAATCCCTTTCCCATCCTGCTACCTCCCTTATTTATCCTGTCTCTAAGAACCCTTCGCATTTCTTAAATTGCTCGTAAAACGTTCGTAGCAATGCCGCGCACCTATGTCATAGCTTCAGTCTTAAAGTATTATGTGAATTTTCTTTGGTATGTTTGTCTTTGAAATATGCTAGCAACTATATTTGCTTCGGAAATCTTAATATATTGTAGCCACCAGGATCTTGATAGCTGCTCTTAACAGGTAGAAATAAGGTAGAACGAGCAAGAAAGTATTATACGATAATTATTTCATCGGTAAAGATAAAGTCTCAAATGAATTAAACTCCACTGAGAGTAGGAGACAAAACAAAACAAAAAATAAAATAAAATGTCACCTGGTCCTACAATTTCAATTTTTTTCTACTGAGAGCGAAACATTTTGGAAACGAATTGAAATATATTTCATCAATTTGACAGTCTCAAACTGCCCTGTAGTATGAACTAACCTGACACAGATATATGCTATCTAACAGCAGTTGTTTGTTTGATTTGAGAGACATTCTAGGTCATCAACGCCCGTAATTTAATTACTTGAATTTTTGTTCTGAGGGGTCCCACTGACCCGAGATAGACAGAGCGCCCAGCGAAGGTCAGCCCCGGGCACCAAGGGGCAGGCCAAGGTTCAGTGGAGGTCCAAGTCCCACATACAGCCGCTGTTCTCTATGCCGTTAGGGTTCAGTTAAATATGCAACAAGCTAGTGTACATAAAAACAATTAGTTGTTTGTACCCTCAGGTTGCAAAGAGAACACTCCAGTTTAAGCTTGGTTTTCATACCGATCATCTTATGGAACAACCATTAACATTACTCATACATTTATTTCATTTTAGCCGTGATATTTTACCAGAAATTAATTCTTTCATTCCATATTTTATATAAAATATTTTGATATACTTATCACTCTACTCATTATTTTCTATGCGTTTTAGCTTTTGAAACCATTGTAAATTTATAATTTGCAGCTCTTTCCTTTTTTGCTTCGTTGGTTTCAATCCTTTCCTTCCTTTTGGTAAGGCGCACATTGAAAGCAGAGCAGTTTTTTCAATACGTGTGGTAGGTAGGAAACTGCACTGCCCTGCTCTGCGTCTCAATGTGCGCAGTTCCTTTCTTATACACTTTCCACAAAAACTGCTCTGCTCTGCGTCGCCTGCTCTCGATGTGCGCTCGGCCTTATTCTAGGCTCTACCATTTCTACTTGGTGATCACATCTTATTGACATATTTATTGATGTTTATATCTCTATCCCTAATTAATCCCCCTTCCTTTCTGTATTAACTCACCAATATAACTCACCTGTCAAAATATATTTTGTCCCATTCTAGAATACAATATTATTAGATTCATTAACCATATTACGTTTTTTTTTTGTTTTTTATGAACATTATAATCTGTTTATGCATCTCAATATGTTATCTGTTTAGTTTTAACTATTAATTTTTCCCATCATTATTTAGCCATTCACGTTAATTTATTTATCATTTTTTTGCTGTCTGCGTCTTGTTCATTTAGTCCTGAAGAAGACCTAAATTGTTGGTTTGAAACGTAGGCTACAATAAAACATTTTACTATCATGTAGATTCTTTGATAGCCACCCCGAAAGTTTTTTTTTAATATTAGGTCGCCTTTTAGTTACCGAATAAAACTAAATTAGCACTCATCCTTGAGTGAAATGGGTTCAAATATTTTTTTAGTGAATAATAGTACTGGTATTCGTTTTCTGCTCCTAATAAAACCCCTATTGTCACAGCAATCGAAAAATAAACGTTTTTCGCTCAAACTTATCGTCATAATTGGGGCTTTAATTTTTTTTTTTTTCAAAAACCACAAAAGTTATGATAACTCTAAGATGATTTCACCGATTCATATTTTACTGATGTGGTTTGGAAGAGTAGTAAGTCAGCTGTATTAAGAATTCTGATAACCATTTTCTTAAATACAATTTATTAGTCCAACTTTATTCGAAGCATCTTTGTGTTTTCTTATTTGAATAACTTTTAATACATTCGGCATTATGTTTTACAAAATAAAACAAATCTATTGATATATAATAACCCATACATCCACTAAAACCAATTTTTTAAATTCTTTAAAATATCATTTTCTCGGTTTCAAGGGGCGATTTGCGCGAACGGCAAAATATGTGAGAGAACTACCGTGTCCTACCCTTTTAAGTCAGTTTTTTCAAGGAATTAAAATAAGTAATATCAACATGAACTAAAGCAGAAAGAAATTACAGGGGTTTGATAAAAATATCATTTTGCGTGTTCGGAAAAAACCTCATGCAAATTCAGTAGTAACCAGGAACAATTTTCTTAGAACCTAACACCGTTCTTTTATATCAGCCTAGTCCAATCCAATCTCTCTATTATTACACTGTGGTATTATTAACCATTCACAATAATCTTTGTTTTGTTTTCAAAGCTCCTTAAACATCAATTGCAAGTAGAATTTTTTTAAAGAAGTTTTTCATAAATTGTGCCACCATATGGCAGCACTGTTATATATATAATAAACTTATAAAAAACATCTTTATTAACTAATGATGGCTATTGTGTGAGAAAGGGTTGAATTGTTTACTTTTGATTCAAATTAATAAGAGAATGATTTCTTTATTGTTTTTATCACTTTGAGCGATCCGAAGTAATTAAAACAGCTTAAATTGTTTGTTTGTTTAAGGTCCCTTTATGCTACTAAGGCTTTTCGGACGATGCTACAGTGGGAGTCCTAAATTTTCCCTATCCGGGTGTAATTAGGATAGGGATCTTTAACGAGTACTTGATATCGTTATCTGACACACGCTCGGAACCTACATTTAACGTCCCATCCGAGGGACGGCACAGTCAAGGATTTTTCACTCCATTAAAAAATCCTAGGGCCACCGCTGGACGCGAACCCGCGACTTTAACTATTGTAAGTTGCTATGCTAACCCTACACCGCAGGTGACCCCCACACCTTAAATTAATAATTTTTGAAAAGTTTGAAGTGAAATGGCAATGACCTAAGTATTGACAAAAATATTTACTAAAAAATAAAAATATACCTAATTTACAAGTAAATTAACATTCTAGGCACTAGCCTCGCCAATTTCACTAACCCTGAAGAAGAATTACCTGCATTATTGGGTTGAAACCAAGGCAACAATAAAGTGGTTTATGTGGATGTAGATAGATTCTTTGTCCGCCACCCCTGACTAATTTTGTCATTGTTGAATATATATCTATTATCCAATAACTAAATTAAGGTTGGTGTGGATATCTAATATGAATATACGATCTCATTTATATGGATAGATGAAGAATATTTTAAGAGAAATTAATGGAATTAAGTACTAAAACAATAACGGAATTCAAGATTATATATAAGTGATATTTTTTAGTTTGAAAATCACTTCGACTGGAAAACCGTAAGAATTTATAAGACTATCTTACTTTCCATTATTATTTACGCAGGAGTTAACACATCAGTTTCAAGTTACCACTTTTACTAAAAAGTGTAGCTTAGTTTAATCTATATAAATAAAGATGAAATTCTGTTTGTTTGTTCTTTATAGAAATCCATACCGTTTGTCCTAAATTCTTCAAATTTCGCACAGTGGTTCTTTGATGCCAGGTGCGAAAACCTGTCTATATTAAAATTTCATAACTTCAGCCGATCTTTGGGTATATTCTTTATTGTTATAAAAATCGTTTTGATCTCGCTTTACATTGGTTTTTACGAAATCGACCGTTTGAGTCGATAGAAGTCTCACTTTATACATTTAAAAAATCAAATTCTCCGGGTGAAACCGGTATATACAGCTAGTATCTTATATATCATGAATGGTGAATTTTAGGAAACATGGAAATGACATTTCTAATTATACAGAAAAATGAATGTCCCTCTATATTTTTTCACAGTCTTATAAATATGTTAATATTGTAATCTCATAAAATAAATTTTGAAAAAATATTTAGAGTTAAAAAACAATAAAAGACGGCTATGAGCTAGCTATGAGTTTAACTATGACTTAGCTATGAGTTCGTAGAGACCCCCCCCCACCCATGGTAAACATAAGAAATCAGATAGATACCTCTGGGTAATCCTAGGGCAAATACAATGTTTGTTGATGTTAGCTGATATCTTACTTATATACAAGGTACCTTGATATTACGTTTTGAATTCTTATCAAATAAGAATAACTATATAAATTCGACTTGGAAAAAAAAATCAACCTGAGGTTGCGTTTGTTTTAATCATTTGTTTTTTCTTAACTTTTGCATTTTTGTCTTGACATTTGAACACTATTTTTCGACTAATATATTCTTCAAAAATAAATCAAACATTCATTCATTAATGCCTACACGATGACAAAGTGATTATTAATTAAGTTGAATAATTTAGAACAAATTAAGTAAGATTCCTGGACCATTGAATCCCACGCTTTGGAATTGATGAGTTTTAAAGCTACTTGCTTTCGGTGTAAGGTGCCGGAAACCAGGTTGAGGTAAATGGAAAATCAATACCTGCTCAGTAACACAGCCACTCCTTCCCCTATTGTACTCAACTCTATCACATATACTTTACTCTATCACACTATACTTTATCACATATATTTTAAATGTAAAATGGTCTTTATATCATTATATTTTCCCCCATATTCAATATTAATGAAACCTCCAGTAGTTAAAAACATTTAATATTGATTTTCACTAAAGCATACAGTGACTAGCAAAAATTTTCGAACTTGCATCCTTTGAACCTTTCAGTAGAATAGAACTAAAATTTTGTACAGAACTTCATAATTTTTTTTTTTTTTTTGCAATTCAGAAATTAAGTAATTCTCGTAATTATTTACAAACGTTGTTATTATTATCTCCTCGCACATTTTTCAAACAAATCTGATTCCTTGCAAATAAAAAAATGTTTTTAATGTTTATTTTGTTTCTCTGAACAATTAATAGATAATGCCTTCCATATTTTTTTTTAAAATAATTTATTTATTGAAATTTAAAACACAATAAGGGAATCTAATATATGTACATCAATAACATCAAACGATGTGTGGAGAAACCACCCATTGGTAGCACTCGAATATTGTTTTAGTTTAGAAGATCTCTAGGTCATCTTCTTTTCAGACGCCTCGGAGGATTGTCCGGGATAGAGGAGGAAGCAAGGTTGGAGACAAGAGGGTTAGGATGAGCCGGGAGTTTACTGTGAAAGATCTGGTATCTGGATCGGGCCAAATCGGTGACATAAGGAATATTAACGTCTTCGTGGATTATTTTATTTGGGACGAAGTAAGGAGCATTCAGGATTTTACGAAGGATTTTGGATTGAAGGGATTGAATGCGAGAGGAATTGGAAACTTGGTTTGGTAGAACCCCAAAGTTCGACACCATAAGTTCAGATAGGTCTTATTATTGTCTAGTAGATTAGTCTTTTGTAGTAAATTAGAAGTTTTGAGCGTTTGTCTAGTAAATGTTGTAGTAGTCGGAATCTACGGGCAGTTTCTTGTCTTTTCAGTCTTGTGTGAGGATTCCACGTGAGACGTTTGTCTATGTGGAGTCCTAGGTATCGGATCTGATCGACGGGTGTAAGTTGGATATTATTGAAGGATACTGTAGGACAGGATGTAGTGGGTTTACGACGTAGGGTAAATATAATTTGATGGGATTTGTTGGGATTTATTTTTATTCTCCAATTTTGACACCATTCTTCAAGGGGTGTGAGGTGTGATTGTAAAGCCTGGGATGCAGCAGATGGGTCATTATTCACAGATAACACGCATGAGTCATCAGCATAAGTGGTTAGGATGGTACTGGGATGGGTCGGGATATCAGCTGTATATACCGTGTAAAGAATGGGACCTAGGATACTGCCTTGAGGGACACCGGGTGATTGAAGAAAGAGAGAGTAATAGGCAAAATTGTGGTTTACTTTGAAGGTTCTATCGGTGAGGTAAGAACGGATTAAAAGGAAGTATGTAGAGGGGAGGATTTGACGGAGTTTGTAAAGCAATCCCGGGTGCCAGACTCATTCGAAGGCCTTCTCCACATCGAGAAAGACTCCCGTGCAATACATACCGCGCTCCAATGTGGAGGATATGACATCTACCACACGATGGTACTGTTGAACAGTGGAGTGGGATTTCCGAAATCCAAACTGATGCTCAGGAATCACAGGATTTAGGATCCGGTATAGACGTTTTAGGAGTAGTTTTTCCAGGATTTTCCCCATTATTGGTAATAATGAGATAGGACGATAGGAAGATGGGTACTCAGGAGGTTTTTGAGGTTTAGGAATCATTTTTATTATCGATAATTTCCAAGGGTCCGGAAAGTAAGTGGTGCGGAGGGTAGCGTTATATATATAGGTGAGGAGTAGGATAGCTTTTCTTGGGAGCTGTTTTAGGATTCGTGCAGTGATGAGATCATGTCCATGAGCTTTTCTTGAGGATAATTCCTGGATAATATCTATTATTTCAGAAGGATGGAAGGCTTTAGGAGGAAGGGACATTTGGAGGGGAATATATTTTTCTGCTTTACATGTTCATGAAGGATTGGGTTAATTATATCAGGATGAGGTTTGGAAAAGGTATTTACCAAATAACTGGGATTTTTCTTCGTCAGATCTAGACCAAGTCTGTGAGTCTGAGAGGAGAGGGTGATTAAAGGATTTGTGTTTTAAGAGCTTTTTAGTTGTGATCCATAATGATTTGTCGGACGTGATAAGGTTTTCTGTCATATTCTGAAAGCTTTGAATTTTGAATTGTCGGATTTCTATTTTCAGTTTGTTTGTCAATTTATTGTAATGAGTTTTGTCTGATGGATATCTGGTTATGTGCCGCTTTGATATTGCTCTTCGTTTTTCTGCTAACAAGATACGGATATGATGTGGTAGGTTAGTTTTACGGATATTTTGTTTTTTGTTATGCGTTGTATTGTCTTTGATAGTAGTACCTATTAATGAAGTAAATTCATTGATAGCATCGTAAATTTGATGTTTGGTTTTTAGTGGAATTTTCAAATCCAATCTGTTATCCAGATCAAATCGGAAGTTGTCCCAGTTAACTGGTCCAGGTTGAGGTAAATGGAAAATCATCTCCACATCGAGAAAGACTCCCGTGCAATACATACCGCGCTCCAATGTGGAGGATATGACATCTACCACACGATGGTACTGTTGAATAGTGGAGTGCACTATCAGTGCAGGAAAAAAAGGTTTAGGGACAGAATATGAATGCATGACAAGCAGAACCGGACTATGATCTGATGAGTGGTCATCAAAGGCTTTGACTGTGCATTGGAAGGAAGGTATCTGGGAAGCAATGAATATATCAAGGATATCAGGACGTTTTTTGAGGGATGTGGGCCAATAGGTAGGATTATTGGGAGAAAGAATGGAGTAGTTATTGGAAGATGTGACTCGAGAAAGAATCCTGCCACGAGTGTTGGATGTTCGACAACCCCACTGTTGATCTTTGGCGTTGTAATCTCCACCAGCAATGAAGCGCGGGCCAAAGCAACGAAATAGGGAATCAAGGTGACAGTAGGAGAGTGAGTTATCGGGAGGGCAATATACAGCTGATAATGTTGTGTTAAAAGGAAAAGAGGATAAGGTGACAGAGGTTGATTGAATGATGTCAGTTGGAGCGTGGTAAGGATTTGTGGATAAGAATGCAGGAGCCAGCGTGGGATGTATTGTCTGGGTGATAAGATCTGTACGTAATGTAGTCACGTGAGTAAAAGTGGGAATGCGTCGTGAAATGGGTTTCAGTTACAAGAGCAATGTCAATGATATTGTCGTGAAGAAAAACGTCAAGTTCGTCTCTATGATTTTGTATGCCATTGGCGTTCCACAGAAGAATAATTAGGTATGTCTTGTTCATCTGGATATATTAAACGGGATTTCTGATAGTATTCTAGTAACGAGAGATATTAAAGGTTTGATGGTTTTTTGCAAATCGCGATGAAAGGATGACAGGATTGACGTTATGTCGGAAGGAGTTTGATTAGGATAGGAATAGAAGGAGATATCTTGGGCAGGAGGATAATTATTATAGGTATGGGATAGGGGAGTGGTTCTCCGTACAGATTCCTGATTATTTTCCAATGTTAATTGACTTTCAGGTGCAGAAAGAACTCGGGAGGAAGATTGGGAAATATTAGGTTGTCGGGGTTTGATTTGTGACGGAGTTTGTGGCGGAAGTTTCAGCTTCAAAAATCCCACCTTTTTGGGTGGGTTTACCTTGACTGTCTTAGGCTGAGGGTGGGAGGGCTGATGTTGAGTATAAGGAGTTTGAGGCTGAGGATGGGAACTCTGGGACTGTCCATGAGAGGAGTTAGATTGAGGTAAGGGGTCTTGAGGCTCCTGGTTTTGAATTTTGATGACATCAGAGTAAGTGCTTCTGAAGTTAGAAAGTACAAGGTGGGTGTTTTCTGCTGTTGTTGGCTGATCATCGATCGTGGAAGGTCCAGGTGTTTGATCTGTTGTGGCTGTACTGCTTTGTGCTTGTGTTGCTGCATACATAGATTTTTGTTTAAGCATTTTTTTATAAACAATGCATCCTTTATAATTAGCGGGATGTGGTTCTCCTCATAATGCACATTTCGCTGGTGTGTCACGAGGCTTCTGACATGAATTGGACGCATGCGGACCGGCACATTTTACACATCTGGCCTGATGATGGCAATAGGACTTCGTATGACCAAGGTTTTGGCATTTTGTACATTGCACTATTTCAGGCCTCTGTCTGGGCTCTTCGAAACGCACGGTAGAGTAAACCAAGCGGTTAATCCTGAATATTTCAGGATTATTTGTAGCTGGCTCGAGGTCGACGAAAAATAAAGGCAGTGGATATTTTTCAATTGGGTGGAGAACGCTAGAGACGTTGAATCCCAATTCCTCAATGTCATTTTTTATAGCAGTAGTGGGGGTGGTGAAATGAAGTCCCCTTAAGACTACTCGATACGGTTTATCTTCTTTGAGCTGGTAACAATGAAAGTAGTATTTTTTCACTCTTAGGTGCTCTATCAATTTTTTATAATGCTCTTTATTATTAGTATTTATTTTAATATCTTTAATCCGGGAAAAACATTTGAAATTTGTTTGTCCAATTAATTGAGATATTTCATTTGCAAACGCAATGAAATCTTGAACATTGCCTACAAATATTGGGGGTGGCTGTGGTTCTTTGAAGTCATATGGGCTCAATAACTTCAGTCGCCGAGTTATTGAGGGCTGCAAACTTGTTTGTTGCTGGTAGTTATGGAGGGTTGATTTGTTTCAGATTCCATATTGTTGGATGCAGGTGTACTGCGGGTTTCTGGGGTCGCTACGTTTTGTTTAGCTTTGGCTTTTTTATTTTTTTTCTTATTAGGCGAGTTGCCAGCTGATCCGGGAGCAGCATTACGTTGGCGCTTTTGGAGCGTTCTTCTAGAAAGATATTGAGAATCGGTTTCGCTTACTTCGGAGAATACATCTTCTTCCGTGTCCATATTCGATGGAGATAAAAGAAAAAGAAAAATAACTAAAATAAAATAATAATATTAAAATTAAAATTAATATTTAACTTCTAGAATATTTACAAATATGTACATAAGTTTAAACAAAAATAAAACATTTCTATTAGTAAAATTAAAAAAAAAAAAAAAAAAAAAAAAACTTGGAATGAACTGACGACGATATGGATGGTTGGGCCTAAGCTCCTACTGCCTAGACCACTACGATACGGGAGATCTGATAAGAAACAGTTCTGCGCGATATTAGCCTGAGGCCAGTAGCATGCCAGCTGCTCGCCACGTGGTGATCCTACTAGCTAGCCCACGAGCACTGTTTATCACTGGTAACTGTTAATTGCTCTCACTCACCTCACACAGAGTAACAAAAAATTGTTCACCAGCAACTAAAACCACCTTTTGCAAACTTTCACTGCAAAGCGAATCCTAATACTGATGTTTTATAGGAATAATCACAGAGCTATGTGAAGGTACGTTGTTAGTAGCGACCATGACACTTGATACTCCTTCCATAATTTATATTAAAAATTTTAAAAGCTTCCCTGTTATCCCCATTTCATGAATAGAACAAAATGAAATACCTCTTCGTAAGAAATGTTTTACATTAATGCGCATTGCATAAATTATTGGATTAAAAAAGAGGGAAGATTGGTTGATAGTGATCGATCCCTTCCCTTATTAAAGGAAAAATGAGGTAATTAAATGAATAATACAAAAATACTTTTTATGATAATTTTTTATTTATTTGAGGTTACACAGATTTTATTCATGTATTTTTGTGATCCTTTATTTAAGCCTCAATTTTTAAATTTTTTATCTACGTTTCGGCATTTACGCCATTATTAAGATAACATAAGATAATATCTGTGACCATAAATATTTTTAATTAAATTGGCTGAATGCCCGTGTCAGCTAAAAATTAAAAAATTTTACTTTAAAGCTGTAATAAAATAAGACTGATTATGACAAGTAAAAATTTTTAATTTTAATCTGACAAGGGCATTCAGCCTATTTAATTGAAAAAAATGTATGGTCACAGACATTGTTATCTTGATAATTGTTTTAATGCCGATACGTAGAACATAAAAATTAAATAAAGGATAACAAAAATACTTGACTAAAAATACTTTTGTAATATTCCCGAAAAGGGACCGATGTTGAAAATAAACATTCTTAGCCACAAATATACAAATTTAAAATATTAACGATGTTGAGATCCAAGGGTTTTAATCCAGTAAGTGATAACTACTTAAAATCAGAGAGCTGAATGTGTGAGTTGGCGGAATGGATGGCTGCCCTCCCCCCTCAATCTTAATTTATAAAATCTCGCAAAATTCTGAATAGGACAAAATGTGAATGTGCTGTGGACGAGTGCTGCTGGGTTGTAATTATCATTTCATCTTTCCTTCACGTGCTTGCAAGCTAAAAGCAACTCTGTCCCCATCCCATTAATAATTTCAATGCACTTACCCGCACTGCGTCAGGCAAAGGATTTGGGTGTTTGGACTTGAAAAAAGACAAACAAATTCTTCAGACTTTAAATTCCGAAGCCTGGGATTCAAGGGTCCTGGAATTTCATTTAATTTATTCTACATTATTCAATCTAATTATTAATCACTTTATCATCGTTTAGGCATTAATGAACGAGTTTTTGAAGAAGATTTGTTTGATTTATTTTTGAAGAACATTTTTGTCGAAAAATAGTGTTCAAAGGTGTAGATCGTATCTGATATGAGGGCTTTAAGCCTTTGAAATCTTATTCTATATTGATGCATAATAATGGTGATTGATGTCTGTTAAGTATTGCCAGGAAGCTCTTTTGGCTTTGTTTATTACGAATTTGCATTTGTTGATTTACGCCCTCATGATTTTGTAGTTCTCGATTTTCATATTTGAGCAATAAGTTTTTATAGCTGCTTTCTCTTCTTTGTAGGCCTCAGTTTTTTCCTCGTTCCACCAGGATTTGGGATTGATTTTATGATGTTTGTTTGGCTGAGGTCGAGCTATGGAGGATTCCCCGCCATAGTTTAGCATGCTAGTTACTTTTTTAAGAGTACATAAGTCTCTATTATTTGTATCTAGGCTTAAATTATTTAATATGTAGGCATATCTGTCTAAATTGATTTTTGCTTGAAGTTATTCCACTGTATAGCTTTCCAGAATTTCACTTCTTTCATCTCAGATCTTATTACTTTTTTGTCGCTACAGCCTCAGGCAATGAATGCTTCCCATAAGAATCTTGCTAATCTTTTTACTACACCAGGATTATTTATAACACTGAAAGAAAATTTTTTAAACTCCTAAAAATCATGTCGCCTCAATATCAATTCTCCAGGCTACCAAAAAATTATAGTGAGCATTTAGGTCCAATTTTTAGTCCACTCCCATAATTATGGAAAACGGATTCGATCGAAAATAAAAGTGATGTGTGTTTTTGGCCGAAGGCGGCATACTGACTGATATAACAATAAATTTGGGTCGAATCCAATTATTCCTAGATCGGGTAATTTTATTGTTTTAAAGTTTAGGGAAGTATTTGCGAAAAAAAATGAAGCATTACGGCGTTTTTTCTGATAATGTGATGATTACTTTTTTGTAATTTTTTCTGGGTATTAAACCATGTTTCTCAAAGCAAAAAAAAATTCCTGAAATTTATTATTAATATTAAGGATGATCTGCAGGAGTATTTCATTTTTTAATGCTAAAATTTTTATCCTCTTGGACCATTTAGAAGGTTAAAGAATAAGCAAATTAACTGGAAAGTTAATTAAAATCCACTGTTTCTAGATTTTAGTTTATTGTAACTAAATAAAAATAAAATAACACTAATTAATAGAAAGATAAATTTATGAAATATGATTAATTCGCATATTTTTTCTATTTAAATGACGATTTGTTTATTTTCTTGAAGAAAGTTTTAATTTATAAAACCAGAGAAACTCCAACCTAGAATTGTCAATGTTACCGAAAAAAACAACATTTTTTTCGCTGATTTGAACGATTCTCAAAGTATTCGATCAAACATCAACAATGCTAAAATGTTAATGGAAAGCATTTCTACACAGAGGAAGCTGACATTTTTATCCTTTCAGAGATACACCACTCGAGAATACACAACAAAGGGAATATAATAAAAAATGGAGTAGGGGGGGGGGCCGCATTTAGACATTGATTGACAAATTTCCGGGTTCTCGTGTCCGTTAAACGTTCGTTTAAATTTTAAATATTTTAATTTTTATTTTTGTTTTATGCTTTAGCTGCATACCATGAATAATCTAACTTTTGTTAATGTACTTATACGAATTAATGTACAATAACAAAAGTTAGGTTTTTAATAGTATACATATAACATAATCATGCCCTACAATGGACACAATTATACGACATAAATATGTAAAATTTTAGACTGAAGTCAACAATAATATAAATATATAAAACACATAGGGTTAGGTGACTTTATATGTATAATTCAAAATATAGAGGTGTATGACAATGATGCTGATTAATGAGATGTATTCTATTATTTTTATGTGTAATTAGTAATATTAATTTGAGTGTATTAAATTTGAATAACTTGTTGAGATTAAGGATTTTTGTCTGATTTTTTGTTTATTGCGTGATTTTTATTTTTTTAAATGGTTATCATTTCTTTAATATTTCGTTTACATTTATTAATTTGAAGGTGGATTATTTTAGGAGAATCGTGTGTAAACGGATGATTTGTTTGCCTCTAATGCGTGGTGAGAGCTGTTTGCCCCGGTTCGTCAGGGCTTATCAATAAATACGTCGTTTAAGATATTGTTCTAATGTAACGAAATATGATTTTCCAGAATTATCTTGGCATGGTATTTCGTAAACTATATTAGATTGTAATTCTAATTTATCTTTATCTTTGGTTTCAATCATAATTTTCCTGTAGTAGACGTATCACTGAACGTGACAGTGTAATCAGTTTTATTATTGTTATTTATGAGTGTTTTAGCAAGCCTTTCTGATAGTTTTTGTATGTAATGAATACTTTAGTATATTTTAATGTTGCTTCATGCTGTTCTTGTTGGGGTTGTGTTTGTGTTAGTCAAGTTAAAATAAGTCCATTGTGCGGATATCCATTGATTAAAATTCTACTACTTCGATGAATAATTTTCTTGCAAAATTTATTAAATTCTATACCATTTAGGACATTAGCTAATATAATGCAACCATCTTCCGGAATGTATGGATTTTTGCCACTACTTTCTTTCTATTATTCCATCAGGGTTTCGGATTAAAATTGTGATTAGCACGTGAAGAAATGGTATTTTGTTTTCATTTTCATATTCTATAGTAAATTTATCAAATTGTGCTAGAATTATTTCTTTTTTATTTCCTTCTGTTGCGCGGTCGGAATGTCATCAACGTATATAAATAGGATTGTTATTTTAAAATTCGGGTTAAACTGAGTCAAAGCGATCCTCTAAATATATGTCGGATTAAATTGGAGCGATTGGAGATTCCATGTATGCTTTTCATCACCGGAGAAAGTAATGTCAACAAATGGATGAAATATCTGGGTCATGAAATCGGGTGTACAATTTGTCGACCCCGATATATCGTTTTTTTCAATTCAATCTTTATATTTTGATTAGATCACAAACTCGTTTTGAAAACAAGATAAAGGAATATTAAATTAAAACATGTTTTGTATGGTTATCTAAATAAGAGGTAAGAGGAAAAAATAATAATGGTTTAACGAGAGCTTGTATTTGTAGTGAATATAAACGGCTAAAAACTGATTAAAATTCAACTGGTCGGCATCCAATAAAAAAAAATTTCTTTCAGCTCTGAAAAGAGAATTCAAATAAAAAACTTTTTTTTTGTGAATAAAAAAGACTGTTGGAATCGAACGTTAAAGCTGTGGAAACACTCCCTTTGATAAACTAATAATAAGGTTTTGGCTTAGTCGAATGGAATATCAATTTCGTTGTGGAAGAGGGTGGGAAGGGAGGGGGGGGGGGGATTATTGTGTTTTCGTTAGGAGAGGCGGCAGGGACCATTTATCAATAACTAAGTCACACTAAGTTGATTATTCCTGTGCTTTGATTGATCCACTTGCACAAGGGGTCGAAAAAGACTTAATGCCCTCCGATATTAGATAATATTACATTGCCGTGGATGTGAGTTAATCTTTGTGATATTATTATCATTTTGTCATCGCTAACTATATCTTATTACATCCAATCAAATTATCTAGTCCTATTGGAAGCGATACAATCCTAATTACCATGCCTTTAATTATGTAATATAATTAATTAAAATTACTCCTTTCCGCTCTGGTTGGAATAGTTGATTTGTTAAACCTTTTTCACTCCTTTTCCTAATTAGACTACAATACATTTAACATCAATCACTGCATTAAGTCTCAACTTGTACAGGATGCATCCTTGGGAGAACAATATTCAGAGTTTCCCTCTGAATAAGCTGTAAGTTAAATGTTCCAGACAGAACGATCATTTTTTTCGAGGGTACATCGTAAATAAGCATCGATAGAAAGGGTTCATAACAACGGCCGATATTAAATTGGATCGACTTCTTTCTAAACAGTTCTCTTTGTTTTTCATTGTAAAACAAAATTAAAAAGTTTGTAATTCTTTAAGTTTTGAGTTAGTTTTAAGACAGTTGCAATTAGTACCAAGGAAACCAATATTTTCTGTTAAATAATCTGAAAGTAGAAATTATTGTTTTCTTGATATTATAAAATTTCGCTTCAGCAACCTTCCACCATATAATAAACTTAATATTTTTATTTGCTAAATTCCAAGCATTCGAACGATATATTATCAAGTAAAAGTTAATACAACAATAATAATGTTTAGTCATTGAATGCCTTAATTAGTGTTATTAGCTCAGAATATACCTGTATTCGTATTTTTTCCTGCGAATATAAGTGTATTCGTATATTTTGGTAGCGAATACGAGTGTATCTGTAATTTTATCAAGTAAATACGAACGTATTTGTGTATTTCTGTTGCGAGTATAAGAACATTCACATATTTTTCTGCGAGTATAAGAACATTCACATATTTTTCTGCGAATATTCGTATTTATACTTCCGAATATACGAATATTTACATTTGCGAATACAAATATTCCTATATACTAATACGAATATTTGTATTCGTATTCGCAGGTTGGGGGTGTTTTGGGTTATATTCGTATTCGTATTCGCGAATACGCATACACCCAACTCTGTGGAGGATTGACCATACTTACGCCTGATTTGAAAATTGCCACTCTCATCTTGCCCATCTATTCTATCAGATATAGATATTTTGGAAGACGCCTTCACCCCTATCAATCAATATAATCTTACTAAGACCAAATTTGCAAAAAATTAGAAAATGTTAACAATGTCTCTTAATGGCAATGAGACATTAATTCAGAGCATTGGTACCATAATACCAAAATCAGAGGGGTTTACTTCACATTAAAAATAAACGCAATAAGCTCGGGGAACCCCATTACCTTCATCTTCTAAGTATCAAGAGATAACCTCTTCAAATCAACCAAGTTCGAAAAAAAAAAACTGAGAAAAAAAAATAATAGCTCATCCCTTTATCAGAAAGAATAATTAAGTTCGTTCAGGCGTTTGTTGTTCCCGAGTGGTTAAAAAACGGGCCTTTGAAGATTTTGAAAGGAGTCGAGTGGATTAGATTTCCTTTCTTCAAAGGGGCTTTGAGAACCAAAGGCTTTATAAGATATCAAAACAACCCCCGATTCCTATGTAAACTTCTTTAATTCAAACCAAATCGATGAATATCATAGCATTAAAAAGGAGGGGAAAGATGAAAGAAAAAAAAAAGTTAAAGAGTTGGGGTAAATTAGCTTCGACTACCGATGACGAATAATCTAGCTTATTCGATATTTCTTAGCTGCAATTTTTAGATATCCGTTATCCTATATTCGTATGTATTAATATTCAACGTAACGTATTCATCTTAAATTACCGTAAGAATAATTTTTAATAATTCAGTGCCTTAGAGTACTATATAAAAAAACAAAAAAAAACAAAAAACAAATGGAGCAAATTAAAATGAAAAATAAAATAAAAAAAAAAAACTGAGAAAAAAATTATAATGAGGAAATCTTCTTGTGATAAAAATAAAATAAAATAAAACTAAGAAAATCCTTATTGACTTGAAATGAAAAATACCTTATAAACACTTATTTACACATACACTAAATGGAACATATATTTTAAAGATAAATAAATAATAAATACAGTTATACAATTTGAAAAACACGGTGTAGTATAATGTAATATTCCTCAAATATTCTAGTATAATATAAATACTAGTATAAAGAGCAACAAAAGATTTCTTTCAGCTAAAGTAAAAGAAAATGTTTAACTTTAGAAAGTACAAATATATCAAATAAATAAGTATTTATAGAAATGGATAGTGAGATGTGTACTCAGCCACTATTTTGAAAATAATTATCTATATCCTCAGCATCCTCATCCTGATCATCCATATGATCATAAGCAATGTCATCATCTTCAACGTCTTCGTCCACAACGCTATCACCACTACACATAATTTTTGACAAATATTTTGACTAAAAGTATTATTTGTTCTATAACCTGCTCGGAAACGTTATCACCATATTTATCTAAAATATACTTTATTAACTCTTCATTACATTTTGATGATGATCATTTATAAAACTGCTCATTTTTCAACGATAAAAATAATTCTCTTCTCTTAATCTTTATTTCCTTCAAGGCGCGGTCGCCACGACTTCCTGAAAAGAAAACGCTCATTTAACTAAAGGGGGAAACAGGGGGACGAGTAACATACATTTTCATATTCGTCATAAGGTATGTTTTCAAATTAATAAAGAGAAGGCGGTGTACTCTGCGGAACTTTTTTTATAGGACTAGCTGAAGTTAGCATTTCAATATTTTTTATTCCAAAAATAGCATTTCATAAAACATTTATTATATATTTATGTTATATTTTACACTATGTAAAATAATTATGTTAACGATGATTGTAAATTAAAGTACGTACCTGACGCTTGAATATCCATATCGAATTAAGTGAGATTTTAAATTTAGGAAAATTATACTGGGGTAGTTAATCTGTCAACAATCCAAGAGCAACTGGCCTGTATCAACGTGTGAAAGATAAGACAACTTTAGACCTATGCCCTGGGTTAATCCTGTCGTCAACTTAAAAAATATTTATGTTATCTTGTAGACTATTTAATAGAGATTGCATTGAAGGTATTTTTAACTGGTTTCAGGAAAATATTTTTTTCGATTTTTATCGTCGTAATTTTGACATTCGTCCTTGTGTGCGACGGATGATTTTTCATCCATCGGGTACTTTTTCATGTTTATAGTTATTTATTTTTATAGCTAAATATTTAACGCCCATAATTTGTCTTGCAGTAATATTAGTGGTGTTTATAATAAATGTGGTTTAATTGTACGTTGTTTTAATAAATTAAATGCCTTAAATAAATAATATAATGATGATAATAGAAGACCTAAATATGTAACATGCCGTTATTACATTTTTGTTCATACTACATTAAACGGTAAAATGTAAGCTTTTAAGTAAGGAAAATTTTGTTTTTATGTCATAAATAATAGACATAATTTGATGAGATATAATTTTATAGTATTCAATATTAACACCTACAATTTAATTTCATCATTTGATGGATGTAAAATGATATCGTCAGCAATACTTTCTATATTGTATTTTGACGCCTCATTCCCTATTTTAATTACATAAATTAGCATTTAATGTCAAATAAAAATTATTACCGGATAAAGTAAGGTAAGGAAACAAAAAAATATCAAATTTTTTCGTAAAAAAAAAAAATATATATATATATATATATATATATATATATATATATATATATATAGAAAAGAAGCTTTGTAAACTGGTTTATTTTAGCACTGAAAAATTTTCATTAATCAAATTTTTAGTTCCTTGTAACAATTTTGATGCCTGAATGACTATGAATTAAAAAAAAATAATAATAAATTTCTAGAAAATTTAGAACGAAAACTTTATTTATCTACGGTTTCACACTCTTCTGTTTGATTTTTATTGTATAAAAAAATATATGGTATTGATTCCTCTTACATTTCAAATAGAAAAAAACATACAATAAAGGACGGTACTTAGAAAAAGGATAACTTTTTATAAAATAAAGAAGAGAGAGAGAGGGAGAGAAAAATAGAGGTTTTAAAAATACCTTCAGGACCATTATAACCCTTTGATATCTTTAAAAATGATCTTAAATAGTAATACATACCTTGCTGAGGATCGTTCTTATAAGACATTAGTAATTGGACCCTGTTAGACACTTCGAAAGAGACTCAACTGCAAGCTATTTAAACATAAGGTAAAATTTCCGGGATCCGTCAAAACATGATCTTAGGTTATTTTGTATGCAACTCTTGGCCTGTGATCCAAAGTCAATTCTACAGTTTGGTTGCCAAAGCATATATTTCATGTGAACACAAATTATACCCCATTGGTTACTCGCCAATACAAGGATACATTGGGTTGCAAGATCAATCAATGATAACATCCAGTCACCCTTTCGAATTGGTCTCTGACTTTCACGCGTTTGTACTGTGTTGTGAATTGTTAATATTTTTTTTTCATTCACATGCATTTATTGTTTTGATATGTATTTTTTTTCTTCTTTTTGAAGAAGAAAGACCCACTACTGTGAGACCCATAATAACTTTATCTGTATAAATATTAATTTCCTCATAATTTGTTACTATTCTTTCAATTTTATTTCATTTGTTGTTGTTTTTCTAATTTTTTATTTAGGTATTTATTTATTTTTGTTTTATTTATTTAGTTTTTACTTATTTTTTTATTATTATTTTTTTTTATTTGTATAAAGGTATTTTTTTCGTTTTAACAATTATTATCATAAAATTATTTGTAATAGTTAAACCAAAATCTACAAAATTGTAAGTCGTTAGGGTGTCTCTTGTATGAGTCAGAACTCCTTATTTGTCAAATGTTACAAACATTGTACATAATTTTATAAAAACCATGTATGGCTCTCCGAGCCGATCTGGAAATAAAGAATTATATATAATAATCCCGTCACACTTGTGCAACTCAATATGGCGGGCGATTTGGAGGCTATAAATTACTTTTATTTAACTTGTTTAAACTAAAACTTTAAAACTACCATAAGGAATAATTGCAGCTACCCTAAGAAATTATTCAATGCCAATCATGTAATGCGTCATAATCTTGGCTTTTGAATAGTATACGGAGCGGTATGTGGATAGAGACAAGGTTATAATAAAAAAATATTGAATTTTGTTTTTATTATTGTTCCAAATCACTTTCACTCTTTTATATAATGAAAAAAGTGTTGGTATAAACAGGCTCTATATGTTGTTAAGTTCTATAAAAATAGAATTAAAATTTTTAGACAGTTTTTCACATGAAAATTATTGAGTGGTGGGAGGAAAATTAAGCATGTCGACTTATTTGTTCTTTTGCTTTATTCGGATAATAAGGCGCTACTCCATGCTGTTCCCAAATTTCGGATAAAAATTCATCATTAAATTTACAATTGCACTACAGTCTTTTTTTTTTAATTTTCGCATACAGACCTTTGAAGTGTTAATAATTTTAAATGATTATTTGTGACAACCTAAAAAATGAATTTAAACAACAAATAATAACTTCTTCTCAAGATGATCTAGCACTAGAGTTTTTGTTTATGTTTCGGTTTTTGTTTAAGCCTACACAGTTAAATAAAAACAATCCATCCAATTCTAAGGACTTTTACCTTAAGATATATAAGTCGTGCTAATTGACAGGCACACACGTAGATGATACATAACTCTTTCAGAATAAAAATTTATTTAAGCTATAATCCATCGAATTTTCTCGTGTAGGCATATCAAAGAAATATTCAATTCCCTTTGTTTTTTTTTCTGAACGAAAATTTCTCAGTGACGGAACTCTGCAACTCAGTCTATTTTTTAATGATGTTTGTAGTCTCTTATTTTTTAAAAAAACTTTTGTTATTTATCTTAAGAGATGATTTGAAAAGAATGATGAGCAGAGCTTAAAGTGGCCGCAGTTGGGTTTTCATTCTTAGAAAATCAATTGAAATGAGTTATTTCCTAAAGTCTGATGAAAACACGCCAACATGTTTCGATTCACAGGAAAAGTCGACCAATATCGTGTCGTAAGAATCTCAATCCTTCCAAAGGGCTATTAATAACTTCGATTTGACATTCTTTTTTTTTTTTTTTAAACTATATCCTGCTCGTGGCATTTCTCTTCCCCTTTCCAGGAATATCGCAGAAAGCTCCTCTGAATATTGCAGCTGACGTCTCTCACTGCAGACGTGATATTTACAAAAAATCTCGTGAGGTGCGCGCATCACTCAAATTACAATTACCACCCTACTTTCTTTGATTAAAAATAAAGATTATTTTTGGAATGGAATGGAAAATAAAACTTTTTATTCTCGATAAAAATTATGTGTTTTTGATTATTATATTGGAAAGTTAATACCTACCTCGTCCGTACTTCATACATTGATATAGCAAGAATGAAGTTGACACCGTACTTTCCAGGGATTCGTATGAATTCGTTAATATAATTTTTTTCGGGGGCAATAGAAATAAAAATCGAGTTTTAGACTGCACAATTTAATTTTTCGACGATGCATCGTAAATAGGAATCGATAGAAGGGGTGCATATTAATGTCCGATAAACAATTAGAACTAAATTTTAAAATTTTGAGCTTTTGAGTTTTTTTTTAGGGAAAGATTATAATTTTATTTGTAATAGTTTAGAAAATAGTGGTTACGGTAAATTTCATTCATTGAGTTTACGAATTACCAAATATTTTTTGCCGATCGATAAACATTTTGAGCAAATTCGCCTTCTCTCTGACAGCAATGTTCTTGTCTTCCCCCTAAATAGTTTTATTTTGTTTTCCATTGTGAAACAAAATTCAAAAGATTGTTTTTAAATCTTGAAGCTTAAATTTTTCCTTTCTCCTACCTACTAATAAATACTACTCTATTACTTGACAGACACTTTACTTATAAGTAGGTAAGCAGTAGGTAACGAACTATCCTCTATAAAAAATGTTAGAGCTGAAGTGCCACAGAGTAGTTTACCTTGACCACTACTCTTCAATATTTTCATGACAGACTTACCCGAACACCAACACATCCAGCTAGATAAACATTCTACCAGCTATGGACATTCGATGACGATACTGCACTACTTACATCACATAGAAACCCTGATATAGCAGCTTCCATCCTGCAAAGCCACTTTGATGATATATTTAGTTGGGCTAACCGGTGGAAGGTAAACATAAATGCTATGAAAAGTGTATTTATCACCTTCAACCTCAATCATGGTTCATGCCCGCAACTATATTTGAACGATACTGAATCCCGAAAAGTAAGATATCTGGGGCATTACCTGGATAAGAGAGTGATATGGAGAACCCACATCTCACTGAATAGGAAATCACTCAACAAATGATTTAGATTATTATCTAGGTGACTCGACAGACGCTCTAAATTATCAATAACTAAGAAACTTGCCATCTACAAAGTACTAATACGACCATTATAGACAAAGGGGATACAACTATGGGGTTCTGCAAATCCTTGAAACGTCCAAATAGTTCAGTTATATCATCCAAGGAGGAGAACGGTAGAATCACCATACTATGTGACAAATGACTTAGTGTTCAAGGACCTCAATATCCCAATAGTCACCTATAACGCCAAACAATACTACAAAGACTTTCAACATTAACCCCTTAGCACAGACAATAACATCTAACACAAACCCCAACATTTTCTCCTGGCGACTTTTGAAGTGGTTGACGAAATATTTATTAACTTAGATAAGTTAGCGATTTATACAGTTGGAATACCACACATTTGCTAATTCGTAATTTGCAGATTACAAATCTCAAACAAAGACTGGCCATTTTTATTTGCGTTTAATAGAAGTTAATTCTTTATTTTTTTATTGAGTTAGAAGACAGTTGCAACTAACTGCCATGGAAATCAACAATCCGTCAAATAATCAGATAGTAGAAATTATTTTATTTTTTTACAACCTCCATACTCCGTATCAGTGATTTTTTACCAGTTTACAAAATAAATAATATTATTTCTTAAATTCTAAGCTTTCCAGCAATATTAAATACATATGTATAACTACTCATATCACCGGAAATTGAAATTTTTGTTTTGGTAAATTTATTTTTTTCATCCTTATTTATTATATAATGAAATCCTTTCATATCTTAAATTTTGCCATTTCTTGTCACTAGGGATTTTATCCTCATACTTAGCTCTAATATCAAGAAGTGAGGAAGTATTAATTTGTATTAACAAGTGTTTGTGTTTGATACATTTTTAATTAATTTCATTTCAATATGCTTCTTGTGGAGTTTTCAATAGAAATTTAGCTCAGAAAACAACTACTATTAGTTTTAATGATTGTGATAAAATATTCCATGCAAGATGTGTGAAGCTTAATAAAGAAGATGTGGAATAGTTCTGAAGGTAGATTGTGGAGGTGTGATGTCTGTGCTACCGCTCGAACGTTACATTCGTTAACTTAATCTATAAAAATCTAATGACGGTGAGTTAGCTCTGCTCGATTTAAAAAAAGCATTAGATGATTTAATTTAGCAGCAGTCAGAATTAATAAGAGATTTAAATCATGGTCAGAAGAGGTCAGAACCAAAGAAATAGCGTTTTATTGAATAAAAAAACAATAAAATAGATGTTTTATTCAACAGATAATACTGAGAACAAAATCAATAAAGAAGATATTAAATTACGAGGTGAAGTGGACATTTTGAAATTTCGCCTTGATGGTACAGAGCAGTATTCGCGGAACAATGATTTGGAGATAGATGGGTTGCCAGCAGAAAGAAAATAAAGACATCGTTTAAGTCATCAAAGACTTCAAGATCGGGAAAGGACTGAATTTAAATTCCTTGGCGGGAAAGAACACGCTTATTGTACGTGAGATTTGTAAGACGTAGGGATAAGGAATTTTCCTTAAGGCTTTGATTGTTAGAATAGAATAGATTTTATTTGTTTTTGGGAAATTCCCATACAAATAGAGTTGAGCAATAATAAATAATTCATAAATATGATAAAGAACCAAATAAAGAATATACACATATAAATGTGAACATGCAGATATGCATGTGTACATGTGCATACAAATACATATGGTTATAAGAATATAAATAAAATTATTTCCTAAAATTAATAGAACATAATTTTAAAGTTAGCAAAATTAATGTACATTAAACGATTTAAAATTAAAAAAAAACCAAAGTTCATCCATTATTATTTACATTTTGCAATTAAAATAAGGCTATTCTCGTATGTATGTAAAAAGGTTTCTTAATTTTAGGCAATCTTCAACATACCTAAATAAATCATAATATTTATTTTTATTTTCTATTAGTAACAGTTGTTCTACTTTGTACTTATCATCGATAATATTAGTAGTATATTTACTTAAATATTTGTCTCTGTAAATATTGTAAGTAGGGCATTTTAATAGAAAGTGGTATAGATTTTCGGGCTCCCGCATATTACAAAAATGTAACTCAGCACTATTATCTCGGTAGTTATTTTGAAAACCATATGAAGTTACTTCTAACCTGTCAGGTTGACATAACCTCAGTTGGCTAATCAATCACTCTGTGCTTCCTTATTGGGGCTCTCATTTTTAGATAATATTCACCCATTTCGAAGTTGCTAATATTCCTAAAATTTTTATTAAACTTGGAATTCAGAACAGCTTGAACATCCATAGAAAGTTGATTATTTTTGAATTTTTCAATGGTGTTTTTGAATTCTATTTCAAATACCTCTTTGAAGTAAATCAGCCGAATCTATTGATTTTAGTTTGATTAACAATTGTAAATACCAATTATATTTTGCATTTATCGACAAATTTAAACTAAGGTTTTTCAAAATGTTTAAACATAATTTTGGTAATCGATTATCTTCCATTAAATCTACTTTTCGATACCAACGAATCATTCTTTTAAGGACCTCTGTCTCTACAGTTACTAGATCCGTTTCCAGGTGTACGTAATGGTTTGGGGTGTTTCGTGGCCAATGATAAATTGTCTTAAAATAATTCAAAGCAACTCGCTCTAATTTTTGGCAGTATAATGGAGCCCAGACTTCTGCCGAGTATAACAAAACGGAGTTAACTATGGACTTTAACAATTTAAATTTAGTTGCAAGACAGTCTGATTTGGATCTTGTTAAAATTTCCCGAACTCTATGTGAAGCCAATTGCGATTTTTTTACAAAGTTATCTGCCGCTTTAGAAAATAGTCCCGATGATGAGAATATCACTCCTAAATAATTGTATTGTTTAATTATCTCTATTCTTGATTTATCATAGCTTTACCGAAATTACTGCCCCTTTTGAAAATAACGCATTTTGTCTTTTCGACATCAACTATTAAAGAATTCAATTGGCAATATTTGTACAGAGAAATTAATTTATTATTTGTTCCAGCCCAACCGTTATCAAGTAAAATCAAATCGTCCGCGTACATCAGACCAATCACTTCTGTTTTGTGATCAATATTTATACTTTTACACCCATCATTTATAAAGTGAGACATTAAATCAGAAATGTATAATGAAAATATCAAAGGACTTAAGGAATCTCCCTGTAATACCCCTTGGGTGATTTTTACTGACTCCGTTTTATGTTCATCTTTTAAAACTAAAGCAGCTGCCTTATATAGCTCCGACAGAATATTTATTATTTTAGCACTCAAGCCAAGATAGTGGAGTTTCGGCCATAATTTTGTATAATCTAATGAATCAAAGGCTCGCTTAAAGTCAACAAATGTCGTGAAAACAGTATTGCCTTTGTAACCAAGCGAAATATTTATTATTGAATTTAAAGTGAAAACACTGTCTATGCAACCTCTGCCCGCCCTGAAACCATTTTGCTCTTCCGGTATTAAATGACGTTTTTCAGCCCATTGAGTAATTCTATCAACTAAGATTGTTGTAAACAACTTAACTACACAGTTTATTAGAGCCAATCCTCTATAATTATTAGGGTTTTTAACATCACCTTTTTTATATAAATGTAATAGCAAAATTTCCGCCCATTTTTCCGGAATGATCGCATGTTGGAAAACGTTATTGAAAAGGTTGAGCAGGTAGTGTTCCCAGTTAGGAGGCATTAGTTTATAAACTTCATACGCTAAACCATCAGAACCTGGTGATTTTTTAGGTTTACTTTTAATGATTGCCTTTTGAAGATCACTTAAAGTTATAGGATTATCCAATTCTAAAACGGAATTTGTGGGGAAAAAATCAGTGTAAAAATCCTTTCCAGAATAGAAATCTTTATAAAAAGAAACAAATTGTTCGATGGAGACCGCTATTTCAACCTGATTCGGTCTATTAAAATTTTTAATGGTGTGCCTAAACAATTTAGAATTATTGATCTCTGATAGTGAGTCTAGTATGTCTTTTATACATTGTTTGTATTGTTTTTACTATTAAAGACAATATCAAAAGTTTCCTTACAATAACCTTTACGTTTTAAGTTTTTGTAACATTCCCTGAGGTATTTTTTCGCTTTCCTGCACTCATCACCAAACCATATTTTATCTTTAAATATTTTACGAGGGTAAGAAAAACATTTTCGCTAAATAAGTCCCGAGTCAAGCGCACAATTCAGAAAACAATCGATCATATTTTTATATAACGCATCCGCAGAATTAGAATTAAAATAGATGTTATTTGCATTTACAATTGCAAATAATTGCAATTGACTTAATTTTATTGAAAATGTTTATCAAATCAGAAATACAATCATTTATATCAGCTAAAGGGCTCCAATAAACATTTCCAACAAAAAAATAAAAATATTTTACCTTAATTTTAATAAATAAACATTTATCAGAAGATTCAGAAAATGTAACTTCCTCACACAAATTTTTATTTACTAAAGTTATAAGACCTCCACTAGGGCGACCTTTTCTGAATTTTCTGGAAGCTACTGAGATAAATTCAGTATAATCTTTTAGCCATGATGGTTTATTAAACATTAAATTAGTAATATTCAAAAAATTCAGAAAAACAAATAACAGCATTGCTGAGTAAAAAATTAATAACTTCAGAGTCTACGTTAAACAACTTATTGTAACCTTCAATATTCAAATAAACGATATTAAATTAATTACCTTTATATATATGTACAATGGTTTAAATTTAAATTTCCTCCTACCTTTGTAAAAAACGGTCCATCGAACTTTGTGAAAAACTAGCTTTAGCCGGTGTTCGTACTTTTCTCTTCTTCCGTGTTCCCGTAGCCTTTTTACTAGCCTCGCTTGTGTCCGTTTCCGCCTCCTGTTCCTCACCAGAATAATCCCTCTCCGACATCAGGTCACCGTGTCTAGCAGCGATTTTTTCAATATCCTCCATTGAACGTATAACAAGTATAGTACTTTGATCACCTTCTCTAGCTAGAACCCTGTTGTTCCTCGTCCAGACATTTCATTTTATATTTTTCTTGATGAGATTTCAGGTGCTTAAAAAGCGAAGCACTGTAAGGGGACAACAACTCCGATACAAACACCGGTAATGGTGGTGCAATATTAAAATTAAATAACTCCGTATTGAGAATGTTCTTCTTTAATCTGTATAACTTTAAAAATTCCAATTTATCTATGTTTCTCAAAAATTTAACAACAATTGGACCCTTAGCTGACCTTATTTTTATTCGATAATAAGAGTTAATTAATTTTTCATCAAATTGGAACCCAATGGTATTACTAACAATTTTGATAATAGATAAAATATCTTCTCCTTCTAGCTGGGGAATATTTATTATTTTTATTCCATTGTTATGATTCTGTTGGTCGGTTGCAGCAATATGTTGTCTTAAAGATGTAACTTCTTTTTTTAACTTTAAATTTTCCTTTTTCAAATTTAAAATTTCTAAATTGTATTTATTGAAGTTATCGTTAACTCTTTTGTCCTTAGAAGTTAATTCTTGACGTAATAATACTATTTCATTTGTTATTAATTCCAATTTACTCAAGAGAATATTGAAAGGATTACCTTCAGTATTGCTTCTCCCCTCCCCTTTGATTACGACGGCAGGATTACTCCCTCCTTGCACTTCTTTGTCACTCATATTGAAACTAATTAATAACTTTGTTATAATAGGTCCGATCGAAATGATTCAAAAACTATAGTAACCACTAATAAAAGTTCTAGTAGCCAATATAAAATAAACTGTAAGAAAATAACTTTAAATAGGCAAACAAACAGTACTAATACAGAGCGGTTTGAAGCATGACCGCCTCCATCAACAGTCCAAGCTCAACTCTCGGCTTTGATTGTTAAAAGGGGTTTTTCAACTCGTGGCCTGGACCTGACCGATGAGCAGAAGATTTGGATTAAGGAAGCCCTGACACCAGCCGAAAAAAGACTTCTTAACCTTGTCAAGGACGCCAATAAAATGAACGGGTATGAATTTATTTGTATTTAAAATGGACGAATTTTCATCAGTGCAAGTGCTACGTCTCCAGCTATTCTGATAACGAACAGACAAGATGTAAGTGTTCTTAAACCTCACCTATCGTCACAGAGTAATATATCTATCAAGATAACGATTGTTTATATTTATTTCTAATTGTTATGTTAATTTTTTGCGCGTGTTTTTTTTTTTTTTGCTTCTATTACCAATATTTATACTATTTTGTTGTATATAGTTTAAAATTTAAGCTACAATGATCATAGCTCATCTGTACCTTTTAGGTTATAATTAATTTATCGATGCATTTATTCGTGACATTATATATATATATATATGTATATATATATATATATATATATATATATATATATATATATATATATTCCCTATTAATATAAACCTATATGACAATGATTGATTTAAATTTTTATTATCAAAATGTAAATGGATTGCGAACTAAGGTAGGTTCTTTGTATAAAAATATAATTTGCAACAAAACGTACTTAATTCTAAACTAATGGATATTATTTAGATCTGACAGAGTTCATAGTTCCTGGCTGCCCGCTTTTCTAAGGCGGGTGGGGGTTACCAGATGGGATATATCAAATTAATATATGAAATTAATGTATTGAATATGGATCAATGAATATTGGATTCTTTTCCAAAGGTGACGTGTTCACCAATTTTATTTATTTTAAAAAACCTGTGGCATGGGGTGAATGAAGATAAAGAAGCAATGAATTGAATTCTGACCATACTTAATTTTATTTACTAAGAATGTAAACCATAATTACCCCCTTCTAATTAATCCTGTAAATAAATTTTACTTACACATCTTAGTTACTGGATGCTGACTGGCAAGTTTACATAATTTATGGAATGCATACCACGCAATATTACAATTAGTACGGTATATTAACCTACAACTTATCTTGTGGGCCCTCTCTTTATCATTCTAAGCTTCTGGTGTGGATCAGTCTCTGCCATCTCTGCCTCATTCCGAGACTAAGTACCGCATCTTCTCCCAACTCTCTCTCTGGACCTCTGAGCTACGGCCGCTTTCTGCACCTCCGCCCCGAATTCTTCTCAACCTCCGAACTCTTGGCACTTCCACCAACTTTTCCTATCTTCTTTTCTTTCTCCATATAAATCATCCACTCTCTTCTGACTTCTTCTGATTGGCTGGCTATCCTAAAATTTCCTTTCCTTGCTATATTTCTCCTGTTTTCCAGCGGCACCTTTTACCGGGGCCAAACCGGGGTCCCATGTCGGCAGCATTGTCGGTCTTCGGTTTTATTTATTTTGAATTTCTAACAACAGGATTATGGCCCCAATAACTTCCAAGGCGGTATTTCCAGGACTTTGCCTTTACATATTATCATTTTAAATTATTAATCTAATTGAATTTCCCTATCATAACTGCATCCACAATACATAGCAGTTCTCGTGGTTATTTCCAACAATCATAAATCGCTTATGATTCATAGTATACGTGGGATCAATTTTGAAGCTATATTACTGAACATACTTCTAAGTAAAATTAATATATTTAGATCTGTTGTTTAAATTAGGCCGAATGCTAGTGTACAGACTTATAAATAGTTTTATTCATGGTTAGAGAACTCACTTGGTACTGTTTTAGATAAAACCATAATATTACGTGATTTTAACATATCTACATGCAGGTGCATAAGTGCAAATGGTAGAAATTATGCAAGAATTAATGAACTAATGAGTTTTTCATCTATAAAGGGTCTTAAGTGAATAAACCATGCAGTGAATCTTACTTTAGATTTAGTTTTGACCAATATAGATGGCTAAAATTTTGTAAATGTTTGTAGAGTGTATATGGGAATTGCTGTTTTCAATATAACTTTACATAGAGACCAACATAGGCTTTTATATCCTGGGATATCATCATTTGATTTTAATCAAACTAATACAAAATAATAAAAACTACAGGCATTTTAGTTCAATTACAAGGCTCACTGAGATATGGAACACTTAAAACAAAGACTTAGATCTTTATTTCACTCATGACTTAAGTCTGATTAAAAAGTTATGTAAACAGTTATCAATTTTGAACAAATAATAACCTTAGTCTTATTTTGTTTTCATTCATTGTAGAATTATCTACGAATTGGATGTTGAGAATTATAGTTTATTAATTAGAGGTTAGATACATAGTTAATTGGCTATTATTAGTAATGTAAATGAGTATTATTAATAATTTGTATGAGCAATATTTAATGTTTAATTAGGGTTTAATTATTTATTATTAGTATTATAATCTCTGATGAA
Source organism: Aelia acuminata (assembly GCA_911387785.2). Classification (NCBI taxonomy): domain Eukaryota; kingdom Metazoa; phylum Arthropoda; class Insecta; order Hemiptera; family Pentatomidae; genus Aelia; species Aelia acuminata. Next base: position 58,139,856 of record OU426980.1, on the reverse strand, counting down.
GGAGACACATCATGAGTAAATTATTTTGTTGAAACACAAAAAATTATGTTCATCGTGAAAATTATCAGAGCTAATGACATTTTGTTTTTTATTATACGCTATTTTTCTTTTCTTGTTTTATTTTCGGTTATTTTAGAACCAATGAAATAGTAATTATGATTTTATATTGTTTACCACCTGTAATAAGGCCCATTTCCTGTTGATGGAATTTTATATATATGAATAAATATCCTGTCTTTTTATGATGATAAAACCTATGTCATATTAAAGAATACTTGTTTTATAAGAGAATATTTGTAAATATTAAAAAAAAAAAGTATGGCTCTATTAAAGAAAACATTTTGTCAAGCCTTGTTTGAACTGAACGAACAAAGTAAATCTTTTCTGTTATTGGGGGAGAAAAAATCGTGAAACGAAATAAAAGCTGAGGTATATTCAGTGGGCAATGATTAAAGATTTCAGCCCTAAGTGTGAAAGTTTCTACAAGTATCATAAACTTAATTTATGGCTCTCTTAAGTTCTTTTTCCATGACAAATGGAGAGTGGAGAGCAAACAATAGTATACTTAATAGTTAACAATAGTAACTTTAATAACAGTTTTGTCAGGCATTTTGAGGTCCACTGGTAGGGAACCAGTAGTTCAAAAACGGTTTTGCATAAAAAAGTTGGTAATGAATTGAAGCGTTTGATTTTCTGCTGAATAATACGTACACCGTGATAAGTTCTTTTTAAAAATTATAGAATATTTCATAGATTTCTCCGTTTCATCTAAAACTAAAAAGAGTTCTAAAAAAATACGCGGTTTAATTTTTTACTAGAATAAATTATAAAGCAGAGTGGAGTTGGTAAGGTTGTAACAAAATTTAAAGGGAAATAGTGAGAAGGGTAAGAGTGGAGGGGAGGGAGGAAGTGGAAGTGATAGGAGTGAGGGTGGGTGGTGGGGTTGGGTAGTGGGGGGAGGGGTATCCTTCAATGGCTCCCTCCATTCAGCCGATATCGGAACCAGCTTTCATTCAGTTCTACCCTTATCGAGCCACTCATCGTACTCTCCAACTCAATCATAATTGATAGTTCACCACCACAAATCCGATAACAGGATTCCAAGTTTCCTTGATAAAACTTGTCCTTTACGTAGGATAGTGTTAATTAGAGGCTTTTCCCCTCCTTCTCTATCTCCATTCCCTTATCGTTTTGCGTTTGAGACAATTTGGGAAATGCATTTTAATTATTAGATTAATTATTTTAATAATTGTTTACATTGTATATTGTATATTGTACTATTGTTTTAAACCTACGAGGTTCCTCCTGTCCACCAAACGAAAAGTAAATCGTAATGCATCTAGTACCGTGCTTAAAAGTAGTACCCACCCAGTAAATTCTGGTGCTTTTCCCTAAGAATAATAGTAATTTCTATTTTCATAGAAATATAATCCCCGTAATCCCCTCCAATTAAGATGGCTTGAAATCGTCCTGCTGCACAGTGGACAAAATTATTTTTCGTTATTTTTACATCTTTATTGAACAATTCAGTAATTTAATTATAAAAGAAAACGTTTTTTATACAATAAAAATTTAATAAAAGAGGATTGCCTGGAGTATAAGTTGAAAAATTAAAAACAAAAGCCTATCTATACAAAAGTCTAACAGTCTATATTTTTCTCTCTTTTTTCTTATCCTCTTTACATTTATTTTTCTTTTTTCCTTAGAAAATCCCTTTTTATTATTTTTCTTTTGTTTTTGAGTAATTCTTGTTCACACTAAATGTAAATATTTTTACTAGTGTATCATGATGGTCAGGCATCTATTTTTATAATTTCTATATGTGCATATCTTTTATTCTTAAAGGATTTAGTCCCAGAATAAAGTTCTTTTTTCAATATATCTATCTATATAAAATACGAAAAAAAAAATCACAACAATCCCAATTAATCCTTAATAATTAATTTATATTTGTCTCCAATTACTCCCGACAAATGGTAATTTTTGGGCTTCATTGCCTTCTGGGCTAATATTGATATTGGGCGGTGATTTGAAAATTGGTGCCGCAACTCTGCATGACCTAGCTGCTTGGAGGGTCAGTAGGTGACGATGTAGGGTCAGCGCTAAGTGTTTCGATTGGTACAAGCTAAACATTGGTATTAGAATAATGTAAATGATACATGAGAACATGATACTCTAATATTTTTTTTATGCCTGACACACTTCACCGGTATATATCCGTTTGTAATACACTAGAAAGATATCACTCCAATCACAAAAATAACAGTATTCCTAATTTTATATAAATTAATAATTAAGGATTAATATAATATTATACTTATAAGAGCAGACCCTGCCACGTCTTACTGTGGCTCAGTAGCTATAATGCGTTGCATTAATTATATCCTATTCTTTTTTAATACTGTGAAATCAAAATTCATTGATAAAGATCAAAAAGTTTCAGGTAATCTAAAAACAAAAGTGATTTAAAATAGAACTTTACGCCAAATTTAAAAGTGTTTGGTAAAGAATTTAGAAGGATTAAGGTTTTAATTTTTTACATTTCATATTTGACAATAGTAAGTATTGATGATCCATTCGTCTAGCACTTACTGGATTATTTCAGCAGAGGGGAGATTAAATATAAATAACACACCTATAAAAGGAACTAATAAAGAATATAATTGGAATAGGATTTAGTACAATCAGAATAGACAGTTAGCAAAAATGTACCACATTAACCTTTTGCCATAATACTTATTAATTATATAAATTCAGAATATACCACAAGATGATATGAGATATCGTATCAGGAGATTCTTATTGAAACAGGTTATGAATTGAAGCCATCAAACCATGCTGCATGTTCTTACAGAGCTACTCATCAAAACATGAAAATTTAATTTTATGAATGAGATAGATAACGTTAACTTAAAACTTTTTATAATAATAATGTACATTTTTTTTATTATTAGAATTTACAATTTCTATTTATTTTAGTGCTAAAAGAGGCACAATGATTTTGGTTAACCCGTCTTTTGCTAAAACAAATAGATTCCATCTTTTCCCCACACGTGAAAAGGCGACACGTAATTGCCCATGGGAAAAAACAGGGGATTTCCTAGTCCAAGCCGGAAAAAACAGATTTAGCTACTGGATGCTTACCCTTCCTAAATATCAAACGAAAATGAAGTGTTGTGTCTATAAATCAACTTAGACCGCCGTCTCTTGGAAATTTATAGAACTTACAAATAATCACTTGATTGTAGTATAATAAGCACTTAATTTGGAAAAAAAGAATAAAATCAATAAAATATTATTGAGGCCAATAATCGAGATAAAAACTATCCTATATTTTAAGTTGGACAAAACTACACACAATGAGCCAAATTTTATAAAGATCGGTCGAGTAGTTTCTGATTTTACCCCGACAAAGATCGTAAAATGAGATTTTTATATATATAAAGATAAATCATATAACACAAGTCCTGCAATCATCTTTAAAACTTTTTTTTTTAATGTGGCTTGATTAACAGGTAAATTTACTGAAGTTAAAAAAAAAAAAGGTAGCCTCTAGTCCAAATTAATCCTTAAAAATTAATTTTATAAAATTAGGAATATTGTAATTTTTTTATGGTTGGAATTAAATGATTTATTGTATAACAATACGGATATATACCTTTGGACCCTGTTACTCAAGCGGTTCTCAGACATAAAAGAATATTAGAGTATCATGTTATGATGTATCATTTACATTATTCTAATACCAATTTTTAGCTTGTACTTCTCCACCTAGCTTGTACTAATCGAAACACTTAGCGCTGGCCCTACACCGTTACCTACTAACCTTCAAAGCAGCTAGGTCATGCGGAGTTGCGGCACCAACAATTGGCAGATCAGCGCCCGATAACAATAATAGCCCAGGTTGTGAAGCCCAAAAATGACCATATGTCGGGAGTAATTGGAGATAAGTTGAATTTTCACCATTTTTTAGCAATTTCTAAAAGCTATATTATATCAAAAGTCCCCGCCCCCCCCCCTTTGCGCTAATCCGGCCCCCCCCC